>ML660645.1:3022-13586 GCA_007570785.1 Antilocapra americana | reverse complement strand
CTGCTGGGCATATACACCGAGGAAACCAGAATTGAAAGAGCCACGTGTACCCCAATGTTCATCTCTGCATTGTTTACAATAGCTAAGACATGGAAACAACCTAGATGCCCATCAACTGATGAATGGATAAGATCTTTTTCTTAAATACAGAAATGCTCAAAATTTTCAGTTTTCCAAAAAGCAAAATGAAAGACCAATTCTTATTTCCCCCCATCCAAAGCAACAAAACGTAAGCAAACATAAAGTTCAGGTTTGCATATTAACCACATTTAAAATGACAGAAGCATTCATGTTATGCAACACATGTATTGCATGGTGAAAATTATATGCTGAACAGAAGAAGCATTATTATACTTTAAGATAATGATCAAGTTCCTTTCATATTATACATATTTTTTATTTTGCTTTCTCCTCTTAAATAAGATTGATATGTACATCACTCCTAAATACTCATGAAGTTAAATTGAGAAATGTTGACCAAACTGGACATTTAGATTATTTTTTTTAATTTCAGGGGTGTATTTCCCCAATATTCACAACATTTATTATTACTTCTCTTGTAACACCACTTTTGCTTAAAACACACTCACATAGACGCTTATAATACACATTTCACTTACATAGCTTGGAAGATTCTTGAGGACTGGATTTGCTTCTATTTCTGTTTCAATCATCCATGGAGCCTAAAATAAAAATCAAAAGGAAATCTGGGATCTACAAAACTGAGAAGAATGGAAGTTTTCTGAGACAAACTGTACACTGTCGAGCTGGTGGAGAGGCTGCAGTGCATTTGCTCCAGTTAAGCCAGGGAAAATTAAAAGCACCTGGAGTCCAATCACATTGCCGTCACTCCTATGCTCCAGTGAGATTTTTCTTTTTGGTGAGGCTAAAGTTTATAAAATATTACACTTATTAAATTATTTATGAATATCAGAAGGTCAAGCATATTCACTAAAATATTAGTAAGAATAAACAGCTCTCAAACTAGTGCAGCAAAGACAAGATGGAAACAAATTAAAATCAAATTTGCAACAATAATGTGTAAATAAAGAAAAGGACAAAAACTTAATAAGTTATAGATAATAAGAAAATAAGTCAAAATGTGGCTAAAAAAACACATTTATCAATAACACAACCCCACTCAAAAAGTAACGAAGTATTCCATTTAAAAGATAGTGGATTTTCATTTTGGATGTTAAAATATCCATGTATAACAGCAGTCTGGATTTCAAAAAGCACACCATATAAAAATATAAGTCAATAAATAACATTAAAATATTTATTTTGGTAAAAAGCAATGTATTCCCAGTAAGCTATGTGCATATTCCTTGCATGCATGCTCAGTTGTGTCTGACTTTTTGCGACCCCATGACTGTAGCCCATCTTCTCCTCTGTCCATGGAATTTTCCAGGCAAGAATAATGGAGTGGTTGCCATTTCCTAATCCAGGGGATTTTTCCAAACCAGGGATAGAACTCGCATCTTTTGTATCTCCTGTTTTGACAGGCAGATTGTTTACCACAGCACCACCTGGGAAGTGCCTGCATGCATGCGTGTGTGTGCATGTGTGTGTGTGCATTGTGCATGTGTGTTAAGATGAAATTTAGAGGGGCAGTCCTAAGATGGCAGAGGAATAGGATTGGGAGGCCACTTTCTCCCCCACAAAGTCACCAAAACATTATTTGAATGCTGAACAACTTCCGCAAAACTTCCGAATGCCGGCAGAGGACACCAAGAAAGGCAGCCCATTCTCTTCGAAAAGAGGTAGGACAAAATACAAAAGACAAAAAGAGGGACAAAAGAGTTAGGGACAGAGACTCATCCCATGGAGGGAGTTGAGAAGGAGGAGAAGCTTTCAAACACCAGGAAACCCTCTCACCAACGGGTCTGTGGAGAGCTTTGGATTCTCAGAGGGAACGTAACTGGGAAGAAAAAAAAAAAAAACCCACAGAATATGCGCCTAACCATAACGCCCAGCAGAGAAGTAGCCCAGACGATCACATCCACCACCAGCGAGTGGGGGCTGGACAGGGAGGCACAGGTTGCATGCTCAGGGTAAAGACTGGACTTGAATGCCCTGAGGACAATCTGAGGGAGCTAATGTGAGAGAGCAACCCAAACTGTGGGATAGCCAGATACAGAAAAAAAGAACAAAGGATGAGCGAATACCAGAGGAGAACTAGCCAGCTGCGGACCAGCCCATCCCCCAGAGGAAAGCAGAGAGGCAGTGGACAACAGCCAGAGCTAGAAGGCAAGGGGCAATCCCAGCCCCACAGACAGCATCCTCCACCAAACTGTGAGCAAGCTCCCAGTTGCTAACCAGGTCTTCCTGGGATCCTGGATGGTTGAGATCTACCAAGAGGGTCGCAGCCAGAGAGCTCCCCAGAGGAGACACATGGCACACCTGAGATGGCACTCTCACGGTGCACCCAGGAAACAGAGTGGTTGGGATTGAGGAGGTGATTAAGATACACAGACCACCTGGGACAGTGTGCTTGCCAAACACCTGGTCGCCTGAGCTGCTTGGACCTGGGAAGGGCACAAAACGCATGCCCAACCAAGTCTGTGCCTTTGTGGAGTACCCTAAGCCTGAACCTGAGCAGCTTAGGCCTGGGAAGTACACAAAGCTCAGGGCCAGCTTTGGACAGTTCCCCTGCAGAGCAACTTGGAGCCTGAGCAGTGAAGACTGGGAAAGCACACACACCATGACAGGGCACTTCAAGCACTCCCTACACATGCCACTGACATTTGTTTGCACTGTTCCTCCCTCCTCCCAGCACAACTGAACAAGTGAGCCTAAATAAGTGACCACCTCCGCCCCCTTATGTCAAGGTGGATAATAGTGAAGAGACTTGCAAACAGAGGAAGCCAAAACAAAAAAGAGGGAATTGCTTTGGAAGTGACAGGTGCAACAGATTAAAACCCTGTAGTTAGCACTGACTAAGCATTTGAAGGGACCTATCGACCTTGAGAAGAAGTATAAGCTGGAACCAGGAACTATCTGAAACTGAACTGACCCCACACTGCCCTCAACAGCTCCAGAGAAATTCCTAGATATATTTTACTATTATAATTTTTTATTTTTTATTTTTAAGTTCTTTATTACTTCTTTAATTTTTATAACCTACTATTACCTTGCAAAAACAGACCCTATTTTTAAAACCAATTTCATATATATATATATATATTTTTTTTTTTTAAATAATTTTTGTGACTTTGTTTTGTATTTTTAATATTCTATTTTTGAGAGTCTAACCTCTACTCTAGATTTTTAATCTTTGCTTTTTGGCATTTGTTAACAATTTTGTACCTTTAAGAATCTAATCTTCAATTCCCATTTTTACTTAGGAGTGATTATTGGCTTCATTTCTCTTTCCCCTTTTGACTCTCCTTTTCCTCCCCAAGGTCACCTCTATCTCCTCTCTCCCCCTTCTCTTCTCTTTAACTCTGTGTCCCTCACTGTGGAGAATCTTCTCAATATTAACCTAGATAGTTTATCATCAGTGCTATATGGACAGAGAAGTTTTGAGGCTACTGTAAGAATAAGACTAAAAGCTAGAGGCAGATTTAAATCCAAAACTTGAGAAAGCAAAAAAACTCCTGACTCCAGGGAACATTAATCAACAAGAGGTCATCCAAAAGCCTCCATACCCACACTGAAACCAAGCTCCACCAAGAGCCAACAAATTTCAGAGCAAGACATACCAAGCTAATTCTCCAGCAAATCAGAACAATAACACTGAGCATTAAAATACAGGTGGCCAAAAGTCACACCAAAACCAGAGACATCTTAAAACTCACTACTGGACACTTCATTACACTCCAGAGAGAAGAAATCCAGCTCCACCCACCAGAACACTAACACAAGTTTCCCTAACCAGGAAACCATGGCAAGCAACCCATCCAACCCCATCCATAGCAAGGAACCTCCACAATAAAGAGGAACCACAAATTGCCAGAATACAGAAAGGCCACCCCAAACACAGCAGTCTACACAAAATGAAAAGGCAGAGAAATATTCATCAGGTAAAGGAACATGATAAATGTCCACCAAACCAAACAAAAGATGAGGAGATATGGAGTCTACCTGATAAAGAATTCAGAATAGTGATAGTAAAAATGATCCAAAATCTTGAAAACATAACGGAGTTACAGATAAATAGATTGGAGACAAGGATTGAGAAGATGTAAGAAATGTTTAATAAGGACCTAAAATAAATATAAAAGAGTCAATTAATAAAGAATAGTGCAATAACTATTGCAGAGAGATCAAAAGCACTCTGGAGGAAACCAACAGTACAATAACTGAGGCAGGAGAGGGGATAAAGTGAGGTGGAAGACAGAATGGTAGAAATATATGAACCAGAGAGGAAAAAAGGAAAAAAAAAAGGATACAAAAAAGTGAGGAAAATCTCAGAGACCTCTGGGACAATGTTAAACATCCCAAGATTCAAATTATAGGAGATCCAGAAGAAGACAAAAAGAAAGGCCATGAGAAAATACTTGAGGAGATAATAGTTGAAAACTTCCCTAAAATGGGGAAGGAAATAGCCACCCAAGTCCGAGAAACTCAGAGAGTTAAAACACGATAAACCCAAGGCAAAACACCCCTTATTAAGACACAGATTAATCAAATTAATGAAGATCAAACACGAAGAGAAAATATTAAAAGCAGCAAGGGAATAGCAACAAATAACACACAAGGGGATTCCTATAATGATAAATGTTGATCTTTCAATAGAAGTTCTTCAGGCCAGAAGGGAATGGCAAAATATACTTAAAGTGATGAAAGTGAGAAACCCACAACCAAAATTCATGTAGCCAGCAAGCATATAATTCAAATATGAAGGACAAATCAAAAGGTTTACACACAAGCAAAAGCTGAGGCAATTCAGCAACACCAAACCAGCATATCAACAAATGTTAAAGGATCTTCTTGAGACAGGAAACACAGAAAAGGTTTATAAACTTGAACCTGAAATAACAAAGTAAATGGCAATGGGATCATATTCATCAATAATTACCTTAAATGTAAATAGATTGAATGCCCCAACCAAAAGACAAAGGCTGGCAAAAAGGATACAAAAACAAGACCCCTTTCATACTTGTTAGCATTTGCCTTACATATTTCGGTGATCCTATGTTTGGTGCATATCTATTTATAATTATTATATCTTCTTCTTGGATTGATCCTTTGATTATTATGTAGTGTCCTTCTTTGTCTATTTTCTGAGCCTTTGTTTTAAAGTCTATTTTATCTGAGATGAGTATTGCTACTTCTGCTTTCTTTTGGTCTCTATTTGCATGGAATACCCTTTTTCAGCCCTTCACTTTCAGTTTGTATGTGTCCCTTGTTTCAAGGTGTGTCTCTTGTAGACAACATATTCATGGGTCTTGTTTCTGTATCCATTCAGCAAGTCTTTGTCTTTTGGTTGGGGCATTCAACCCATTTACATTTAAGGCAATTACTGATAAGTATGATTCCATTGCCATTTAGTTTGTGTTTTGGGTTCGAGTTTAACCATCCTTTCTGTCTTTCCTGTCTAGAGAAGATCCTTCAGCATTTGTTGGAGAGCTGATTTGGTGGTATAAAAGCACCCAACATAGGAGCAACGCAATATGTAAGGCAGATGCTAACAAGCATGAAAAGGGAAATTAACAATAACACAATAATAGTGGGAGACTTTAATATCACACTCACACCTACGGATAGATCAACGAAACAGAAAATTAACAAGGAAACACAAACTTTAAATGATAAAATATACCAGTTAGACCTAACTGATATCAATAGGACATTTCACACCAAAACAATGAATTTCACCTTTTTCTCAAGTGCACACGGAACCTTGTCCAGAGTAGATCACATCCTGGGGCATAAATCTAGCCTTGGTAAACTCAAAAAAATTGAAATCACTCCAAGCATCTTTTCTGACCACAATGCAATAAGATTAGATGTCAATTACAAGAGAAAAACTATTAAAAATTCCAACATATGGAGACTGAACAACATGCTTCTGAATAACCAACAAATCACAGAAGAAATCAAAAAAGAATTCAAAATATGCATAGAAATGAATGAAAGTGAATACACAACAACCCAAAACCTATGGGACACTGTAAAAACAGTGCTAAGGGGAAAGTTCAAAGCAATACAGGCTTACCACAGGAAACAAGAATAAAGTCAAATAAATAACCTAACTCTAAACCTAAAGCAATTAGTAAAGGAAGAAACGAAGAACCTCAGGGTTAGTAGAAGGAAAGAAATCTTGAAAATTAGGGCAGAAATAAATGCAAAAGAAACAAAAGAGACCATAGCAAAAATCAACAAAGGTGAAAGCTGGTTCTTTGAGAAGATCAACAAAATTTACAAACCGTTAGCAGGACTCATCAAGGAACAAAGGGAGGAAATCAAATCAACAAAATTAGAAATGAAAAAGGAGAGATCATAACAGACAGTACAGAGATACAAAGGATCATAAGAGACTATTATCAGCAACTATATGCAAATAAAATGGAAAACATGGAAGAAATGGACAAATTCTTAGAAAATATAACTTTTCAAAACTGAACCAGGAAGAAACAGAAAATCTTAACAGACCCATCACAAGCATGGAAATTGAAACTGTAATCAGAAATCTTCCAACAAACAAAAGCTCAGGACCAGATGGCTTTGCAGTTGAATTCTACCAATAATTTAGAGAAGAGCTAACACCTATCCTACTCAAACTCTTCCAGAAAATTGCAGAGTAAGGTAAACTTCCAGACTCATTCTATGAGGCCACCATCACCCTAATACCAAAACCTGACAAATATGCCACAAAAAAAGAAAACCACAGGCCAATATCAATGATGAATATAGATGCCAAAATTATTAACAAAATTCTAGCAAACAAAGTTTAACAACATATTAAAAAGATCATACATCATGACCAAGTGGGCTTTATCCCAGGGATGCAAGGATTCTTCAGTATCCACAAGTCAATCAATGTAGTACACCACATTAATAAATTGAAAAATAAAAATCATATAATTATTTCAACAGATTTAAAAAAGGCATTTGACAAAATTCAACATTCAATTATGATAAAAACCTTCCAAAAATTAGAACTAGAAGGAACATGCCTCAACATAATAAAAGCTATATAAGATAAACCCATAGCAAACATTGTCCTCAATGGTGAAAAATGGAAAGCATTTCCCCTGAAGTCAGGAACAAGACAAGGGTACCCACTCTCACCAATACTATTCAACATAGTTTTGAAAGTTTTAGCCACA
Source organism: Antilocapra americana (assembly GCA_007570785.1). Classification (NCBI taxonomy): domain Eukaryota; kingdom Metazoa; phylum Chordata; class Mammalia; order Artiodactyla; family Antilocapridae; genus Antilocapra; species Antilocapra americana. Next base: position 6,309 of record ML660645.1, on the reverse strand, counting down.
GCAATCAGGGAAGAAAAAGAGATAAAAGGAAGAAGTTTGGAAAAGAAGAATTAAAATTCTCACTCTTTGCAGATTACATGATTCTCTACATAGAAAACCCTAAAGACTCCACGAGAAAATTACTAAAGCTAATCAATGAATATAGTAAAGTTGCAGGAAATAAAATCAACACATAGAAATCCCCTGCATTCCTATACACTAACAATGAAAAAACAGAAAGAGAAATTAAAGAGACAATTCCATTCACCATTGCAACAAAAATAATAAAACACTTAGGAATATATCTGCCTAAAGAAACAAAAGACCAATACACAGAAAACTACAAAACACTGGTGAAAGAAATCAAAGAGGACACAAATAGATGGAGAAATATACCGTGTTCATGGATCAGAAGAATCAATATAGTGAAAATGAGTATACTACTCAAGGCCATCTATATATTCAATGTGATCCCTATCAAGCTACCAATGGTATTTTTCAGAGAACTGAAACAAATAATTTCCCAGTTTGTAAGTAAATACAAAAAACCTTGAATAGCCAAAGCAATCTTGAGAAAGAAAAATGGAACTGGAGAAATCAACCTGCCTGACTTCAGTCTCTACTACAAAGCCACAGTCATTAAGATAGTACGGTACTGGCACAAAGACAGAAATATAGATAAATGAAACAAAATAGAAAGCCCAAGAGATAAATCTATGCACATATGGAAACCTTATCTTTGACAAAGGAGGCAAGAATATTCAATGGAGGAAAGACAATCTCTTTAACAAGTGGTGCTGGGTACACTGGTCAACGACTTGTAAAAGATGAAACTAGAACACTTTCTAACACCATACACAAAAATAAACTCAAAATGGATTAAAGATCTTAATGTAAGACCAGAAACTATAAAACTCCTAGAGGACAACATGGGAAAGACACACTCTGACATAAACCACAGCGGGATCCTCTATGACCCACCTCCCAGAATATTGGAAATAAAAGCACAAATAAACAAATGGGACCTAATTAAAATTAAAAGCTTCTGCACAACAAAGGAAACTATAAGCAAGGTGAAAAGACAGCCTTCAGAGTGGGAGAAAATAATAGCAAATAAAACAACTGACAAAGAATTAATCTCAAAAATATATAAGCAACTCCTGCAGCTCAATTCCAGAAAAATAAACGACCCAATCAAAAAGTAGGCCAAGGAACTAAACAGACATTTCTCCAGAGTAGACATAAAAATGGCTAACAAACACATGAAAAGATGCTCAACATCCCTCATTATCAGAGAAATGCAAATCAAAACCACAATGAGGTACCATTTCATGCCAGTCAGAATGGCTGGTATCTAAAAGTCAACAAACAATTAATGCTAGAGAGGGTGTGAAGAAAAGGGAACCCTCTTACACTGTTGGTGGTTACAATACAACCACTATGGAGAACAGGGTGAAGATTCCTTAAAAAACAGGAAATAGAACTGTCAAATGACCCAGCAATCCCACTGTTGGGCATACATACTGATGAAACCAGAATCAACAGTGTCACGTGTACCCCAGTGTTCATCACAGCACAGTTTATACTAGCCAGGACATGGAAGCAACCTAGTTGTCCATCAGCATACAAACGGATAAGAAAGCTGTGGTACATGTACACAATATATATTACTCAGCCATTAAAAAGGACACATTCAAATCAGTTCTAATGAGGTGAATAAAACTGGAGTCTATTATACAGAGTGAAGTAAGCCATAAAGTAAAACACCAATACAGTATACTAACATATATATATGGAACTTAGAAAATTGGTAACAATAACCCTGTATGCGAGACAACAAAAGAGACAGATGTATAGAACCATCTTTTGGACTCTATGGGAGAGGGTGAAGGCAGGATGATATGGGAGAATGGCATTCAAACATGTAATTATCATATATGAAACTAATTGCAAGCCCAGGTTTGATGAATGATACAGGGTGCTCAGGGCTAGTGTACTGGGATGGGGTGGGGAAGGATGTGGGAGGGGGGTTCTGGATGGGGAACACATGTATACCCATGGTGGTTTCATGTCAATGTATGGCAAAACCAATACAATATTATAAAGTAAAAAAAATAAAGAATGAAAAAATTAAATTAAAAAAGAAAAGAAAAAACAAAAAGAAGACCCCTATGTTTGCTGTCTTCAGATCAGTTCAGGTCAGTTGCTCAGTCATATCTGACTCTTTGCAACCCCATGAACCGCAAGCACACCAGGCCTTCCTGTCCATCATCAACTCCTGAGGTCCACCCAAATCCATGTCCACTGAGTCAGTGATGCCATTCAACCAACTCATCCTCTGTTGTCCCCTTTTTCTCCTGCCCTCAATCTTTCTCAGCATCAGGGTCTTTTCAAATGAGTCAGCTATTCACATCAGGCAGCCAAAGTATTGGAGTTTCAGCTTCAACATCAGTCCTACCAGTGAACACCCAGGAGTGATGTCCTCTAGGATAGAATGGTTGGGTCTCCATGCAGTTCAAGGGACTCTCAAGAATCTTCTCCAACACCACAGTTCAAAAGCATCAATTCTTCAGCGCTCAGCTTTCTTTATAGTCCAACTCTCACCTCCATACATGACTACTAGAAAAACTATAGTCTTGACTAGACAAACCTTTGCTGACAAAGTAATGTCTCTGGTTTTTAATATGTTGTCTAGGTTGGTCATAACTCTCCTTCCAAGGAGTAAGCATCATTTAAATTCATTGCTGCAATCACCAGCTGCAGTGATTTTGGAGCCCAGAAAAATAAAGTCTGTCACTGTTTCCCCTTCTATTGGCCATGAAGTGATGGGACCAGATGCCATGATCTTAGTTTCCTGAATGTTGAGTTTGACGCAACTTTTTCACTCACCTCTTTCACTTTCATCAAGAAGATCTTTAGTTCTTCTTCACTTTCTGCTATAAAGATGGTGTCATCTGTCTATCTGAGGTTACTGATATTTCTCCTGGCAATCTTGATTCCAGCTTGTGCTTCCTCCAGCCCAGCATTTCTCCTGATGTACTCTGTATATGTGTTAAATAAGCAGGGTGATAGTATACAGTTTGACATACTCCTTTTACTATTTGGAAGCAGTCTGTTGTTCCATGTCCAGTTCTAACTGTTGCTTTCTGATCTGCATACAGATTTCTCAAGAGACAGGTCAGGTGGTATGGTATGCTAACCTCTTTTAGTATTTTCCACAGTTTATTGTGATCCACACAGTCAAAGGCTTTGGCATAGTCAATAAAGCGGAAATAGATGTTTTTCTGGAACTCTCTTCCTTTTTCAAT
>ML660644.1:8580-21348 GCA_007570785.1 Antilocapra americana | reverse complement strand
TTTGTTGGCAAAGTGATGTCTCTGCTTTTTAATACACTGTCTAAGTTGGTCATAGCTTTCCTTCTCAGGAGCAAGCATCTTAGATGAATGAAAAAATACAAAAACGCCATAGATTAGGACATCGCTTGCCTTCCTTGTAAATTTACTCTTTAAGTTTTGTGTCTGAGTTTTCAAAGGCCTGGAAATGTTGGCCGAGCATCATGGTCACTACAGAAATGGAGTCTGGGGATGTTTCCTGGCAGTGAAGCGGTTAAGTAGCAGCTGAGGAAGCAGAGGGGATGAATTACTGTCTCCACTTTGGGCTGGACTCACCTGTGCTGTGTCCTCCAGCCCCACCGCAATGAAGCAAGAGTGATGCATGTCATACACTGTCTTATAGAGGAATCCTTGCGTGGGTTCATTTTTTGGAGGACGGTTGAAGAAGAGACATACCTGGTAACGTTCAACAGGAAGTCTCAGGGAAGAGTGAAATACATCTCTCTAAATCTGACCCCTTCCTCTGTACTGTTCTGAAAAGAGGCTGGCGACCCCTTCCCCAGCACTTGCTCACTCCCTTCCACCCTCCTGCATGTCCCTTCATCGCTGCTTCTGAAAGAGATGGTGCCTTGGAGCTCTTTAAGATGCCAGATTATTGCTGTAAAATGTAATGTGATACAAGGACAGATCAAATTTATGGAATGCCTTTTATGAGATGATCCCAAAGGGCTCGGCATAATGGCTATAAAACTGTGAAACACATTGTGGAACAGATTTAATTTTTAAAGCAGCTGAAAATATATATTAATGATTTACCATCCCTGTTGCTCATTAGAGGTCCTTAGGAATACTAATAAAATGACTCTACCTACGATTATTTCCATCCAAGTGTTTCTTCACGGAATTCAATCTGATCGTACAGCATGTAATTGACCGATCAAGATAACGTTCTGAAGGGTGGGGGAACGAGGGGATTATTTCAGCCAAACAGCCATCCAATTTTGTTATTAGCTTCCTCCTTTTCCTGCACCACCTGCCCAGCCTTCACCTGCTTCACTTGGCTTGGATTTGCTTACAATGATGCATCATCTGAACATCATTCAGGTAATGTAAACTGGATGGAAATCTGTCCTTGATGGACAAGGCACATGGATCTAGGTTCAATGTGTAATTGCTGTGTACAAATGCTACCCATTCTTTAAGATCTGACTCGGGGCCCCATCCTTACCTGGCAGAGGTGGTGATGTTTCCCAATGTACTCTCTGACTGCCCTACCCTTTCCCTGTCTGCCTTTGATGTCACCAGCTAGAATGCAGCAGAACCAAGGACCCAGAGAGTGGGGTTAATAGACTCAACTGGGGAAACAGCCCAAGGAGCTGTATAGATGCACCATGTGTGTGGGGGGGGGGTCTGTCCTACAGGACAAGTGTGGGGTAGTTTTGTTAGCAGGGTTCCCAGCAGGCAGTCTTGGACGCAGAGCCGTCAGAGACAAGAGCGATCTTGGAAACATCCATAAACACTGGGGCTCCGAGGAACTGCAGCCCCTCTTCCCAAGGAGTGAGACCCCTGGTGCTGTGGGAGCTGAGTGAAGTGTAATCCCCCCCCCGGGAGAAGTGGGGAGCCTGGTCCAGCAGGCTTGTGGTCCAGGCACCCCAAGGTCACTGCCCCACAGTAATATACACCCAGGAAATAACCCTGAGTGACTGAACGCCAGGAAAAGACTGAAGAGGAGGAGGAACCGGGTGCCAGTCTGAGGTCCATGGCAGGAGGTCACCGGCCAGGCCAGGGGCTGTCAGGCTTGGACAGGGCACAGCCTGAGAGCCAGGGGCCCTGGTTGTGACCAGTGACCTCCTGCCACCTGGACACTGGCCCTGACCGCTGTGCCTGGTCCCTGCACCAGCCTCAGCCTCCTGCTCGAGTCTCACACCCACCCGCCCCATGCCCCCTCCCCCGCACCACCCCATGCCACGCCTGGCCCTCTGATGCCAGGCACAGACATTCCTGATACCCACTAGCCCATGCTTATAGTTCCAGCAGCCCCATCCCTTCTGCCCAAGACAGCACATTCCTCCGGCTCTCCTGGCCCTCTTGTCCCTCCCCACTGGGGATGGCCATCACCTAAGTGCAGCGCTTTGCCCACCTCTGGATGCCTCCATCTCCTGCCCCTGGACCCGCACTCCTCACAAAGTCATGCCCATGCTCACCTATGACAGCAGGGAGTCAACCCGCTTCCAGTTAAACATTCAACATCTATTTATGTCAATGCCCTACAGCCACGATCGAGACAAACTGGAGAAAAATGGGCACCTTCTCAAGAAATATGCCCAGGACACTCCGAGCTCAGAAGTACGCAGACAGCTGGCACCTGCCTCAGTCTAGACGGGCAGTCACTGAGGGCTGAGCCAAGGCTGAAAGGAGCCCCGAGGAGGAAGGGGCCCACATCCCGGTCCTGCCTGGAGTGAGAACAAGCTTTTCATTCCTCCCAGGCCTTGTCCTCTGCTCTCTGGAGAGAGGACTCCTGAGAGTCTGAAGGAGGTCCGCTCCTCGCCTGGGAGCCTGTCCTGCACCGGGAGGACGGTGGCCAGAAATCCGGGGCCCCTGATGGGTGTGACCGGAATGTGGATAGCCAAGGAGTACTTCCCGGACGCAGTGTCCCGTCGCCCCTTTCCCTTTTCTCCCCATCCCGTAACCATGTAACTTTCCCCTCGTGTCACTCCCCTGGTGTCCCAGTAAATCGTCAGAGCTCTCCGTTGCTAAAATCAACTGGGTATCTTGTTCCAAGAAGAGAAAGCGCGGCAAGAACCACCCCTTCACCGCTTCCTCCCGCCATCCATCCGTTTGCAGCTCGGTCTCTATCTCTGGGGAAGGAGAGGACTAAACGCCCGCTGATTCAGGAGACAAGAGACCGGACTGTGCTCACCGCTCTGCCTGGAGCTAGCCGTGTGACCTCCAGCAAGTCGGCTAACTTCTCTGGCTCTCTTATCTAGACAGTGAAGTTTGGGGCTATGATTCTTTCTAATCTCCCCTCCAGCTTTTCTCTTCGATAATTCATGGGTTGCAAAACCACAGAAGGCTTCATCATTTTTGACTGATCTCATTAATACAAATGAAGGGAAAGAATCTGGCGTTTTTGAGAACAGCAGCCCTGAATTCAGCATTCTCCGCGGATGGGTTGGGTGATCCCAGGAAGGGAAAAGCTCCTTATTGCTTAATCCCTATCTCTCCAACAAGCCAAACATAAAATCCTTTAATCAAATCTAATAAACTCAGCTAAGCTTCAGAATGGGGCTAAGAAATACCTAATGTGTTTTCTGTCCATCCAGATTTATTCACACATCTCCTTTGTAGATGTGCTCCCAGGTGATGCAGGGAACAAACAAGAATAGAGGAAAGCAAACAAGCACTGTGAGGAGCCCTGAGGCTGTGGGGGCCACTTGAGTGCCTTCAGCAAAGGATGCTGTCCTCACCCTTCCTGAGAAGAGGGTTGATCTCACTGTAAATTAGGACGGAGGGTCCAGGCAAACCCCACCCCAGTTTAGGCAGGTAGGGCGTCAGAGCTGGCTGCCAGCACCCAACTCTTATTATCCCACAGTGTCTGTAGTTTTTCTACTTTGGTGTATTTGCAAACAGTCTTCCTTGACCTGGAAAATGCATCCAGCATCTCCGATGTCTATTCCAGCATATGCAGCGTACACACCACTGCACCTCCTTTGCTGGGAAGTGAACAATGCTATGCAGTGGGTCAAACATCCTATAAGCCCTTGGTCAGCGGTGCTGGCTAAGACCCTGCAGGCAGGAAAGAAAAACGCATACGTAGAATACGCATCAGTTCTAGGAAAACAAGTAGCTTCCCTCTCAAGGATGGAGTTGGTCCAGGGCAGTCACTTTGCTACCAGACATTTGTTTGGTCTCTTCAAGGCATGGACCCACACTGGGATTTAGGGTTTGTCATTGACTATGCTAAAGCCTTTGACTGTGTGTATCACAGCAAATTGTGAAAAATTCTCCAAGAGATGGGAATAGCAGACCACCTGACCTGCCTCCTGAGAAACCTGTATGCAGGTCAAGAAGCAATAGTTAAAACTGTACATAGAACAACAGACTGGTTCCAAATAGGGAAAGGAGTATGTCAAGGCTGTATATTGTCACCCTGCTTATTTAACTTACATGCAGAGAACATCATGAGAAACACCAGGCTGGATGAAGCACAAGTTGGAATCAAGATTGCCGGGAGAAATACCAATAACCTCAGATATGCAGATGACACCACCCTTACGGCAGAAAGTGAAGAAGAACTAAAGAGCCTCTTGAAGAAAGTGAAAGAGGAGAGTGAAAAAGCTTGCTTAAAACTCAACATTAAGAAAACTAAGATCATGGCATCTGGTCCCATCACCTCATGGTTAATAGATGGGGAAACAATGGAAACAGTGAGAGACTTTTTATTTTCTTGGGCTCCAAACTCACTGCAGCTGGTGACTGCATCCATGAAATTAAGACACTTGCTCCATGGAAGGAAAGCTATGACCAACCTAGACAGTATATTAAAAAGCAGAGACATTACTCTGCTGACAAAGCTCCATCAAGTCAAAGCTATGGTTTTTCTAGTATTCATGTATGGATGTGAAAGTTGGACCATAAAGAAAGCTGAGCACCAAAGAATTGATGCTTTTGAACTGTGGTGTTGGAGAAGACTCTTGAGAGTCCCTTGGACTGCAAGAAGATCCAACCATTCCATTCTAAAGGAGATCAGTCCTGAATATTCATTGGAAGGACTGATGCTAAAACTGAAACTCCAATACTTTGGCTACCTGATGGGAAGGGTTGACTCACTGGGAAAGGCCCTGATGCTGGGAAAGATCGAAGGCAGGAGGAGAAGGAGACAACAGAGGGTGAGATGGTTGGATGGTATCACTGACTCAATGGACATGAGTTTGAGTAGACTCTGTGAGTTGGTGATGGACAGGGAGGCCTGGCGTGCTGCAGTCCATGGGGTCACAGAGTTGGACACGACTGAGCGATCCCAGCACAGACGATAGCTAGATCAGCCTGGGCACTGGTCCCCAAGCTGCCTGGTCTCCATCCCAGTCATCCGTGGCCATGTTATACATGTATGTATGGTGTCAGCCCTGATGGCCCGACTTCCACCATGTAGGTCAATGTGTACGGTCGGTTTACCGCATCTTCTGAAGCAGCTTCTTCGCTAACAAGCACTGTCGTGTAATAAAGGTCTTCAGGCTTCGTGCTCGCTGCCTTTGGCTCATCTATACACCTCTCTCCTTGCTACTGATGCCGTGCTGTGTAGCTCTTTCCAGGGCCCTAACTACTAGCCATTTGCCACATGGTTCAGGCCCCTTCAAATTCCTTGGGAAAATAGGAAGTTAATGTAACCATGAGACGAGACTATAAACATATACTATCGTCCTTCCCAAGTAAACGGGAAGAATGTCTGATACTCTTTTCTGATAAGGATCAGGGCGGATCCATGATCACGTCATGCCTCCATGTTCATCTGCTCTAACAACAACGCTGTGTGTGGGGTGGCAGCTTCACGTGGGTCTACTGCCTGCAGTTGTCCACTTTCATTCTCCTAGAGATCAGAGGCAGAGAGGGGCAGAGGGTGCTGGTAAAGTAAATGAACGTATGACGGGTATCACAGCCCGTGCAGCCTCTCGGTTTTTAAGGGTTCCATTAATGTGTACCACCCCCTGGGGTGTAACACTGCCTTAGGCACTTTTATCTCGGTCATGGGAAGGCAGTATTAGAGCTTTGGCTTGGCTTCCCCCACAACGATAATAGCTCTTCCCCACAGGATGAAATACCAATATGGAATTCTTCCAATTACCATGTATGTCTAGCCCAGTTATAAATTCAAGGGCAGGGAAATTAACCACAGGGTGAACCCAAACTTGGCGGACCCACTGCTAGCCACTCTAGGCCAAGTTTCCACTAGTCAGTCAGTCCTTTCTGGGGACTAGACTCTCTGATGATGTGTTAGATCCACAGGTACTGGTGTCAACATACACTCCACTCTGTGTGTGCGACTTCAGCCCACTTACCGAGCAACCTGCAAAGTTACTGGTTTTGAGTGGGGCCCAGAACAACAGAAGGCTCTGCTCTTGGCCTTAGGAAGCAGAATTATGACCAGAAGTACTGTCTTTATTTGGAGATTAAGGATGGTTCAAGGAGACGTGTATGGGTGCCAAGTAGACAAGGGTGCATTTGTGATGGTTAATTTCATGTGTCAACTTTACTGGGTTACAGGTGTGGGGGAGGGGGTCTAGATATTTTGCCAGACATCAGTCTGGATGCTTCTGGATGAAGTCAACAGTTGAGCTGATAAAGAAAAGCAGACTGCCCTTCCTAATATAATGGGCTTCAATCAGATGATATTCTGAATGTGACAGAAAGCCTGAGTAGGAGGGAATTTCTCCATCTGGCTGCTATCAAGTTGGAACATGGGATTTTTTTCCTGCCTTTGAACTTTAATTGAAAGATCAGCTCTCCCTGAGTCTCTAGAATGCTGACCACAGATCTGGGGACTTGTCAGCTTCCATAATCACATGAACCAATCCCTTATTTTACTTACATACACTCAGATATACCGGGCTTCCCTGGTTTCGTTAGTGGTTAAGAACCCCTCTGCAATGGAGGTGACCTAAGAGATGAGGGTTCAATCCCTCGGTGGGGAAGATCCCCTGGAGGAGGGCATGGCAACCCACTCCGGTATTCCTGCCCGAAGAATCCCATGGACAGAGGAGCCTGGCCGGCTACAGTCCACAGTGTCAGAAACAGCTGGACATGACTGAAGCAACTTGGCCTGTACCACATACACACCCACACACGTCCTTTCAGTTTTGTTTTGCTGCATAACCCTAATATAAGCCTTTATATTTTAATTGCTAGACCCTTCTGCATGAGAGTCACGTTTGCCTGTTTCCTACTTCTGAATTCTGCTCTGTGGTGACATTTGTCCTAACTAAGCCTGAAAGCACTTGGGGACGTCCAGGGTTGATACGAACACTGAGTCCTCTTCCCGTCTGCACATCACGTGAGTGAAACAAAGGCCTGCAAGCTACCTGCAAACCTTCTGACCCTCTCACAGAGCCCCTGGAGGACTAAGTCTAACCGCAGTGAATGTACGCTCTTAGATGGCGTGTTTTCCGACTGTGTCTGTTGACTGACCCTTTGCCAAGGCGTCTGTATCCAGGGCAATGTCAACCATAACTATTCTTTAATTTATGGATTTATTTTTGGTTGCCCTGGGTCTTCATTGCCGCCCGGGCTTTTCTCTAGCTGCGGTGAGCAGGGGCTATTCTTTGCTGCGGTTCTTGGGCTTCTCATTGTGGTGGCATCTCTTGTTTTGGAGCACAGGCTCCAGGCACGAGGTCTGCACGAGTTACAGGCTGTGGGCTCAGTCGTAGTTGTGGTTCTCAGACTCCACAGCACAGGCTTAAATGCTCCACGGCATGTGGGATCTTCCCCGACCAGGGATCAAACCTGTGACCCCCTGCATTGGCAGGCGGATTCTTAAACCCCTGACCACCAGGGAAGCCCCAAGGGTAGCTATCACAACCCTGCTTTCAGGCGTGTTCCTGCACTTGAAGACCGAGTCCACTCCAAGGTATCAAGGCACAAGAGCCACGTGAGCAGCTGCCCTAGCCTGCGGCCAGCTCTCCCCGAGCACCTCCTCACTGCGTGCCAGAGCAGAGAGGTGAAGTGTTCAACTCTTTCCTTCTCCCCGGAGGCTGCAGGCGGAATGGAAGATGCATTGTGGCCGTCTGGGGCTCTTGTGGCGTCGTTTGTCATGAAAATGAGGTATTAGAATTCAGCGTCTAATATGCTCCCTGAGTTATAGTGGAGCGTGGGACCGCTCCTCTGGTATATTTCCCATAATAATGCAGCTTTGTCAAAGGCTGATGGCCAGCGATCAGTTCAAAAGTGCCTCGGAAAAGTACATGCTTTGTGTCAAAATGGCTTACGTTGCTAAAAAAATGATGATCAGTCAAAATGGCACATGGGGGAGGAGCTCACATACCCAGAGGAAGCCGTTTTAGCCCTCAGAAAACACCTGGAAGGTGACTCGGTGGATAAAGAACCTCCACGGAGCCTCTGTAACAGCAGATTGCCCGGTGGCTCCCAGGTTGCTGATACCCCACCAAGCCCTCGTGCTCCCTGAGACCACCAGGCCTTGTCTTGTGCATAGAGGAGAAAGCAGTGTGTGATATTTCCCCAAAGAGCACTTGCCTGAAAGTGCCTCCCTGCCCACCCAACACTGTGCACAAACGTCCACCATTAGACTTACTTTTTAAGAGCCATGTGGAGTTAGATGCCTTTGCTGTCATTCAGTCGTTCAGTCGTGTCCGACTCTTTGTGACCCCAGGGACTGCAGCGCACCAGGTTTCCCTGTCCTACACCATCTCCCAGAGCTTTCTCAAACTCATGTCCATTGAGTTGGTGATGCTGTCTAACCATCTCATCCTCTGCCCCCCTTCCCCTTTTGCTTTCAGTCTTTCCCAGCCTCAGGGTCTTTTCCAATGAATCAGCTCTTTTCATCAGGTGGCCAAAGGATTGGAGCTTCAGCTTCAGCATCAGTCCTTCCAATGAATATTCAGGGTTGATTTCCTTTATGGATTGACTGGTTTTATCTCCTTGGAGTCCAAGTTACTCTCAAGAGTCTTCTCTAGCACCACAACTTGCAAGCATCAATTCTTTCACCTTCTTTATGGCCTAACTCTCACATCTGTACATGACTACTGGAAAAGCCATAGCTTTGACTATATGGACCTTTGTCAGCAAAGTGATGTCTCTGCTTTTAAACCAAGTTAGATGTCTATCTTCCCAAGGAAAGATAATACATTCAACAGTTCGAAGTGTTCATTTAGAAGGAAAACCTAGGGCCAGTTGTCAAGAGCTCTAGGAAAGAAGATTTTAATTCCATGAGCGCTCAACACAGAAAGAGTTCCTCGGCCACAGGACTTATCTGGATGATGATTGGATGGTCTTCTTCCTACGCCAGGTAGGAAGCTGGAGCAGGTGGGCCCCAGGTTCCCTCTGACTCAGGTGTCCTGTAATTTATTTTTTAACTCAGAATAGGGAAAACAAGGGGATTCTCCTCCTCTTTGGAAAGAGATTAAGAATGTTAACAGATTGCTGGGCAGGGAAATGTAGGTTCTGTGTGTGTCCACGGGGGATGCCTGCCTATTAAGTAGAGGAGTTGTTTGCATTCCCTGAGGCTCTCCTCATTCTGAAATTCCACAATCCTTGAGCCTGAGTGAGTCATATGGAACCCTTCTTATCTCTTCCAGGAGGCAGAACAACAATATCACGCCAGAGCAGCAAAGAAGGACTCGATCTAGCACCAATCCTCATTGATTGGTAGTGGCTACTTAAAATGACTACATCAAAGAAGGATCTGAGGCCAAGTCCAAAGAGAAGTGGGAAGTATTTTCATGAATAATTAAGTGTGTCTGTCAGAAGGTCTAGAGTGTGAAAATGCTGACAATAAGTATCATATTTGTCAGCCTTGCAGTAAACCCTTAAAAACCCAACTTTGTCAGTTTCATCAGTCACAGGTGATGGCTGACCCAAGATTTGTCAAATAAAAGCGGTTGAACTGGACTGAGAGGCTGAGTGAGGTCACTGGTCACAGGCAGGAAGACCTTCCTGCTGCCTTCCAAGGTCTCGTTGCCCCAAACTCAGCCCCTGGGGGTCCAGCCTCTTCATCACCCTATAGCATCATCATTCTCTGTCTAGCCTGTCTGAAGCTATTCTTCAAACATTTCCACTACATTCTACTCCATTTTAGGAGGGAAATGACAAATTGATTTTGAAGACTTGAGAAGGCTCCTGGAAAAAAGATCACTCATAAATATTAACAGATTGTTGTATAAAGCCTTTGCTCCAGTGCAGGAATGTTTAAGATTCATAAAAGCGCTTTCTGAGGTGCAAAGCTGTACAACTTCAATGCATCATTAATGTTATTAATAATAACTGGCCCTTTGTGTCTCCAAAAGAGATAGCTACGCACATTGTGTGGACTTCCCTGACAGTCCAGTGGTTAGGACTTGACACTTTCACTGCCAGGGGCATGGGTTCAATCCCTGGTGAGGAAAATAAGACCCCAAAAGGTGCCTGGCATGGTTTAAAAAAAAATATTGTGGACAATGAAACTTCAGTGAAACAGTCCACTCTAACATGAAGAAGTTTGATAGAGAATTAATTTATAAAGGAACAGATAAAAACTGTATGAAATGAACAAATAATGAGTCCCCAGGGGGAGGGTACCACACCCCTCCAGTTACCCTTTGTCTCATTTTTCTAATGCATCTTTTTCTAAATATCTAAAATAATACGAGGATTGAGAATAAAGAAGTGGGAAGCTCTCAATGAAACTTTTCAGTGAAAAAACTCAATGGATGAGCCTCCCAAGGCAGCAGGAAAAGTGGTTGATGGAAAACCTGGAGGTTAATTCCACAGTAGGAAAATGAGCTTTTGGCAATCAGGTTCACTATTTTCCCAAAGATGAGGCAGATTTTAAATTTCTTGGTTTGAGCTGATTGAAGACACCCCCAGCCCGCATGTGAAAGGCAGAAAAACATTAACTCCAAGCCGCCTCTAAGCTTGTATTGGTCTGGTGTCTTCAGAGAAACAGAACCAATAGGAAATATTCCTACCTGTGAACTTGTGGAGGGAAAGGTTTGGAAGAGCTGTCAAATGAGATTGTAGGGGCTGCCCAGTCTGAAATCCATAGGGCTAGAAACCCAGGTAGGAACTGAGGCTTCAGTCATTTTTTTAACTTTTTATTTTATTTTTAAAGATTTTTTACTCACTCATTTACTTGACTGCACCTGGTCTTAGTTGTGGCACACGGGATCTAGTGTCCTGACCAGGGACTGAAGCTGGGCCCCCTGCTTTGGAAGCACAGCATCTTAGCCACTGGACCACCAGGGAAGTCCTCAGCCTGCAGTCTCCTTCTCAGGGAAGCCTCAGTTTTTGCTCTGTGGCAAACTGAATGTTTGTATCCCCTGAGAATTCATCTACTGAAGTCCTGATGCTCGAGTGACAGTATTTGGTGATGAGGCCTTTGGGAGACAATTAGGGTTAGTTGAGGTCATGAGGATGGGGCCCCATGGTGGGATTAGTGCCCTTAAAGGAGACACAGAGGGCCTGTTCTCTCTGCCATGTGAGGGCGCAGTAAGAAGCAGCTGTCTGCAAGCCAGACAGGGGATGTTCCTGGGCGGATGCAGAGAGGTGAAGGTCATCAGACTGGCTGTAGGGAAGGACTGACATGAGGAGACACACACCCAGAGTTGGAAGGGAAAGCGTTTGACACAGGAAGGATCTGAGACGTGAGGCTGCATAGACAGTGTTGAACAGCTCAGGGGCAGAAAAAGGAGACCAGAGGCAAACAGAAGAAAGTCAGATTAGCAGGGAGATGTGACAGAACAGAAAGGGGAACTCATGCTACCCGAAGGCCTGTAATGCTGGCCGTTGTGCAGGGTGCAGGTTTTCCCATGCGGTCCTCAGCACAACTCTGCAAGAAGGCAGATAGAACCTTCCTTCTCTACAGGCAAAGAAAAGGAGGCTGAAGTCTACCTGCCTCAAAGAGGCTGACCCTGCATCCACACCAGGCCTGTCTTGTACAAGCCTCTGCTCTCCCGCTCTCTCCTTTCCACCCATGGCTGCTCCTAAAAGGTTAGACTTGTAATGTGTGTAGAAACTATGAGCCACTCTCTGGGTAATAGAGAACAGCCACTGCTAGTCACCTGGCATCAACCTAGTCACCTTCTCAAAAGAACTTCCCCGAAGAAGAGGAGGAACAAAGGAAGACAAAGGCTCAGTTTCCCCTATAGACTTTCATCATCTGCTCAAAGACAGAACCAAATGGAGCAGACATTTTTCTTCACTGAAAACATCCAAGGCCAGTTACCCAGGACCAGTTCCCAGTCAAGCACCAATGGGAAGATGGTGAAGGCATCATCCTCACGCCTCCGTGGTCCCTCTTCCCTGCTTTCTTGACACTCTCAGTCTCCTTCCAATGGGAAAGGGATTCCCAAAGACCAAAGGGATTTCCATCACTACCTGTTCATAGTGATTAACAGTTGGATTTGAAAGTCATACTTCCTTAGCTTAAATCCCTGCCCTGCTACTTCTAACTTTGTGTCCCCAAGCACATGAGGCTCCTTACATTTTGTTTCCCAAGGTATAAATTGGAAATAATAATATTACCAGCCCTGCACGTTATTGTGAGCATTGAATGAACCATGTATTAGAATAAAGCATGTGCTGGAAGAGGCAGGCTGCTGGTCTGGAACATGCAGCGAAGTGGTGGAGTGAGGGGTTGAGGGTAGAGAAAGCGTAGCCAGTGACCTCCCATGGGTCCTCCAAACACATCCTGTCTGCTAAGACCCTTCCTCCTCCCTCTCCACTCATGTTTTGAATGAGACTGATAGAGGTCAGTCCGGAGTTGTAGCGCAAAGGATACAGGTCTAAAGCCAAGACACCACCATTGAATTTTAGGTTATTTTATAGATGAGAAAACAGGGGTTTGGCAAGGTGAGGGGCTTGTCCAAGGTCACACACAGCTAGTTGTTACTGAGTCCAAGCTCAGACAGGCCAATAAATTGAGAGATGAGTTGTTGGGGCAAGGAATAGAGATTTTGTTCAGAAAGCCAGCAGACCGAGAAGATGGTGGACTGGTCTCCCAAAGATCCATCTTACAGCAGCAGTTAAAACTGCTGCTGCCAAGTCACTTCAGTCGTGTCCAACTCTGTGCGACCCCATAGATGGCAG
>SRVM01004619.1:0-19424 GCA_007570785.1 Antilocapra americana | reverse complement strand
TGAAGCAACAGACAAACAATTAATCTCAAAAATTTACAAACAACTCCTGCAGCTCCATTCTAGAAAAATAAACAACCCAATTAAAAAGTGGGCCAAAGAACTTAACAGACATTTCTCCAAGGAAGATATAAAAATGGCTAACAAACACATGAAAAGATGCTCAACATCACTCATTATCAGAGAAATGCAAATCAAAACCACAATGAGGTACCACTTTACACCAGTCAGAATGGCTGCCATCCAAAAGTCTACAAGCAATAAATGCTGGAGAGGATGTGGAGAAAAGGGAACCCTCTAACACTGTTGGTGGGAATGCAAACTAGTACAGCCACTATGGAAAACAGTGTGGAGGTTCCTTAAAAAGCTGCAAATAGACCTGCCATATGACCCGGCAATCCCACTGCTGGGCATATACACCGAGGAAACCAGAATTGAAAGAGCCATGTGCACCCCAATGTTCATCGCTGCATTGTTTACAATAGCCAGGACATGGAAGCAACCTAGATGCCCATCAACTGACGAATGGATAAGAAAGCTGTGGTATATATACACAATGGAATATTACTCAGCATTAAAAAAAAAATTCATTTGAAGCAATTCTACTCAGATGGACGAAACTGGAGCCCATTATCCAGAGTGAAGTAAGCCAGAAGCAAAAACATCAATACAGTATATTAACACATATATATGGAATTTAGAAAGACAGTAATGAGAACCCAACATGGGAGACAACAAAAGGAACGCAGATGTATAAAATAGTCTTGTGGACTTTGTGGATGAGGGTAAGGGTGGGATGAGATGGGAGAAGGGCATTGAAGCATGTTAATTGTCATGTGTCTAATCAATCGCCAGCCCAGGATTGATGCTCGGGACTGGTGCAGCGAGATTTCCCGGGGGGGAGGGAGGAGGGAGGGGGGACCCGGAGGGGAAGCATATGTAAACCCATGGTGATATCATAACAATGTATGGCTAAAACAATAATAAAAAAAAAAAATAATAATGTAAAACAAAAAAAAAAAAAAAATAAAAGCAGATCACATCTTGACCTTTCCTTGTCACTCAAATAAAATTATTACCTGCTTTGTTTTCTTTCTGAATAAGTCTCAGCCGGAAAAACATGAAGAATGTTTCGTTTTCCTCTATTAGGGAGATATAATCTAGAATTTAGAGTTTGGATGTGTTGAGCACAGGGTGCCAAATAAACTTTCTTGGTGATTTAGAATATTAAAATATCTATTAAATAAGATATTTCATAGCAACAAGCAGTAGTAGAGCTCCAGTTTGGTCACACAAATCTGCCCCATCTCAGTGTTCTTGCTCTTAACCAAAGTGCTGCTCAGGCTCTTTGGAGTGCAATCCCTGTACAAAAATAACAGGGCATGTAGGCAGAGTAGAGAATGAGAAATAATGTATTCCAGCTCCTGTAAATGGCTAATAGATCATGTTTTAAATGGCTAATAAATCACGTTTGCTTGCTCCTGTTTAACCCTGTTAACTTTAAAATAGCCCTAAGCTAGTGTATGTATCTAGGAATTGTGGTGAGCCAAAAATTTTACTGTGAAACAATACACATATTCTAGAATGAGTATATATAATATATATTATTATTATTACTATATATAGTATAATAATATTTATATACTAGCCATATATATAATTTTAGAATTATTATATATAAATTACTAGTTAAACTCCGAGGAAGACAGGATGTAAGGCCAGAGGATAACTAAGGGTTGGCCATAGAAACATCCATGCCACAGCTTACTGATGTTCTCCTCCATGCTCTTTTTGTTCTTCACCAGTCTTAGCCAAATCTAAGAAATGCCTGTATGTGGTTGTTCTTATTTGATGTCTATTCTTCTAGACCCCCATTCCAAATGTATTTACATTTGGAGTATCTGGCCTACTTTTATATACCTTTTTATTCTCTTATGGTTGAACACAAAATCAGTCTCATTTACGACACTTCATACAAGGTAAAACAAATGTACACACACACACACACACACACACACACACACGCACACAGTCTTTTAAAAAAATCACAAACCTAGACAAAAACAAACAAACAAAAATTACTGGAGTCAAGTACACATTTTTCCAGACCCATGAGATGAATAATAGTTGTAAATTTAATAGAAAACCACAGTACTATTAACAATTACTTTCAGTGCCACTGGACATAATTTATGAAGTTTCAAGTGAGGGGAGGAAAAAAAAAAACCAATGTTTATTGAGCTCCTACTATGTTCAAGGACTTGAGCTATATTCTTAATAATTAATTAATTTTTATTTTACATAAAAAGTCAAATGAATAAAACTGAAAGAAGAGATTTGGCTTAGTGTAACTTATTTTTGTTGCTATTTATTCGCTAAGTCATGTCTGACTCTGCGACCTCATAAGATTCTAGCTCATTAGGCTCCTCTGTCTGTGGGATTTTCTAGGCAAGAATACTGGAGTGGGTTGCCATTTCCTTCTCCAGGCAGTCTTCCTAACCAGGGATCAAACCCAGGTCTCCTTCATTGGCAGAGGGGTTCTTTCTCCCTGAACCACCAGGGAAGGCCATAACTTATTTTACAAAATGCCGAATAGAAATTTTACAGTTAGATGTGAGATACACATGTCTCTAAGTCCTCTGGTCTTAGTAACTTTCTATTTCCATCTATTTTTAAAATCTTCATTTTAGTAGAAAAATATCTAAGGAATTGTCTCAAATCAAAATATTTCTTTGAAAATTGTCTGCCTAAGACACATTTGGAAAACATTGCTGAAAAAAACGCAAGCTTATTACACACAAATGTGCTGCAATTAGATGATCTGTTAAATTACCAGCAGTGTTCCCACTAGAAGACATAAGAATTTGCTTAATTTTTTTATGAACCATTTTATTAACATTATATGGTGGAAGTGCTCAAAGCTTATACTCCCCAAAATAAAATCATATGAAATAGAATAATGACTGTGACTCAGTGGGAAGCACATCCAGTAGAGTTTAGAGAGGGCAGTCAGTAGTCCTCAGGAATTATTGGTGCACAGGCTTTGAATGCCTGCTCCACCACTGACTTGCTGATTTTCAGGGAAAGTGACTCAAGTGTCTGAGCTTCAACTCCTTCATCATAAGAACAGTACAATAACACCTATCTTCCAGCCTTGCTTGTTGTGGGAATCAAAGGAGAAATGTGTGAAAGAATTTAAGACAGAGACAGGTACACAGGTCAGCAAAGACTTGGAGACTCCTATTATTTTTAGATTGTTGGTGCATCTATTGCACTTGAAATGAAATGTAGTGCTTTAAAAATGCACAATCCAAGATCTTTTTTTTTTTTAATGATGGCCTTTTCTTCATCATTAAACCGCTATTTTGCCAGTGAAAGAAGGTGTGCGCAAAAACTGAGAAACGTTTTTTAACCTTTTGAAGAAATATTATAATGCTGGGCTTAGTATATAAAGTTCTAGATTGCTAAAACTTTGAACCATGCTTCTCAACATTGAGGTGAGCTCAAACGGCCCGAAGCTTAGGGAAATAGGTTTATAATTGAGTTCTAAGTGATTGTTCAACATGTAACATCTAGGAAAAAGTCAAAATTATAAAAAATTAGTAATTTCCACTTTACTGTGCTCATTATATATAAATATATATATATATAGAGAGAGAGTAGTAAAATGAGTAATTATTTTTATCAGTGGGAGAAATTCTGCTTGTAATACTAGAATAAAATTCCCAGGCAAATTTTTAAAAACATACTTTTTCCCTATTAACAATATATAGTACATTGCTGAATGCATTTTGCTAATGAACATTTTTCAATTCATAAACATGGAATAAAATTTATAATTTGGTGTGGAAATCAAATGAGAGAGGCTCATTAAGTCTGCAGAACCAATACCAAGTGTTGAATAATTCATCAGCTGTTTAACACATATGCTAAAAAATGCAAATTACTTTAATTACTGAGCTTATTCTACTTTTTTCCTGTTTTGTGAAAGGATTATATATTTTCAATGTGAGACTCAAAAAGTTTAATTGTAAAGTGATTAACAGGAGCTTTTGCTAATTAAATCAGCAAAAAGAGATTTAGGCTGACACTATGCTAGGTGCTCAAATTAAGGGACTGTCCCATTGCATTAAAGAGAGTGCATTTATCATAGATAAACTCTCAGCCCCTTTATTTGATATGACAGGCAATAGAAAAAGAAAATGAATCTTCCTAGTATTGTAGGCAACAGATACACAGCTGTTTTACTCCTAATTGCCTAGTCTACAACTTTTGAAACAATTATAAAGTACTTAAATAATGCTGTCCTTAAGCTGAATCAGAATATAATAAAAAGTTTGTTCATAGTAAGCTAATTGGTCTTCCAGAACTAAATAAAAAAGAATTTCCAGATTTATCTATAAAGACCTTGGATATATTCCAGATGTGGGTTATATCTGAATGTCAAAAAATTAGAGAAATCTTAAAACATTTTAAACAGAAAATAAAGCCAAGCTATCCAGTACTGTTTTCAGCAATCAAAAAAAAAACCTCGATAATTTAGTCTTTAACCAATTAATTTTAATAAATTTCATTTGCTAGTTTACCCATATATATTGTGTATTACTTCATAGTGTTCATTAAACTGATTCAATAAGCACTGATATAATAAGCAGATTAACATTATTGCTTGAAAAACTCTTGCAGCTTATTTTGCAGGTGTTTCTGAGATAAAAACAGTCTTATCAAGTTATAAGACTACTGCCTAGTATAAAATATGTACTTAAATAGTAATGGATGAACTAACAAAATATATGGCAATCTCTAGGACTTCCTATTTTTTAACACAAAGAAGTTTGGGGATTTATTATTATTAAGATAACACTTTATATTTTTCTAAAGGGATAAAACTGCTTGTGTTGATCTTTTCTACACTATAATGTTCCAGACAGATGATTTTCTTTTTAATGTTCTTATCTTTGTATTTTTTGGAATTTGTTAATTCATTTGCAAGATACCACTAACTGCGACTCAGTTTACTATTCAATATGTCATCTGAACTTTGACTTCTAAACAAGGTCTGAGAACAAAAATCTGTACAATCACACAATTATTTCATTTACATCATTATTTAGTTGCTGAGTAACTGGGCTTCTAGAGTATGAGTTTGGAAAGCAAAGAATTACAAGTTAAAACTGGAAGCGTACTGAGTAGCGGCAATAACTTTACCCTGTACAATTCAGCAGAGAGAGGCTTCCATGCTGTATAAATACAGGAGAATGGAGATTATAACCAATCAAAATTGCTATGGACATCTTTAACATTATTTAACAACAGAAGACAATTGTGTCCTATCTGCAGAGTGTATTTCTTCCATTTTTGAAGCTTCAAAATGATCATTTGATATTTCAACTGCAATTTATTCAAGAAAGGATAATCTGTTGAATTGCAAAAAGCTTAGAGGTTTCAGTTATAAAACAATATAAAAGTAAAATAAGAAGTTAAAATATTCACATTGGTAGTACATGTCAATGCACTGACATAGCTTTCCAAAATCCTTCTAATTCCCACTGGTTTAATGAATTGCCATACTTTTCAAATTCACATAATGAATTTTTCAACATAGTATTAATAGAATATTATATTAATACTATCAGTTGATGTATGGCAGAAACCAAGACAATACTGTAAAGCAATCATCCTCTAGTCAAAAATAAATTAATTAAAAATGTATATATGTATGTATTTCTCACTCAGTTGTGTCCAATTCTTTGCGACCCTGTGGACTATAGTCTGCCAGGCTTCTCTGTCCATGGGATTCTCCAGGCAAGAATACAAATTGGGTTGCTATTCCCTTCTCCAGAGGATCTTCCCAACCCAGGGATCAAAACCACATCTCCAGCATTGACAGCTTAATTCTTTACCACTTGAGCCACCTGGGAAGCTGGCAAAAGTGTGAATACAAAAGCATATGTTTTGTGTCACCATCACATGCTTTTGAACAATGAGATGTAAGTTGAAGGTGTAAAGGCCTAACGTTTCTGAGAGTTTCTTAAAATGAAGTAAAATAATAGTATTTTTCTTAGAAGTTTTCTCCTTTTTTTTCTTCTAATATAAAATTTGATTGATTTTACATGACAGACTTCACTTTGAGGAAAAAACCTCATGCTGAGGATGGCCAAACTTTTGGAAAAAAGAAATCTAGACTTCTAATACCATCATGGAGCCACCATCCCATATCTGGAATTCCTTCCTTCAGACTTCTCATGATATGAACAAACTAAACTGTACTTGAAGCCACCATTTATAAGTTTCATCCTTGATACTGGATGTAATTTTTAACTTATATACTAACTGCATCACTATAGTCATAATCACGAATTTCATTTTTTTTCACTTATAAAGAAGGTATAATAGCAATAATTAGTTTACAAATTTGGGGGAAGGATAAATTGAATGAACAAAAAAACACATTTAAGTAAGCTGCTTATTATAATGCATTCCACAAAATTTGCATTTATTATTTATTTATTTTTATGTCATACTTAAAAGCAAGTGTGTTTGCATATGTATATATATATAATAATACCTTATTACTCTTAAATTGTTTTATTTTACATCTGATGGATCAAGGTAGATTTCAAGATATTTGATTACTTAATTATAAGATAGGGTTAATCTTGTATTATTATACCTGCATTTTTATTTTTAACTCTTTCAATATATCTAACCATGAAACAGAATTTACATGGCATGCTATACCTCTGGTATATCTTAAGAAATGTATAATGCATCTTCTTTAAAAAAAACTACTTCTTTCCCCCAGAATTTGCTCTAATTTTACAATTTTGTAAAGTCCTCTGAGTGAAAATTTCCATTCATCTCAAAATACAGAAAAGAATGTCTTTGTCAAAACCAGAGGAACAATAGTTTTCAAAAAGACATAACTTAAAATATTAAGTTCAATATAATAATTTATACATTGTAAGCAAATATTGTCATAATATTTTTATTTTAAAAGGTTCTTAAAAGACAGAGTGGTGTCATTTTTGGCAGGAGCTGATTTTTTTTTCAAATACAGAAATAAATTAAGATATTCACCATAGCAAAGTTGCTAGTTATATTAAGAGGCAAATTTACGTAAAATCTATCCAGATTGAACAAATAAATGTCAGAGGCATAAACTCTTAAATATCCTTTGAAGAGATGTATCATTTATTATTGTTTATAGAATGTTTTCTTTAAATAATCAATTTATTCTTAAGATTTAATAAATGATTGCTTTTAAGATTAATTATATTCATTATATTTCTATTAATCATAGAAGTTAACAATAGTTTATTGTAATATTTATATCTAATACATCAAGAAATCTGTAACTAACTAACTTAATTTACTGTTAAGGACATTTACCAGTTTCCTCTTTTTTCAACTTATCTATCTTCTTACTTGTATACTCTAAAAGTCAATTCTCTATGATTCACTGGAAAATAATATTATCATTCTTAGTTTATTTGGATGAATATTTCCCATTTGCAACTTAGGTACTTTCTGATTATCATTTTGTCAATTACTTCTAAAGCAGCAATCTTTGGCATTAACAATTAGGCATAGTCTGTCCATATAAGTTTTCTCTTTAATAAATCTTTATGCAAGCCTCAAATCTTGATGATTATTCATTCTTTATCTCCTTTAATAGATAACTAAAACATTTTTAATATAAAGTAAATATATCAGATTGCAAAAAAAAATTCTAGTCAAAATTAACTTGAGAGGTTACACACTATTTTTAGTATATGTTTAATAAGAAACGTGCACTAGAGAAATTGAACTCTCTTTAGGTTAAGTAAAGTTTCATTTATTTCATTCACTGGTTTATTTAGAATTACTAGATACCAAAATCCTTTTATGGCATGTGCTATATGATAAGAAAGGAGACTGTGAATGTTTTGAGGATAGGATCCCTGATCAACTGAATTTTTAATCTTCTGTCTTTAGCATATTAAAGGGAAAGATAAAAAGGATGACAGAGAAAAACTAATGAAAGAAAACTGAAAGGGAATAAAGAGAGAGAGGTACCCTGACAAGGAAGAGAGGAAAGTAAAAAGGACAAAAGACAGTGTAGTAGTGTTCTGTGGTGATTAGAAGTTTTGTATATGGTGGGAGATAAATCTGATCATGACTGTAGGTACAAACCATGTAATCTTTTTCTCTCAGTGTCTCATTTTCTCTTCTGCATATAACAGGAGGTATTTCAGTGAGTACTTTGGGGATTAAATAGATTATGCAGCTAAAGTGCTTAAGACAATGTCTGGTAAAGAAACAAAGAAACACTCATACATGGCAATTACTAGTATATGGCAAAATATATCACAGGAAACATGAGTCTTGACATTCAATATCCAAAATCTGTGATATAATATAAATGAGGAAATCAAGACCAAGTCAATGAAATACGACAATAATGTCAAATTAAATGCGCTTATTACTTTAAATACTAAGCAACTTCCTTGAGAATACATCACGAAATAACGAATTCCAAAACACAGCAATCTGCCATGCAAATATAGAAAAAGAAAATTGACCACAGAAATGTAGATGTAAAGATGATGGACAATGATAAAAGTACAATTAAGGGGGGGTGCAGGATAAGCACACTGAAATTACTATAAAAGAAAAATTGCACAGGAAAAGTTAAGCAGGCCAGGGATACTAAAGACTACTATAATAAGAGAGTGATTGAAAGGAACTAGGAACTCAATTGAAGTGTAAGTTAGGAGAGTTTTTAAGCACGGGGGTGAACTAGTGGTAAAGTACTGGAGTGTATTGGGAAGAAGTCTGGTCAACACGATTAGGTCATCTACATTGGTCAACAACATCTACATTGGTCAATGGACAGTTATCAAAGTTAGGTTCCTAATGCTCACACAGATAATGGGAAATAGGGATGCTAATTTTCTTAATGATTATATTTCATAGAGATGGCTCCCAAGTCTTTGGGTGAAGTTTTACAGCTTAAAGGGGCAGAAAAAGAATTTACAGTAGTAAGTTTGTAAATGCAGTAAGAAAAGGAGAGTTAGGGGCATATATATGCATTAAGAAACCTGTCTAAACATTAGTCAAAGAGAATACTGAGCTTGTTTTGGCCATTAATTTATGATTATTCTTTGCTAAATTAGAGCATTTCTGTCCTTTCCTCATGATCATATCTATTAGACAGAGTAGCACTCATAGTCAACAAAAGAGTCTAAAATGAAGTACTTGCGTGTAATCTCAAAAACCACAGAATGATCTCAATTTGTTTCCAATTCAAATCATTCAATACTACAGTATCACAGTAATCCAAGTCTATGCCCCAACCACTAATGCCAAAGAAGCTAAACAGTTTTATGAAGACCTCCAAGACCTTCTAAGAACTAACACCAAAAAACAATGTCCTTTTCATCATATGGGACTGGAATTCAAAAGTAGGAAGTCAAGAGACACCTGGAGTAACAGGCAAGTTTAGCCTTGGAGTACAAAATGATGCAGGTCAAAGGTTAACAGAGTTTTGCCAAGAGAATGCACTGGTCATAGCAAACACACTCTTCCAACAACACAAGAGATGACTCTATACATGGACATCACCAGATGGTCAATACCAAAATAAGACTGATTATACTCTTTGAGCTAAAGATGGAGAAGTTCTATATAGTCTGCATAAACAAGACTAGGAGCTGACTGTGGCTCAGATCATGAACTCTTTATTGCAAAATACAGACTTAAATTGAAGAAAATAGGGAAAACCACTAGGTGATTCAGTATGACCTAAATCAAATCCCTTATGACTATACAGTGGAAGTGAGAAATAGATTTAAGGGTCTAGATCTGATAGCAGAGTGCCTGATGAACTATGGATGGAGGTTCATGACACTGTACAGGAAACAGGAATCAAGACCATCCCCAAGAAAAAGAAATGCAAAAAAGCAAAATGGCTGTCTGAGGAGGCCTTACAAATAGCTGTGAAAAGAAGGGAAGTGAAAAGCAAAGGAGAAAGGAAAGATGAATGCAGAGTTGCAAAGAATAGAAGTAGAATTAAGAAAGCCTTCCTCCACGATCAATGCAAAGAAATAGAGGAAAACAATAGAATGGGAAAGACTAGAGATCTCTTCAAGAAAATTAGAGATACCAAGGGAATATTTCATGTAAAGATAAGCTCGATAAAGGACAGAAATGGTATGGACCTAACAGAAGCAGAAGATATTAAGAAGAGCTGGTAAGAATACACAGAAGAACTGTACAAAAAAGATCTTCATGACCCAGATAATCACAATGGTGTGATCACTCACCTAGAGCCAGACATCCTGGAATGTGAAGTCAAGTGGGCCTTAGGAAGCATCACTATGAATAAAGCTATTGGAGGTGATGGATTTCCAATTGAGCTGTTTCAAATCCCGAAAGACAATGCTGTGAAAGTGCTGCACTCAATATGCTAGCAAATTTGGAAAACTCAGCAGTGGCCACAGGACTGGAAAAGTTCAGTTTTCATTTCAATATCAAAGAAAAGCAATGCCAAAGAATGCTCAAACTACCACACAATTGCACTCATCTCACACGCTAGTAAAGTAATGCTTAAAATTCTCCAAGCTAGGCTTCAGCACTATGTGAACTGTGAACTTCCAGATGTTCAAGCTGGTTTTAGAAAAGGCAGAGGAACCAGAGATCAAATGGCTACCATCTGCTGGATCATCGAAAAAGCAAGAAAGTTCCAGAAAAATAACTATTTCTGCTTTATTGACTATGCCAAAGCATTTGACTGTGTGGATCACAATAAACTGTGGAAAATTCTGAAAGAGATGAGAATACCAGACCACCTGACCTGCCTCCTGAGAAACCTGTATGCAGGTCAGGAAGCAACAGAACTGGACATGGAACAACAGACTGGTTCCAAATAGGAAAAGGAGTATGTCAAGGCTATATATTATCACCTTGCTTATTTAACTTACATGCAGAGTACATCATGAGAAACGCTGGGTTGGAGGAAGCACAAGCTGGGATCAAGATTGCTGAGAGAAATATCAATAACCTCAGATATGCAGATGACACCACCCTCATGGCAGAAAGTGAAGAACTAAAAAGCCTCTTGATCAAAGTGAAAGAGGGAGTGAAAAAGTTGGCTTAAATCTCAACATTCAGAAAACCAAGGTCATGGAATCTGGCCCCATCACTTCATGCCAAATAGACAGGGAAACAGTGGCTGACTTTATTTTTCTGGGCTCCAAAATCACTTGCAGATGGTGATTGCAACCATGAAATTAAAAGATGCTTACTCCTTGGAAGGAAAGTTACGACCAACCTAGATAGCATACTGAAAAGCAGAGACATCACTTTGTCAACAAAGGTCCATCTAGTCAAGGCTATGGTTTTTCCAGTAGTCATGTATGGATGTGAGAGTTGGACTATAAAGAAAGCTGAGCACTGAAGAATTGATGCTTTTGAACTGTGGTGTTGGAGAAGATTCTTGAGAGTCCCTTGAACTGCAAGGACATCCAACCAGTCCACCCTAAAGGAGATCAGTCCTGGGTGTTCATTGGAAGGACTGATGTTGAAACTGAAACTCCACTACTTTGGCCAACTGATGTGAAGAGCTTACTCATTTGAAAAGTCCCTGATGTTGGGAAAGATTGAGGGCAGGAAGAGAAGTGGATGACAGAGGATGAGATAGTTGGATGGCATCACTGACTCGATGGACATGGGTTTGTATGGACTCTGGGAGTTGGTGATGGACAGGGAGGCCTAGCATGCTGTGGTTCATGGGGTTGCAAAGAGTCAGACACGACTGAGTAGCTGAACTGAACTGAATGATTGCCCAAAGAAGTTCAATGCCGAAAATGTTCAAACTACCCTACAATTGTGCTTTTTTCACATGCTAGCAAATTTATGCTCAAAATCTGTCAAGTTAGACTTTAGCAGTACGTGAAGTGAGGATTTCCAGATGTACAAACTAAGGTTAGAAAAGGCAGAGGAACCAGAGATCAAATTGACAACATTTGTTGGATCATGGAGAAAGTAAAGGAATTCTAGTACAAAAAAGAAAATCTTCTGCATCATTAATAATGTTAAAGCTTTTAACTGTGTGGACCACAAAAAACTGGAAAATTCTTAAAGAGATGGGAGTACCAACTTAACTGTCTCCCATGAAACCTGTATGAAAGTAAAGAAGCAACAAAATCAGATACGGAACAAGACAGCATTTCAAAATTGTGAAAGGAATAAAATAAGGTTGTATATTGTCATTCTGCTTATTTAACTTATATATAGAGTAAATCATGCAATATGCCTGGATGGATGAATCACAGCTGGAATAAAGATTGCCTCTTAAGAGGAATATCAACAACCTCAGATATGCAAATGATACCATTCTAATTGCAGAAAGTGAAGAGGAACTAAAGAGCCTCTTGATGTGGGTGAGAGAGCAGAGTGAAAAAGCTGGCTTAACAATGTTTTCAAGTTTCATTCATGTTCGAGCTTGTATCAGTACTCCATTCCTTTTCATAACCAAATAATATTCCTTTGCATGGATATAACATTTTTGTACTCTAATCATCAGTTAATGAACATCTGGGTTACTTCCACCTTTTGAATATTATAAATACTGCTGCTATGAACATCTATGTACAAAAAAAACCCAAATAGTTAGTTCATAAAAAAAAGAAAAAAGAAAAAGCTGGCTTAAAACTCAACATTCAAATAACTAAGATCATGGTATCTAGTTCCATCACTTCCTGGTAAATAGGTTGGGCAAAAGTGGAAACAGTGACCGATTTTATTTTCTTGGGCTCCAAAATCACTGGATGGTGACTGCAGCCATGAAATTATAAGACACTTGCTCCTTGGAAGAAAAGCTCTGACCAACCGAGATGTCATATTGGTCTGGAAAAGACTTTGATGCTAGGAAAGATTGAAAGCAAAGGAGGTGTGGCAGAGGATGAGATGGTTAGATAGCATCAGTAACTCAATGGACATGAATCCGAACAAGCTCTGGGAGATAGGAGAGGACAGAGAAACTGGGTGTGCTGCAGTCCATGGGGTTGCAAAGAATCAGACATGACTTAGCGACTGAATAGCAAGAACAACATAGCTGGTTCATTTGCTGCACAGCAGAAACTGACAGAGTAGCGTAAAGCAACTACACTCCAGTAAGGAAAAAGAGATACTGGAGATTTTATATACCTGTTTCTATATTCATATCATATTCTTGAAAATGCTTTCTTAGAGATGGTTTAAAGGAATTAGAAGCATATCATTCTTAGGGAAACATTTGGGGCTAAGCAATAGTCTAAAAAATTACACCCTATATTTTTCCTATCTCAGTAGATGGATAAAGCTTTCAAAAGCCTAGTAAAATCAGTAGACGAGTATAGAAGACTTAATGGGTCCCTCCTCAAGAAATTAAAAAGATAATTTTTGAGTTTCAAAAATTATGAGTAAAGAATAAAAACAAATACATGCATAAATCAATTATATATATATATATATATATATATATATATATATATATATATATTTCTAACCTTTGAAACTGTATGCCTGTGTTGCTTTCATTACACAGCAAATTAAATAGTAATTTGCTCACTGATTTCTATTGCAGAGCCCTACTACCCAGCTTAAGGAATGCGACACCCAACGTGGAACCCAAACTAAACAGATACTTACTTATAACACAAATCTGGAGATAAATACTAATTCCAATTTGGAGTTAGCACTTGAGTTAAATGTATTTGCTAAGACAAACACAAAGTTTGAGCAACGAAACATTTTTATGGTATTCAAATGCCTTTTAGGGAATAGTGAGAGGTACACACTGGAGGAAAACTCTGAAAGGCTATCTGGACAAGAAGCACAGGCCAATTTCAAATTTGTTTTTTAAGCAAATATTCCTTTGCCTTAGAAGCCCAAAATAAAGGTCACCTTTTTTGTACATAAGAAATCACAAACTCTAAGAGCCAAAAAAGAAGCATCTGTTCTCCATACCACCACCAATATTGGAATTCCACGTTCTTTCTCGTTATCTTTGTAGTTGGGAAAATCTGCTCCTCGTTTCAGCCCATCTGACCTTTAAGAAGCCTAAGCTGTTGTATTTTTTTTTCCTCTGAACAGTAAGTGTTTTGTGTAAGACTTTCATCTTGAAATCACTGATACTTTCATGATTGTGTGGGAATCAACAGAATGACTTATTTTTTCATGTGTTA
This sequence comes from Antilocapra americana, assembly GCA_007570785.1. NCBI lineage: Eukaryota > Metazoa > Chordata > Mammalia > Artiodactyla > Antilocapridae > Antilocapra > Antilocapra americana. The sequence continues at coordinate 5,217 of SRVM01004619.1, read as the reverse complement.
GCTTTTTAATATTTGAAGACAGGTTTTTACCTTCCATATTATCCTTCTTATTTCCTATAACTGTGTAATTAGACAAATCCTTTCCTATCTGACCTCAAGTTTCCTAACATATAAAAGAAAAAGTAAAAACAAATACTCTACTGGCAAAACAATTTATATATGAAAAGTTAGTGGAAAAGTTGAAACCCCAACTTTTAACTTTCATACTGGCTGTCTTAGAAACTTGTCAAGGGAATATATTTGTAGAAGTCAAAAGATATATAGAAGAGAGACTGAGAAACATCAAGGCATATTTATTTGGCTATAAATTTCAATACTCTTTCCTATGTGAATTATCTATTTTAGCCATTGCTGAAGTAAATTCGTTTCACTCTTTCTGGACATGCCCCAATTTGCTGAAATGCAAGATGAGTGTTCAATAAAGTGCCCATTTTAAAAATCAGTCAACTTCAATATTGGATTCAAGATATACAAACTATTTCCTGGAAAAAAAAAAGAATCTATACTAAAATAAATAGTACTTTCTTTTTTTTTAACATTTTAAAATTATTTATAACATTATATGTTTCCTGTGTATGATTTTATAATTCAACTCTAGTATATACAGAATGTGTGTGTGTGTGTGTTAGTCACTCAGTCATATCTGACTCTTTGTGACTCTGTGGACTATAGCCCACCAGGCTCCTCTGTCCATGGGATTTTCTAGGAAAGAATACTGGAGTAGGATGCTATTCCCTTCTCCAGGGGATCTTCCCAACCCAGGAACTGAACATGGGTCTCCTGCATTGCAGTCAGATTCTTTACCATCTAACCTACCAGGGAAGCCCATACTACAAGTATATTACCATCAAAAGCTTAGTATTCATCCATCACCATACTGTTGATTCTCTTTACCTATTTTCCCCTCTTTCCAACCTCCTTCCCCTTTGGTAAGCCACTGTTTGTTTTCTTTGTGTTTGTTTTGCTTTTTTTTATGCTAAATATGAGTATAATTATATGGTATTTGTCCATCTGACTTACTTCATTTAGCTTAATACCCTCAAGGTCCATCCATGATTGCCAAATAGCAACATTTCATCTTTTTTAATGGCTGAATAGTAGTCCATATATTTCTTCATATCTTCTTATCCATTCATCCATCAATGGACACCTATGCTGTTTCCACATCTTGACTAAATATAAATAATGACGAACACAGGGGTGCATGTATCTTTTCAAATTAATGTTTGTGTATTTTTCAGATAAATACCCAGAAGCAGAATAGATGGATCATATGGTAGCACTATTTTTATTTTTATTTTTTTTTGAGGAATCTCCATACTGTTTTTGATAGTGACTGAACCAATCTTCATTTCCACCAACAGAATATAGGGATTCTATTTTCTTCAAACCCTCTTCAACACTGGATATTTCTTGACATTTGCATACTAACAGGCATGAGGTGATATTTCATTGTACTTTTTATTTGTATTCCCCTAATAATTAGTTACGTTAATACATCTTTCCATGTACTTGTTGGCCATCTGTACGTCTTGTTTGGAAAAACGTCTATGCAGCTCCTCTGCCAATTGTTCTATGATCAACATGTAGGTCCATTCAAAGGTATTTTTTTATTTTCTGCTCTATTTCCTGTGTAGAGGTTACATTTTTTCCCCCTAAATTTACATGATTTTGAATTTCTTTATTGTTATTGTGGAAACTAGACATTTTACATAATTTATGTAGCAATTATTTTGTACTATATTGATAAGTTCTACATCTCTCAATAAATTGAATTTGTTTCCTTTTCTTTTAAAATGACTAATTTTACCAGGTAAGGAACTATTTTTAGTAAACGTTTAACCTTGAAAACCATCATTTATGACTCTTCTAGTTTTAATATTCTGGAGAAGTTTAAAATTTTGTACTTCTTCATTTATAGCTAAAATGTTTCACCTTGCTTTTGTTTATTAATGAAGTATTTTGTTTTATTTTGTTTTCTTCATCCATTAATTTGTAATATTATTTATTCCTGTAATTAAAACTTTTTTCCACTTAGATTATTAGTTTTGTCCTTTAAAAATATTGATTTGGTAACCAGTGAAAACTTTAGGAGTGCATCCTTAGTTAAGTTATCTGGTACTATATATGTGATACATATTTTCCTTCTATTTATTTTAGTAGGCTACTCAAGAATATGTGATCCTCACAAATATTTCATTATTCTTGATCATTATCAATTTTCTTTGACTAGAATTTGTTTTGCTACCTGTCAGGGAACTTTTGGCAGGAGGCTTCCTGTGTGTTGTTTTCTGATGTCCCTTATCAATCCCTGAATATTTAGAGATGAGTAGAGAGGCACACCTCTCCCGGGGACAAAAGGAATGCATATATTCTTAAAGTAAAAGTAACTATTTACAGCCTTCTTCCCTCTCTGATATGGAAAATAAGTTTTACAACCCCCTCTCATTGAGATGGATTCTGGCCTTATGTTTCCTGGATAAGTTGTAACATTTTTGATCTTTATCTTTGCTGAAAAGGCTATCTTGTTAAACAGTATATATATATGCCTGCATTATGCTGAATAAACGCCTTTACTCCATCAGAGTCTTGGTCCCTGGGTCTCTATTTATTTTTCTCTCTCTCTCCTTTTTCTCTTCCTTTTTTTTCTTTTTTTTTTTTTTTTTTTTTTTTAATTTTTATTATTGTTTTAGCCATACATTGTTATGATATCACCATGGGTTTACATGTGCTTCCCCTCCGGGTCCCCCCTCCCTCCTCCCTCCCCCCCGGGAATTCTCGCTGCACCAGTCCCGAGCATCAATCCTGGGCTGGCGATTGATTAGACACATGACAATTAACATGCTTCAATGCCCTTCTCCCATCTCATCCCACCCTTACCCTCATCCACAAAGTCCACAAGTCTATTCTATACATCTGCGTTCCTTTTGTTGTCTCCCATGTTGGGTTCTCATTACTGTCTTTCTAAATTCCATATATATGTGTTAATATACTGTATTGTTGTTTTTGCTTCTGGCTTACTTCACTCTGGATAATGGGCTCCAGTTTCGTCCATCTGAGTAGAATTGCTTCAAATGAATTTTTTTTTAATGCTGAGTAATATTCCATTGTGTATATATACCACAGCTTTCTTATCCATTCGTCAGTTGATGGGCATCTAGGTTGCTTCCATGTCCTGGCTATTGTAAACAATGCAGCGATGAACATTGGGGTGCACGTGGCTCTTTCAATTCTGGTTTCCTCGGTGTATATGCCCAGCAGTGGGATTGCCGGGTCATATGGCAGGTCTATTTGCAGCTTTTTAAGGAACCTCCACACTGTTTTCCATAGTGGCTGTACTAGTTTGCATTCCCACCAACAGTGTAAGAGGGTTCCCTTTTCTCCACATCCTCTCCAGCATTTATTGCTTGTAGACTTTTGGATGGCAGCCATTCTGACTGGTGTAAAGTGGTACCTCATTGTGGTTTTGATTTGCATTTCTCTGATAATGAGTGATGTTGAGCATCTTTTCATGTGTTTGTTAGCCATTTTTATATCTTCCTTGGAGAAATGTCTGTTAAGTTCTTTGGCCCACTTTTTAATTGGGTTGTTTATTTTTCTAGAATGGAGCTGCAGGAGTTGTTTGTAAATTTTTGAGATTAATTGTTTGTCTGTTGCTTCATTGGCTATTATTTTCTCCCATTCTGAAGGCTGTCTTTTCACCTTGCTTATAGTTTCCTTTGTTGTGCAAAAGCTTTTAATTTTAATTAGGTCCCATTTGTTTATTCGTGTTTTTATTTCCAATATTCTGGGAGGTGGGTCATGGAGTATCCCGCTTTGGATTATAGCAGAGAGTGTTTTGCCTATGTTATCCTCTAGGAGTTTTATAGTTTCTGGTCTTATGCTTAGATCTTTGATCCATTTTGAGTTTATCTTTGTGTATGGTGTTAGAAAGTGATCTAGTTTCATTCTTTTACAAGTGGCTGTCCAGTTTTCCCAGCACCACTTGTTAAAGAGGTTGTCTTTTCTCCATTGTATATTCTTGCCTCCTTTGTCAAAGATAAGGTGTCCATAGATGCGTGGATTTATCTCTGGGCTTTCTATTCTGTTCCATTGATCTATGTTTCTGTCTTTGTGCCAGTACCATACTGTCTTAATGACTGTGGATTTGTAGTATAGCCTAAAGTCAGGTAGGTTGATTCCGCCAGTTCCATTCTTCTTTCTCAAGATTGCTTTGGCTATACGAGGTTTTTTGTATTTCCATACAAATTGAGAAATTATTTGTTCTAATTCTTTGAAGAAGACCTCTGGTAGCTTGATAGGAATTGCATTGAATCTATAGATTGCTTTAGGTAGTATACTCATTTTCACTATATTGATTCTTCCAATCCATGAGCACGGTACATTTCTCCATCTGTTTGTGTCCTCCTTGATTTCTTTCATCAGTGTTCTATAGTTTTCTATATACAAGTCTTTTGATTCTTTAGGTAGAAATACTCCTAAGTATTTTATTCTTTTTGTTTCGATGGTGAATGGGATTGTTTCCTTAATTTCTCTTTCTGATTTCTCACTGTTCGTGTATAGGAATGCCAGGGATTTCTGTGTGTTGATTTTGTATCCTGAAACTTTGCTATATTCACTGATTAGCTCTAGTAATTTTCTCGTAGAGTCTTTAGGGTTTTCAATATAGAGGATCATGTCATCAGCAAACAGAGAGAGTTTTACTTCTTCTTTTCCAATCTGTATTCCTTTGATTTCTTTATCTGCTCTGATTGCTGTGGCCAAAACTTCCAAAACTATGTTGAATAGTAGTGGTGAGAGTGGGCACCCTTGTCTTGTCCCTGATTTCAGGGGGAATGCTTCCAGTTTTTCACCATTGAGGATAATGTTTGCTGTGGGTTTGTCATATATAGCTTTTATTATGTTGAGGTATGTTCCTTCTATTCCTGCTTTTTGGAGGGTTTTTATCATAAATGGATGTTGAATTTTGTCAAAGGCTTTCTCTGCATCTATTGAGATAATCATGTGATTTTTATTTTTTAATTTGTTAATGTGGTGTATTACATTGATCGATTTACGAATGTTGAAGAATCCTTGCATCCCTGGGATAAAGCCTACTTGATCATGATGTATGATCTTTTTGATGTGTTGTTGGATTCTATTTGCTAGAATTTTGTTGAGGATTTTTGCGTCTAAGTTCATCAGTGATATTGGCCTGTAGTTTTCTTTTTTTGTGGC
>SRVM01004596.1:0-13593 GCA_007570785.1 Antilocapra americana | reverse complement strand
ATAAGTAAAGCTATTCTCAGGCCAGCAGAGGTTTCTTATTGAAAAATAGAACAGTTTTCTTAAAGTAAATAAAATAAGAGCAATGTGTCAAATGGTTCCTTTTATGTTTAAATTTTAATGTCAATATGATTTTTTATGTTCATCATTTTAAACAATAGTTTCTTGTGCAAAATGATATCTCATTCTAAAATTGTTTTAAAATGTCAGCCAACATTAAATAATATTATATATTAATTTAATATATAACATTATTCAAAAATAATTTAATCTTCTGATAGCTTTATTCTAATAAATGCACTCAGTTTTCCACTACAATGTCAGTGATTAAGTCTGCATAATTAGCTTTCTTTTAAGAACTGTTATCTATTTACTTTCTCTCAACTTATCTATTTGATGTGACAATTATTATTATTAATAGTAATATTCATCATTGTTAATTTCCCTTATTGTTCTTTGTATAGTTTCTAATTTTATTGGAACTTCCTAAAAATAGTTATTTATACTTATCATTTGCTGCTATACCAATAAAACATGTACATATCTGTATTTATTTGTATTTCTATAAATGTCATATACTTAATTAAATAATAACCTTTAAAGTCCATTAAAAATGAAATAATCTATCATGTTTACTCTTCTTATACTGTCTGTACATTTTTCATTTCTTGAGAAGCCTTGAAGTCCTTGGCTTTCATTGATTCACTAAGTTGCAATTGAAATTTTTTTTGGTTATTATTATAATTATTTTGATATTTAGGATATTGCAGCTCTTTAAGTTGATTTCTTTACTCTCTGCCCCAATCATTTGTAGAAGCATCCACATTTTCTAAATATAACAGGATATTTCAGGCACAAGTTATTTATTTTCTGACTGTAAAGCATAGACTGCTTTATCTTCTAAGAAATTTTCATTCTTTTAGGTAGGCAGCAGTAGTAGGAATAGAAATTAAGGACCAGAGTATGTAAGTGCAGCATAACATGGGGTGCAATGTTAACATTGGGTGCAATGTATTGTCTTGCTTTTCTTCTAGCGTGGGAAGAAGGGTAGTCTGAGATGTGTCCCTACACTTTTACAAATAGTACTTTGGCCATCTGATGTAAAGAGCTGACTAACTGGGAAAGACACTAATGCTTGGAAAGATTGAGGGCAGGGGGAGAAGGGGACAATAGAGGATGAGAGGTTGAATGGCATCAGTGATCCTGTGGACATGACTTTGAGCAAACCCTGGGAGACAGTGAAAGACGGGGAAACCTGGCGTGCTGCGGTCCATGAGTTGGACACAACTTAGCAACTGAACAATAACAACTAGTTGGTCGACTGACAGAACAGTGTCTCAGAATAAACACTGGAAAGTAAGTGACAGAGAAGTATGGGAGAGTTATATGGGTGGATCTCTTGGAAAGGACTGTGAAGTTAGTATTCATGTTCCATTGTTAAGTGTCCACTGGAGGGTCTTGTTTGCAAAAAGGATCCATAACCAGAATGTTGCTGAGCCTTATTCCCTGGAAAGCCCTGTACTTAAATAGTGAGAACATTACAAATTAACCATAGCAGCAAGGATGGAGGCCATGCATGAACTCAATAAAACTGTTTGTTCTTCGTTTTTCTTCCATGTTTAGCCATCTTCATCAATACAATTCTAATCTGAGGAGTCACAAATTTTCTCACCTAATTGGTACCACTACCCTGTGTTTTGTTATCTAAATTCTTTCTCCATAATAATAAAAGCAATTTTAAATATAAATCAGATCATAGTGTATTACTGCTTAAAATTTGCCAATATTGTAATCAGAATAAAACTGAAACTTCTTACAATTCAACTAAAACTGTACTACTCAAAAGCATGGCTCAAAACCAGCATCATGAGCATCTTGTTTGAAAACAAGGCTCTTGGGCCATGTCTCAGAAATACTGGATTAAAACCTGCATTTTTAACAAGAAAACTGTGCTATTCCTATGTATATTAAAGTTTGATGAGAACTCATCCAGAAGATCCAGCGTAATTTGTTCCCTACATACTTCTCTTTTTAAAATGACATATATAATCATTTTTAAATGTATTAACTTTTATATGTGTGTTTGTATGTGCTCAGTCATGTCTGAATCTTTGTTACACCTTGAACTGTAGCCCTCTAGGCTCCTCTATCCATGGGCTTTTCCAGCCAAGAATACAGGAGCAAGTTGCTATTTCCTACTCTAGGTGATCTTTTCAATCAGGAATTGAAGCCCTGTCTCTTGCATCTTCTACATTGGCAGGCAGATTCTTTACCACTGTGCCACCTGGAAACTTCTTACATGTGTTTACATATATTTAAAGATGTATACATGCACATATAAACACACACAGATAATGTCATGATAAACCATGGATCTCATTAGCTTATAATCTCATATTGCTCAAGAAACCTCCAGGGTTTGTAATATGTTCTTGGGATGACCATGGCCTTAGACAGTATATCTATTAATACGAGAAATATTTAATCACTTTTCATATCACTTATGGACTATGCAAATTAAATCATGTGATCTGCTCTGATATCAATCTAATGGAGTCCCCTCTGTTTCCCAGAGTTCTGAGACTCAAATGAGAAAATCTATGTTAAAGGAGGCCATGTCTATCATGTACTATTCCACTTTTGCACCATAATTCCACCATAATTCCAGGGTCAATGTACTCTGAAGGGGGTGACAACTAATGGGGATCTAAACTGGGAGATTCTAGTGTCATTAAAGCAAAATATAATTGAATATTTTGAAAAGTCTTAGATGAATGTTGTAAATTTTAAATGGTTTTCACACAATGGCTCTTAGAAGCTGGAACACAGTAGGGAGTAAAAGTGGAAGTAACAAATGGAACTCCCAGCATATGTCAGGCTTAGCTTTGTCTAATCCAAAATTGTATCTTTTTCCCAGTGAAATGTTGAAAGAATAAGATTTCAAGGGCTCACCTGTGGGGCTTTTAAAAATACCTATATCTGAGTCCTATCTACAGAGATTTTTATTGAGGATATGGCCTGGGAATTGATATTAAAATCAAACAAGCAACAACAACCAACTATAATGCATTCAGGATATATTATTATGTGGAGATATTATTTGACTCAGCTGGCTCTTTCACATCAAAAGGACTTAATTAATATTAACTTTCTAGTTTGCTTTTTCTTCCTCTCTCCTTCTCCCTTCCTTCCCTCCTTGCTTCTTTTCTTTCCTCCTTTCTTTTTTCCTTGTTTTCCTCCCTTTAGATTCACAACAAGGATGCAATGTAGTGATCTGAATATTTAATGTTCATTTTGAAAATTAATAAACTTAGGAAAGTGAGATGATACACTTGAACTTACAAAACTAGTAAGTTTCCATGCTGCCCTTACTATTGCCTTATAAACAGTTTGCATTTATCAGTTATGCAATTGTGGATGATTCCAGAGTTTAGCATGATCAGGGAGAAGATAATTTAGGGTTCAAATATTCTATGTGGACAATTGAGAACATACTAGGGTCATAATCATCTCTAAATTCCAGTTGATTTTAGGACATGACTCTGTGTCTTTGATGCCCGCACTTTAGAGTCTGCTGTTTTTGTGTTGAATGAATCTATTTTTATGATTGCCAGAATTAGGCAACACAGAAGACTGAGAACAACCTGGTCACTTGGAAGGCATTGTTTAACCTGGTAATGGTTCAAATATAGGAGATGGACAAGAAAGGGGCAACAAATACACACAGCAGCAGGACTCCCTCAGAACAAATAATTAATTAAATTTTAATCACTGGTCTTGGGACATCATCCTTCAAGAATTAAAAATTCAGCCTAAGGTACTGAGGTGAGAAAACTCAAATAACTTAGGGATTTCACTGTGTATGCAATCATTATCTTTATTTTATTATTTTTAAAAAATTATCTTTATTTTTAATCTATAAAAGGATTGGGTTGGATTATAGCAGTGTCTCATTTGTGGTTATCATAGAAGAAGCTTTATTTTATTTTCATGGAATTGTAGTTTTTGCACATGGATATTATGTCTTTTTTTTTTTTTGCATGAACATGTGGTGAGAATAGATATGAATACTATTTCTACACAACACCTAACAGATTTAGGCATATTATCTGTGGTGTTTCTGATTGTAATTGTTTATTGAGATATTAAAATAATAATAGTAAAATAAAGCAATAAATTATTTAACTAAAGGGCATTTTGGACTTAGGTAAACTCAAGTATAAATTTATGGCTTTGCTAAATATCCTAACTTTGAGACAGTTGTACACCCTCTGACCATCAATTTTCTCATATTTAAAGTGGACGTAAGGTCTACTGGAGTTGTTGTGAAGATATGATTTACTATCAGCAAAGTACTTAAACATGTTTGTGATGTAATAGAGAATTACAATAGGTAGCATTTAATGTCACTTTTTAAAATTATTTTTTTTCTTTTCCATACAGAAAGATTTTTTTTCCCTAGGGGGTCGGTTAAGGTGGAAAAGTGATTTAATTGCCTCAGTGTGTGTGTGTGTGTGTGTGTGTGTGCATGTGTGTGCTCAGTTGCTCAGTCATGTCTGACTCTTGGCAACCCACCAATTGTAGCCCACCAGGCTGCTCTGTCCATGGACTTCTCCAGGCAAGAATACTGGAGTAGGTAGCCATTCCCTTAAAGACTTAGTTTATCCATCATGTGGTGTAGAGATTAGGAGTGTTCATAATTCCTGTCTTGGGTGCTTAATGAAAATCCCCTAATGAGGACTGCATACATATGTATATAAAATAATGATAGAGTTACCATATCTTGAATCTTTACAAGATATAGCTAACTCTGTTCTAGGTGCTTCACATGTATTATCTCATTTACCTGGTCCCATCACCTCTATGAGAATGCCACTATTGGCCCTGTCCTGTAGGTAAGAACAGTTAAGCACAGACCAATGGTACAAATTGTGCAAGCAAGGCCTCCCAGCTGGTGAATAGCAGAGCCAGGCCTGTGATCTCAACTCTCCAGCGGTGGACCCGGCTCACTGTGTGCCAACTCGCTGTCAACTGAGAAACTCACTCTGCATACCCTTTGCTATATTGCTAATCACTTCTAAACATTACCTGAATGGCTCTTATTTTCAGAAGGACTTTCTGACTGTTGTTTGGAGAGTCTGAAAGATCTCTGTCCAGACCTATCCCTCCTTTATCTCTGGACTTCATATTTTAGATCATTTGGTTTATCAGCTCACTGAGCTATTTGATTTGAAAAGCCCTGATTTAAATCAAAATATAAGGATACTGTCTAAAATGTATCACATGCAAATTAATGCTATTTGAAACTGATGTTTTGCATAAACTAGTCTTTTTCATGATCTGCAGATCTTCTTGGGACATTTATGAAGATTCCTCAATTTCTTAGGAATCAATTTGCTTCCTTCATCTCAACTTTATATGGACAGTAAGGTTTATGAAAGTATAAAAATGTCTGCTGTGTTTATCAGAGCAAGCCCAGAACCTGGTACATATTATATTATTGAAAAGACAGATTTCAAAGGAAGAAAGAAAGAAAAATAAAAAATAAAGAATGAGTAGATGAATAACTGGCAGCTCCTTGATATTGTAACTGTGCCCTCCTCTAGGACTCCTTATTACTCCATACCTTTCTAACTCCCTGATTTTGATCTGATCTGCTGCAAATCTGTTAACCACACACACTATTGATAACTCTGTGCATAAACTGAGAGTAGGTAAACACAGGCATAGAGGCTAAGAAACTCTCAGTGATCGACCAAGTAAGTTTAACTTGTCTGGATCCTATTTAATGCTATTATTCCTCAGAAATGTTTTCTTATTAAAGAAATAAATTCTGGATAAATGCATAAACACTGTATATTATTAGGGCTATAAATAATAGGTGTTATTTGTGAACAGTTTTTTACATGTAAACATTGTCTTAAATTCTTTATACACATTATTTAATCCTCAAAAAATTGGTTCTGCCATTATTCTTATTGTGTGTGTATATGTATATATTTATTTATTTATTATGCTCATTTAATATATATTAAATATTTATATATGTTTATAACTATATAAATAATAAATATATTTATTAATATATATAAATATACTTTATAAATAATTATATATTTATTTATATATATTTATAAAATATATTTTTTATTTATTTATTTTATATATATATATAAAATAAAACCATCCAAGACCCTTCTGCATGAAAGTGGTGAAGCTGGGAGAGCTGGCAATTAATGTGATCCATCACTAGTTTTGTGATTGTGTGTACACTCTTGGTTCTTATGGTATCAGAGTGTCTAATCACTAAAAAGCTGCCTCAAGGTGATACAGAAGATACACAGGCTGCTGTTCCAGTTTTTACTTTAAGGTTAGTGGGTAGCACATGAAGCAAAACCGTTTACTGCCTTTTACTTGAGTGCTACAAAACGCTGTTTCTAGGTGCAGAACACAGACATAATTAGATCTGTCTGAAGAGAGAAGCAAAAGTAAGGTTTTGAAGAATGGGTATGATTTGGAAAGATTGTGTGCATGCATGCTCGTCACTTTAGTTCTATCTGACTCTTTGCGACACTCTAGACTGTAGCCCATCAGGCTCCTCTGCCCATGGGATTCTCCAGGCAAGAGTACTGGCCTGGGTTGCTGTGCCCTCCTCCAGGGGGTCTTCCTGACCCAGGCATTGAACATGTCTCCTGTGTCTTCTGCATTGCTGGCAGATTCTTTACCACTGAGCCCCTGAGGAAGCCCTTGAAAAGATTATGAACAGACAAAAGCACACACCCTTAGAGAAAAAAGAATATATATTTCACTTCATCAGTATTTGAGTTTGACTATTCTCTTGGAACATTTTCTTTGAAAGCAGAAGAAATGCTTTCCACTTGTAATACAACTCAGATACTGAAGATATATCATCAGACCAATACTTCTCCTTGCTGTCTTACTTATGTCCTAAATTTCCAACATTGTGACCTAGAAGGCATTTGATTTCTTCTTCAAGTGAGCGGATGGTTCTAAGAAAGAGAGGTGACCTCAAAACTGAATATGATAAAAACAAACTTCATTGTGACCGAATTTGTGTTCCTGGGGCTCTCATCACAGCCAAAGATGCAGCTCATTCTTTTTATTATGTTCTTGTTCTTCTATTTATTAACCGTGGTGGGGAATATTATTATTATCACTATCATCCAGATAGAAACAAGTCTCCAAACTCCAATGTACTTCTTACTCACTAATTTATCCTTTCTGGATATCTGCTTACACATCCACTGGTGTCCCACAAATGCTGTCCAACATGGTGGGCAGAAAGAAGATCATCCCATTTTCTAGATGTGCTACTCAGATGTATTTCTCCCTCTCCTTGGGAATGAGTGAACATGTCCTCCTTGATGTCATGGCTTACGACAGATATGTGGCCATCTGCCATCCTCTTCACTACACAGTTATTATGAACCAAAGCACCTGTGTCCAGTTGGCAGCCATTTCTTAGACTAGTATTTTCCTGAGTTCCACAGTCATCAACATCTTCACCTTGAGTTTAACCTACTGTGGATCCAATGTCCTGGATCACTTCTTCTGTGAGGTTCCTTCCATCCTGAAGTTGGCTTGCACTGACACCTCATTTACGGAGATGGTTGTTTTCATCTTCACTGTCCTGACTGTCTTCATTCCTTTTCTCCTCATCATCATTTCCTTGTGTGAATCCTTCTGACATTTCTCTGGATGTGGTCAGCCTCTGGAAGGCACAAGGCATTGTCCTGTGCTATGCATCTGACAGTGGTGGCCTTATTCTATGGAATTGGTATCTTCATGTACATGAGGCCCCAGTCAAAGACCTCCAGGGCTGGGGGCAAGATCATCGCGGTGTTCTACACTGTGATCCCACCCGTGCTCAACCCCTTGATCTATAGCCTAAGGAACCAAGATGTAAAAGGGACTCTAAGAAGAGCTCTTGCAAAACAGAGGACATGAGAGCTCTCAATGGGACATGATGTCAGCTGTTAATATAAGATGATTGACTTCTGAATATGAAGTGATAGAGTAAAAAGTAGCTCTGGTAGTCAATATATGCCCTGCCAACTCATAAAAGGCACATCATTCCAGCTGCAAACTCAACAAGCATCATGGCTCCCCCAAGGACAAACCGCAGCTTTCCTGTCAAAGCAATACCCTTTTTTGAGTGACTACTCTTTCTTACTCCCTGAAAAATCTTGCTTCTCCAAAATCATAGACTCTCTGTAAGTGATTTCTTTAAATCATATCAATAAGCTGAATTATCTTAACTTTGGCTATCTTAACTTAACTATACATGAAGTATGTAAAGGGCCTTGATATAATTCTCAATTTTTAACTCAGACGCAGACCTTCAGATAAGGGTTTTTGGACGCCACATTTCACATCTAAATTTTGTAGTTTCCAAGACCCTGCAACTACTTTGTGACTTAGACCTGATTTTGACCCGATTACACACAGCCCTGCTTTGAAATGAATCTATCAAATATTTCTTCATTTAACTTTTGCTTTAACCCTACCCTTTCCCCTAAATCCTGGTATGTGGTATTCCTCTTTACAGTGGATCAATAAATCTGATTTTATCTGACTATAGGCTTATTCCTGGTGGTTCTAGGCTGATTGTGTGGACAGGAGAATAGCAATGGTCAGAAGCAGAAGATTTGGTCAAATGTGAATGAATGAATAATTCACTCACTATGTATTATTGAATGATTATAGAACATAATGTTAAATATGTCAAGTTAAAATAGAAATACTTCCTTTCCTTTCCTTATGTACACATAAATATTTATAATATGGACACTTAAATTGGCAAATTATGATAAATGGAATAAGGGAAATACTGATCAAGGGGCATGACAGACATACAAGCTGCATACAAAGATTGGAAGGAGAAGTAGTCACACTGAGAAGAGTTTTCTGTGTAAAGGGGGTTTGTGGGCAAAGACTGAAGACAGCTTTGTCTATCTAAGGGTATGAAGAAAACTAGTGAGAAGCAGGAGGTGTGTGGTGAGCAGACAATAACCAGCCATGCAGGACTAAGCTGACTGTGGTAAGGAGTAGGACTTTATCCTTTGAAATATGTAAGTATTATCAAGAAGGGTGATATGACACAACTAGTTTTGAAAGGTTTTTCTGAAAGCTCTCTAGCAAACAGACATACATGTGTGTATCACAAATGTGTGGAAACAATTCCTGCAGTTTGAAGCTTTTCAACCATTGATATCTTTAGAAAAGAATCATTCCTTAAATTAAGAGAATAGCAAAAACAAACAAACAAACAAAAAGCTTAAAGATAGCTTTTCAGTACAGAAGTAGTGGCATTCTAAAATTTTATCACATGCTTATTTCACAATTTAGAATAAAATATAAAGAAGGTAATTTCTGTTTTACATATGTCCAATAATTAAATGCAACCATTTATTTTAATTAAATACAAAGGTTGTACACACACAAAAAAAGACTATCTTTGATTAAACCAGTGAAGGAAACATCACTGGTTTAAATAATGTTTTAAAAATTAAAATCAGGAGCTTTTTATTTAAGATTTTGCAATTCCAGTGCAGGGGGGCATGGATTCAATCCCTGGTTCAGAAACTAAGATCCCACATGCTTTGCAAACAAAAATAAATAAATTTATTAAAAAAGGAAAAAGCAATCAACCTTATCTTTATCTTTATCTAGATATCTCTAATCTCTCTAGAAGAGATTTATTATAAAATAATTTTAAAATGTATGTATTATAAACCTGTCAAAATTTCTCCTGAAACTGTTTTCACTTTTTGGATATGCTATATTAATTTTAAGAACAATAATGTAATCACTGTAGGTACAGAAACACTACTATCATACATCATGCATCATGGTACCAGCTTTTTCAATATCTTTGCCCTTTTTTTTTTAAATTTTTTTGTTTTGTTTTTGCCATACATTGTCATGATATCACCATGGGTTTACATATGCTTCCCCTCCGGAACCCCCCTCCCTCCTCCCTCCCCCCCGGGAAATCTCGCTGCACCAGCCCCGAGCATCAATCCTGGGCTGGCGATTGATTAGACACATGACAATTAACATGCTTCAATGCCCTTCTCTCATATCATCCCACCCTTGCCCTCTTCCACAAAGTCCACGTGTCCATTCTATACATCTGCGTTCCTTTTGCTGTCTCGCATGCAGGGTTCTCATTACCATCTTTCTAAATTCCATATATATGTGTTAGTATACTGTATTGTTGTTTTTCCTTCTGGCTTACTTCACTCTGGATAATAGGCTCCAGTTCCATCCACCTGAGTAGAACTGATTCAAATGAATTTTTTTTAATGCTGAGTAATATTCCATTGTGTATATGTACCACAGCTTTCTTATCCATTCGTCAGTTGATGGGCATCTCATTGTTTACAATAGCCAGGACATGGAAGCAACCTAGATGCCCATCACCTGAGCTTTTATAGCTTGAGATTAGAGAAGCTGAATTTAGCCTCAGCTTTATCTCACTCTGCATCTTCTGTATTAACCGCTTCTGCATCAGTTTTTGCCTTTAGTTGCTCTTAGTGTATGGTGTTTACTAGTTCTTTGTTGATTAAAGGGAATAGCAATTCAAAAGGTTTTTGTAGTCTATTGTAGAGAATATGATCAAAATTAAAATGCTTATCTTTATAATGATTGTAGCACTGGATAAAGCTTTTAATGTATGAAAGATAATTCAAGCCTTTTTAAACACCAGACATTTATGTATACTTATTTGAGCAAACTAATAGGATAGGTGAAGTGTAAATAATGCCTTAATTTTATTGTTGAAAAAACTGCTTGATTTATCTGACATGATTATTGGTGGGACTTAGACTAAGGTGATCCAACTTCTATCCACTTTTCTCTTTCTGTTTTAAGTAGATATAATGCCTCAACCACCAATTACATGGAAAAAAATTAGTTTCCTCATTTAATTACATCACAGTTACAGGGATATTATTCACAGTTAAGATATAAATGAAGCAAAAATAGAAGGATTTATATTTATTAAATATAATTGTGGGACAGATTTTTAATGGAGATCACTGCATATTATTGGACAAATGTTAAAAGATAAGCATTATTATTCCCATTTAGTAGGTAAAGAAATGTAGGCTTATAGAGACTTATTAAGTTGTCCAAAGACTTACAGAAAGAAATAGCAGAACCTGTATGAGGACTATTTCCAAACACTACAAAGCCTGAATATCTGCCATTGGTAAGAGTAGAAAGTAGAGCCCTTGGATCAACTTTTGACTCTATTACTTACATTTGACAAGTTTCTTGATCTTTCTGAATTTTGGTTTTATCCTCTTTAAAATGAGAATAATGCTTACAACTGTCCATTGTTGTAGGAACCTAAAAAAATTTAAAGTGATTCATTTACTGACTGGATACAACTATCAGTTAAGAAAGAGATAAAAAGGTAGTCCTTTATTAACAAAGTCACTGAATATTGATTTGAGACATAGAAATGATATTCAGAGATCTTTCTGGTGGTGAAGCTACTAGGAGGTACTATTCTTTTCTCTTTTTTTAATTATGATATATACTACTTGGTTTGTAGTCAATGGGAAAGGAAAGCCCCATTTTCTTATTTTTTACATTGCATATAGGATTATTCATTGGATTTTTAAAAATAAAAACAAAAACACTCAAAACAAAAGGCTAAATCTTTGAACTGTTTCAGGACTGCCAACACTGCTGCTGCTAAGTTGTTTCAGTTATGTCCAATTCTGTGAACCCATAGCCAGCAGCCCACCAGGCTCCTCTGTCCCTCCGAGTCTCTAGGCAAGAATACTGGAGTGGGTTACCATTTGCTTCTCCTCCCAACTCTACATCTCTCTATTAACCCCTGTAGTTTCCTCCATAATGTGACACCAGGGATATTTTAAGAACTCATGATATGATTGAGTGATTTTGAACCAGATCAATTTCATCTCATATATAATGACACCCATTAGAAAGACTGGTAAATTCTGAGGCTTCTATCCCTAAAATTCTCTGATGCTTTTCATGATGAGTGAGGATGCTCTATACTTTAAGGCAACCTTTGTGTTTTCCTGACCTTTCACTATATTGGGCTGGAGAAAAGGCTGAGATAGAAACATTGTAAGTATTTGAAATGAATGACGTGATGGAATTTCAACATATCTGAGAAAAACTTACGTGTCCTTAGATCCAAGTCTCTGTCTTTACCCAATCCTGATACTAGCACTCTTGCTTTCTAATTCAAGATTTGTAGGCTTCCCAGGTGCTGAGTCACTCAGTCATGTCCAACTCTTGGTGACACCCGTGGACTGTAGTCACCAGGCTCCTCTGTCCACGGATTTCTCCAGGCAAGAATACTGGAGTGGGTTGCCATTTCCTTCTCCACTTCCCAGGTGGCACAGTGGTAAAAAAGAATCTTCCTGCCAACGCAGGTGATGCAAGAGATGGGGGGTTGACCCCTGTATCAGGAAGATCCCCTGGAGTAGGAAATGGCAACTCACTACAGTATTGTTGCTTGGATAACACCATGGATAGAGGAACCTGGAAGGCTACAGTCCATGGAATCACAAAGAACTGAGCACACACATGCACCCACACCATAGCATTGAGAACACACAAAATGAAGTTATATCCTCCTCTATCATCAGCCATTGATACGTCAGAGTTAATGGAACTATTCTTTGATAAGGGCCTTGGGATGATGGTGGAAAACATGAAGACTCTTGGCCCCCCAAAAGGCTAGAGTTTACTTGCCATTAGAAGAGAGGAAAAGGAAGACAGAGGGGAAATTAAGGATGAGAGCTGGACAGCCAGTCCTATAGACATTATAGTCTTGCTAAAATTAGCCTTAGGGATTAACCCGAACTATATCCTAGAGCTTCTCTGAGGACTGAAAGGATGTAGATATGTGAGGTTGACCAAACTCAGATGTCTACCTTTTTCAATACTAAGTGGAAGAGATCATAGGATACCAGTAATTATTAGGTGAAACCAACCACTTGGCATCAGGGAGAACTGAGGACAGGAAAAAAAAAAATCTTGTCACTACTCACAAACTTAGTTAGCAAAGCCTGAGTCTCCAGCTCCTATTCTTGGGCTTTGCATTGTTGTTCAGATGCTCAGTCGTGTTCAACTCTTTGTGACCCCATGGACTGCAGTGTGCAGGTTTCCCTGTCCTTCACTATCTCCCAGAGTTTGCTCAAACTCATATCCATTGGGTTGATGATGCCATGCAACCATCTCACTCTGTCACTCCCTTCTCCTCCTGCCCTCAATCTTTCCCTTTGAATAGCTCCTGATTTTATTGGTGGCAGGAGTTTCAGAGAGAAAACATGCTAAACTCTCTCTGGAAGCACAGCAAACCCTGGTCCTTGGCACTTGGGTGTCTCATGTTTGTATCCTCCAGAGGCACATATCTAGCATTTATAAGGTTTTGCTGAATATGTGAGTAAAGGATCCTGGGATGAGTTAAGTCATCCTTCACATCAGCCCCATTCCTCGTGTATTTAGCTAAGTTTTCTCTGACTTCCTTTCACAGTAGAGACTTTTTCAACACCTGAATCTATCATTCTTCATGGCTCTGAAAAA
>SRVM01004595.1:0-43370 GCA_007570785.1 Antilocapra americana | reverse complement strand
GGCTTTGATTACAGGAGTTGAACCTGTAACCCAGCACTCATAATCTAATAATTGATCTCTGTGTTAGCATTGCTGTGGCGTTAGAGTCTGGTATAATGAGACAAGATCTACTGATGTATATTTACAAGTGAGTCAAGTGAGAGCCCTGCCTTCTGGAAGATGTGGTCTAGTGTGGGTTTCAGGAAGTACAAAGCACATGTATGCAGCCATATGGCACGAACAGCTTCAGGATGATGTAGGAAAGCTTGGGAGGTGAACCTAAATCAGTCCTGATCTCAGGAGGTTGCCTGAACTAGGGGACAATCCTATATGCATCTCGTCATAGAGAGTCCATGGTGCCAAGTTTCATGCAAAAGTGATTTATTTCCAATTTTTTTCCAGAGGGTTTTCCTTTTTAATCCAATTCTTAAGATACTCACTTGAGTTTTTGTTTGGGAAGATGGCAAATGCCCCAAGGCAACTAACCGAGTGGGGCACAACTGCTGAGCCTGTGTATCCTAGACTCTGTGATCTGCATCAAAAGAAGCACAGGACTGAAAAGCCAGTGCACTGAAATTACAGAATAGCTTCTCCTCACTGCAAATACTGAAGTCCTGAGCAGCAATGAAGACCTAGTGCAGCCAAAATTTAAAAAGAAAAATCTCCCAGAGAAACCAGTGAGGTCTCAGGGGAAGCAGGGCATGAAACAGGCTGAAACCAGTCTGGGTCTGATTTCATGCAAGTCTTTGCGAGGAAAGCTACAGCCTGTTTTCATAGGGAGGTTGGCTCATAAGTTGTACCTCAAACGTGACCCAACCCAAAACTAGGGAGGTAGGGATTCACTCTTCCAGGAGCATCTACTTCTCATTCTTCAAATTACACCCAACTGGTAACTTCAAGCCCTTGTATTAGATCCTCCAAAGATAAATTAAATGTGACACTAGAAGCAAAAGACACCAAAGCTCAGGAAAATGCAACCTCAGATACTATTTATATTTCTGCACCCACTTTGCCATCTCCAGCATCTTATCTGGATTCCTGTGAGTCTTCAGAATACATGGGTCTCTAGAGGCAACCTTTTACAAAAATTAGCGTGCAGTTTTAAAATTTATTTTAATTGGAATCAAATTGCTTTACGATATTGTAGCGGCTTTTGCTGTACATTGACATGAATCAGCCATGGGTTTCCATCTGTTCCCACTGAACCCCCTCCCACCACCCTTCACATTTCATCCCTCAAAGTCATCCCAGGGCAACAGTCCTGAGCACTCCATCGCATGGATCGGACCTGTACTGGCGATTTGTTTCACATATGATAATATACATGTTTCAATGCTATTATCTAAAACATCCCACCATTGCCTTCTCCCACACAGGACGAAAGACTCTTCTATACCTCTGTGTCTCTTTTGCTGTCTCGTATATAGAGTCATTGCTGCTATCTTTCCAAATACCCTATCTATGCATTACTACACTGTATTGGTGTTTTTCTTTCTGACTTACTTCACTCTGCATAATAGGCTCTAGTTTCAGGCACCTCATTAGGACTGACTCAAATGTGTCCTTATTAATGTCTGAGTAATATTCCACTGTGTGTGTCTTCCACAGCCTTCTTAGTCATTCATCTGCAGACGGACATCTAAGTGTCTTCCCTGTCCTGTCAGCTGTAGTGGATTGCATTCCCAACAACAGTATAAGAGAGTTCCCTTTTCCCCTCACCCTCTGCAGCATTTATTGTTTGTAGACTTTTGGATAACAGCCATTCTGACCGGCATGAGATGGTATCTCATTGTGGTTTTGATTTGCACTTTCTGATAATGAGTGATGGTGAGCATCTTTTCATGTGTTTGTTCGCCATCTGTATGTCTTCTTTGGAGAAATGTCGGTTTAGTTCTTTGGCCCATGTTTTGACTGGGCCATTTATTTTTCTGCAATTGAGATACAGGAGTTGCTTGTAAAATTTTGAGATTCGTTCTTTGTCAGTTGCTTCATTTGCAATTATTTTCTCCCATTCTGAAGGCTGTCTTTTCACCTTGCTTACAGTCATTCCTTGTGCAAAGGCTTGTAACTTTAACTAGGTCTCATTTGTTTATTTTTGCTTTTGTTTCCATTTCTCTGGGAGATGGATCATAGAGGATCCTGTGATGATTTATGTCAGAGAGTGTTTAGATCTTTAATTCAGTTTGAGTTTATTTTTGTGTATAGTGTTAGAAAATCTTCTAGTTTCATTCTTTTCCAAGTGGTTGACCAGTTTTCCAAGCACCACTTGTTAAAGAAGTCATCTTTTCTGCATTGTATATTTTTGCTTTCTTTATCAAAAATAAGGTGTCTATAGGTGTGTGGATTTATGTCTGGTCTTTCTATTTTGTTCCATTGATCTATATTACTGTCTTTGTGCAAGTACCATCCTGTCTTGATAACTGTCACTTTGCAGTAGAGCCTGAAGTCAAGCAGGTTGATTCCTCCAGTTCCACTCTTTTTCCTCAAGATTGCTTTGGCTATTCGAGTTTTTTTGCTTTTCTGTACAAACTGCCCAATTATTTGTTCTAGTTCCGTGGAAAATACCATTGGTAGCTTGATAGGAATTGCATTGAATCCATAGATTGCTTTGGATAGTATACTCATTTTCACTGTATTTATCTTGTCAAAGAACCAGCTTATAGCTGTGTTGATTTTTGCTATGGTCTTTTTGTTTCTTTTGCACTTCTTTCTGCACTAATTTTTAACATTTTTTCTTTCTACTCATCCTGGAGTTCCTCATTTCTTCCTTTGCTTGTGGCTTTAGGTGTAGAGTTAGGTTATTTATTTGACTTTTTCCTTGTTTCTTGAGACAAGACTTTATTGCTATGAACCTTCCCCTTAGCACTGCTTTGACTGTGTCACTTAGGTTTTCAATGGTTGTGTTTTCATTTTCATTCAATATCTATGCATATTTTGATATCTTTTTTGATTTCTTCCGTGATTTTTTGGGTATTCAGAAGTATGTTGTTTAGCTTCATTCTATATGTTAGAATTTTTAATGGTTAGTTCCCTTGTAGTTGACATCTGATCTTACTGCATTGTGATCAGAAAAAATGCTTGGAATGATTTCAATTTATTTGAATTTCCCAAGGCTAGATTTGTGGCCAAGGATGTGATCTATCCTGGAGAAGGTTCCATGTGGACTTCAGAGAAATGTGAAATTCGCTGTTTTGAGGTGAAATGTCCAATAGATATCAACTAGGTGCAACTGTTCCACTGTGTCTATTAAACTCTGTGTTTCTTTGTTTATTTTATGTTTAGTTGATCTATCCATAGGTGTGTGTGGGATGTTAAATTCTACCACTGTTATTGTGTTATTGTTAATTTCCCCTTTCATACTTGTTAGCATTTGCCTTTCATGTTGTGGTTCTCCTATGTTGGTTGCATATATATTTATAATTGTTATATCTTCCTCTTGGTTTGATCCTTTGATCATTGTGTAGTGTCCTTCTTGGTCTCTTTTCAAAGCTTTTATTTCAAAATCCATTTTATCTGATATGAGTGTTTTTACTACTGCTTTCTTTTAGTTTCCATTTACATGAAATAACTTTTTCCAATCCTTGACTTTCAGTTTGTATGTGTTCCTTGTTTTGACGTGGGTCTCTTGTAGACAGCATATATAGCGGCCTTGTTTTTGTATCATTCATCCAGTCTTTTTCTTTTGATCGGGGTATTCAATCCATTTACATTTAAAATAATTATTGATGAGTATGATCCCATTGCCATTTACTTTGTTGTTTGTGGTTCGAATTTATATACCTTTTCTGTATTTGCTGTCCAGAGCAGATCCTTTAGCATTTGTTGAAGAGCTGAATTGGTGGCACTGAATTCTCATAGCTTTTGCTTGTCTGTGAAGCTTCTGGTTTCTCTTTCATATTTGAATGAGATCCTTGCTAAGTACAGTAATCTGGGTTGTAGGTTCTTCTTTTTCATCACTTAAAGTATCTTCTGCCATTCTCTTCTGGCCTAAAGAATTTCTATTGAGAGATCAGCTGTTTTCCTCTGGAAATCCCCTTGTGTGATATTTGTTCTTTTTCCCTTGTTGCTTTTAATCCTTGTTCTTTGTGTTTGACCTTTGTTAGTTTGATGAATATGTGTCTTGGGGCTTTCATCTTGGGTTTATTTTGTTTGGGACTGTCTGGGTTTCATGGACTTGTGTGAGTGTTTCCTTCCCCATCTTAGGGAAGTTTTCAACTATTATCTCCTCAAATATTTTCTCATGGCCTTTCTTTTTGTCTGCTTCTTCTGGGACTCCTGTGATTCAAATATTGGGATATTTGACATTTTCCCAGATTTCCTGAAATTGTCCTCATTTCTTTTAATTCTTTTTTTTTCCTTCCTTTTACGTCTCTGCTTCATTTATCTCCACCATTTTGTATTCTACCACATTATCCTATCTTCTGCCTCCATTATTCTATCCTTGGATCCCTCCAGAGTGTTTTTTATCTCATTTATTGCCTTATTCATTATTAATTGACTCTTTTTCATTTCTTTAGGTGCTTTTTAAACCTTTCTTGCCTCTTATCAATCCTTCTTTCCAGTCTATTTATCTGTAACTTCATTTTGTTTTCAAGATTTTGGAACAATTTTACTAGCATTATTTTCGATTTTTTTTTCAGGTAGACTTCCTGTCTCCTATGCTTCTGTTTGGTTTGGTGGGCCTTTATCATGTTCTCACCTGCTGAGCATTCCTCTGGCTTTTCATCATGTGTAGACTGCTGTGGTTGGGGTGGCCTTTCTATATTCGGACAGTTTGTGGTTCCTCTTTACTGTGGAGGTTCCTCCTTGTGGGTGGCGTTGGATGTGTGGCTTGTCAAGGTTTCCTGGTTAGGGAAGCTTGCACTGGTGTTCTGGTGAGTGGAACTGGATTTCCTCTCTCTGGCATGCAATGAAGTGTTCAGTAGTAAATTTTAAGACGTCTATGGATTTGGTGTGACTTTGGCCATCCTGTATATTGAAGCTCAGGGCTATTTTCCTGTGTTTCTGGAGAATTTGCATGGTATGTCTTGCTATGGAACTAGTTGGCTGTTGGGTGGATCTTGATTTCATTGTAGGTATGGAGGCTTTTGAATGAGCTCTCATTGATTAATGTTCACTGAAGTCAGGAGTTCTCTGGTGTTTTCTGGGCTTAGACTGAAGCCTTGTGCCTCTGGATTTCAGTGTTTTTCTTACAGTAACTTCAAGACCTCTCCATCCATGCATCACTGATGATAAAACATCTAGGTTAATGGATAAAGGATTCTCCACAATGAGGGACACCCAGAAAGGTTCGGTGAGTTATATGGAGACGAGAAGAGAAGCGAGGGAGATACAGGTGATCAGGAGGAGAAAAGGGGTAATCAAAATAAAGAGCATAATCTAGCCAGTAATTAAAACCATATATGCTCTGCACAGCCTGGAACACCCAGAGAGGTTCACAGAGTTACATAGATAAGAGAAGAGGGAGGAATGAGATTAAGGTGACCAGGAGGAGAAGAGGGGGCAAATAGGAGAGAGACAGATCTATCCAACAGTCAGTTCCCCACGTGTTCTCCACAGCCCAGAAAACCCAAAGAGATTCACAGAGTTGGGTAGAGAAGAGAAGGGAGAGGGAGGAGATAAACGTGACCTAGGGGAAAAAAGGGAGAGTCACATGGAGGGAAGGAGAATGAAGCCAGTAATCACACTCCTAAGTAAAAATGGGTACTGAAGATTGGATTTTTAAAGGCTCAGAATTGATAAGAAATACCAGAAAGGAGAAATAAAAAATCTACAGTAGAGGTTAGACTCTAAAAATCAAGACATTAAAAAGAAAGCAGAATCACAATGCTTATAATACATATAAAGTTTGCTTTGAAAATAGGGTCTTTCTTTTTTTAGAAGGTAATAGTAGGCTATAAAAATGAAAACTATAGGAAGAATAGAGGATTTAAAATTAAAAAGAAAATTATTTTAAATGACAATATGAATAATACATCTAAGTATTTCTCTGGAACTGTTGTGGGCACTATGGGGTCAGTTCAGTTTCACATAGTTCCTTGTTCCAGCTCTTCTTCTCAAGATCTAAAGGCCCCTTCCAATGTAGTTGGTGTTAACTATAATGTTTTAATATGTTGCTCCTGTCAGTTTCAAAGCAGTTCCCTCTGTTTATTTTGGCTTCTTCTGATGCAAGTCTTTTCAGTGTCTAATTTCTGCCCCAACAAAGGGGCTGAAGGTGGTCACTTATTTAGGCTCACTTGTTCAGTCGAGCTGTAGGGAGGAAGGAACACTGCAAACAAATATCACTGGCATGTGTGGGGAGTGCTCACAGTATCTCAGATACCCTGAGTTTGCCCCCGCTCAGGCATGTGTGCTTTCCCAGTCGACACTGCTCAGGCTTCAGGTTGCTCTGCAGGGAAACTGTCTAAAGTGGGCCCTGGTTCGTATGCACTTCCCCGGTCTAAGCCGCTTAGGTTCATGTTCTCGGGTACTCCACAAAGGTGCAGACTTAGTTGGGCCTGCGTTTTGTGCCCTTCTCAGATCCCAGCAGCTCAGGAGACCAGGAGCTTGGTCTACAAACACTCTACAGGTGCGGTGTATCTAACCATCTCTCCAGTCCCAGCCGCTTGGTTTCTTGGGTGCACAGGTGTGACGTGTGTCTCTTCTGGGGAGCTGATCTCTGGCTGCCACCCTCCAGGCAGATGTCAGCCGTCCAGGAGCCCAAGAAGACTTGGTTAGCAAGTGGGAGCCTGCTCGTGTTTTGGTAGAGGAGGCCATCTCTGGGGCTGAGATTGCCCCTTTCCACTCTGGTTGTGATGGCTTGCCTCCCTGCCTCTCTGCCTCCAACAGGGGATGGACCAGTCTGCAGCAGGTTAGCTCTCCTCTGTTATTCGTTCAGTCGTTTGTCTGTGAGTGGGCCTGGCAGCGCCTTAGGTTAGGGCTTTTCATGGGAAAGCTCTCACAATTTCTCTTTCTCTGCTCTGGCCGCTAGCTGGGCGCAGTCACTCTGGCCCGCAGAGCAATCAACGGGGGCTCCGAATCCACCTGAAAACGGATGAAAGGGTTGGGACAAGAGGCACAAAGAACGGCAGTAAGACAAAGATTCTGATCAAGCTGCAAAACTTTATTGAGCACAAGGCGATTATATATGGGGAGGAACGGAGGGAGGGGAAAGGAAGGGGGGAGCTCTGACCGGCATGTAGGCAATACATGTCTTGTGGGTGATTGGCCTGTTGGATAAACGTTCGCCGCATGATCCTTTTGGTGATTTGCCAGCCGAATGTATAGCTGGCGGGTAATCAGCGCCTTATATGGCAGCAGGCTTGCAGTGTTCTGACCGTAATGGCTCTGGCTGATCGCATCAGCCGGCTGGGCCCCAACATATCTCTCTCGTTTTTTCTCTCTCTCTGGTTATCCCAAAGTTTGAGTTGCTATTTCACCTTAGCTCCATCACATTGCCCTCAGAGCTTTCAGGCTGGGTGCTTACCATAAACAATGCAGCCCATGCCTCCTTGTTCAGTCCCCACTTGCTGTGGCAGACCAGAGTGTCTGGGTTACCTTTCCACTGGAAGTTGCCATTTTGCATGTAATCTGTGGGTTCCATTTATTTATTTATTCATTTATTTATTTTTCCTCCTTGCTATGATGCCTTCTGAGATCCCAAAACTCCCCACAGACCCGCCAGTGAGAGGCTTTTCTGATGTCTGGAGACCTTTCCTCTTTTAAGACAGCCCCCTTCCCCAGCCCAAAGGACAGGTTTCCAATCCTAACTCTTTCGCTTCATTTTTATTCTTTATATTTTGTCCTACCTCCTTTCTAAGGTAATGGACTGTCTTTCCTGGTGCCTGCTGTCCTCTGCCAGCGTTCAGAAGTTTGTAGAAATTGCTCAGTGTTCAAATGTGCTTTTGATAGATTTGTGTGGGAGAAAGTGGTCTCCCTCTTCTATTCCTCTGCCATCCTAGGACCATGCCCCTAATTTTAGCTTTAAATTTATATGGGAGCAGAGTTGATCTACACTATTGCATTAATATTAGTTGTATGGGAACTTAATTCCCTTATACATACACGTTTCCATTCTTTCTTAGATTATTTTCCCATACAAGTTATTACAGACCATTGAGCAGAATTCCTGTATTGTAGAGAAGGTCTTTGTCGATTATCTATTAAATATGCTAGTATAAATATATTAATGTCAAACTCTTAATTTATCCCTCTTCCACCGTTCCACTTTGGTAAATGTAATTATTGTTTTGATGGATGGAAGTGTCTGTAGGCAAGTTTTGGATCAGGGTCTGAACATGTGAGAGTGGAGTGGCCAAGGAAAGCAAGTCTGACAGAGACTTATTTGAGACAATGTTAAATGTTGAGAAGGAAGTGACCATGAAAAAATCTGGTAGAAAAACATTTTAGATGTGAGCAGTAGCCACTGCTAAGGACCAAGGTAACGAAGCTTAATAAATGGCTATCCTTCCACTGCCAATCTTCCTTCAATGCTTGGAACTTGGCCTAAAGGTCAACCACCATGACCTCATCCCACATTTCAGTTGTGAGGTACCAGCAATGAGCAATGTCAGCATTCCCAAGAAAGAAGAACCTGGGGCTATCACAAGGCTGAATAGGCTCTGGACTCAGGGATGTGTACACATGGACTCAGGGATGTGTACACAAACTGGTTATCACCAGGAGCATCAGGTTTCAGGGGCACCACCAATGCCTCTGCCTATCTCCATGTACTTGTCCTCAGGGCTAGAAACTCCAAGGAACTGATAGAGCAAAGAAACAAGTAATCCTCTTGTTTCATCTTGCCCTGCTTGCTTCTCATGGCACTCTGACCACGCCGATCTCAGCTCAGAATCTCTTTCCTCCATTCCTTCTTTAATGTGGCTTGTGAATACATGAACACCTGACTCTGAAGCCTGGTGGCTGGAACTCAGCACACAATCAGCAGGGACCCAGAG
Organism: Antilocapra americana; assembly: GCA_007570785.1. Classification (NCBI taxonomy): domain Eukaryota; kingdom Metazoa; phylum Chordata; class Mammalia; order Artiodactyla; family Antilocapridae; genus Antilocapra; species Antilocapra americana. The sequence continues at coordinate 34,455 of SRVM01004595.1, read as the reverse complement.
ATGTACTGCCTTGTCCTGTGTTTCTGTCCTTTTTCTCCAACCAGATTCATAAAGCAAAGTCCTTAAATACATAAATGTGATTGGAATCCTCCAAAGGCCTTGAAGCTCCAAGGCCTATTTTGAGCATCAACCAGGAAAAACATCCTCTACATGCAGTCTAGTCTCAGACCCCAACCTCGCTCAGCCGGGAGTACCCTGAGGAAACAGTAAGACACTATATCTAAGTTTTCAGAATGCTGAGAATGGAATGCTTCTCGCTGTGAATGCAGGTGCATGTTACCCAGTCACCCAAGTGTCTGTGTTGTGTGAGTGAAGAGCGGGAGCGCTGGGAATTCTGAGTTGGGAGTGAGTCAGTCACCACATGCCTGATTACCACTAGGGTCACTATGGCTGGGCCTCCCCCACTGTGTCTGCAACCTAGAAGAAACAGGCCTCAATATTGCTTTCCTGCTTCTATAAGAAATCAGGTCTGCTGATAAAATCAAAACCAGACTTGAGGGGCAACAGGAAAGGAACTTCCACTCTGGTGACTGCAGACATCTGGGAGGTGCCCAGCAGTGGATGCAATTGAGCTTTTTCTTCTCTTTTCCTTCCTGGATGTCTCTTAGCCTGAAAGTCAGATTTCCTGCATCCCAAGTCTTCACTAACTTACCTGCAGCCTTAAGTTTGGTCATACACCCCAGGGTTCAGTTTCGCAGTTCCTGGATGAGGGAGACTGGGCTTGTTCCACAACACTTGTTCCAGATTGAAGCTGAGTGCCAATCAGTGGACAAGTGGCTCAGAGTTGCATGTCGCTGAGGTTGCTGAGGCTGCCTCTGGTGGCAGGGGGCCATTACTGCCTGGTGATGTTCATGGATCCTCGGCTCAGGACTGGGAGTGGTAGACCACTTGGCAAAAACTGCTGTGACACTGAGGACTTTAGATCCCTTACCCATTGTACCTTTCCACCACTTGGGTTCTTTGGGATGAGATCCAGTAGTTATAAGGCTTAAGTTACCAATGGAGAAGCTTGTAGATTCCTTCGCACAAACCCAAGTTAGGCTCATGAATCATCTCTCCTAACAAAACTAGAGGAATGAGATATGCCAGGACTGTTAGACAAATTCTGTAGTATTTTAAATCGTATCTAAAGAAGATCATCTTTTGAATGACCTGCCATTTAATCTCTGGCTTTGGATGATGCCCACATACAGAGTGGATTCCAAGGGCTCCTGGGGGAGGCTGTTTCTCACCCTGTGACATATTAGCAGTGAGTACATCTCTATCCTCTCCATGTCTGCAGCAGCAAGAATTCCAGCAGGAAGGACATGACCTCCAAATTTAACTTCAAGACTCAGGTGGGTCAGGCCGTCAGGGAGGCACTGTTCTTTTCCTAGTGCTTCTTCCATCCCTCCTGGGTCCTGAGCAAGATGCCATCTCATGGTTACTGGAATGTGAATATCTCTTTCCTTCTATTGCATATATCTATACAGTTCCACTTGAGGCACCCTCTCTGCCGAGGCCCATACATCACTTACAGCTGGCAGTAAAGAAGGGAACACCGAGGAAGGGTCTGCCCAGTTCATTCTTTCTAAAACTGTCCCCATTCCTTCTGTGTCCAGATTCTGTCCTGTTAGCAGGGGTGTGAAGATGCAGATGGGGTGGGGGTAAAGTTTTCAGGTGTGCAGGGGACGATTTTCAGATGATAAGAGAAGAATTGGAGTAAGGAACATGTGGTTCTCCAACTACTTACCTGCCTGAATCTGCTACCTTGGGCTCCTCAGGGTATCAGTAAGACAGAAACTTGAAAAAGGATATTCTATAGAAGTCTTACTACAAAACGATTTCAAACATATCATATATAAGAAAAAAGAGTCTCATGAACCCTAGATTTCATCATTTGGCATCAATAATTAAAAAACTCATCTCTTAGTCCCACAGATTGTCATAGACTGGAAACTGCAAGATCAATGAAGTGGGCAATTTAGTACCTGGTGAAGACATACTTGACTTGCATCAGGTCTTTCTCTTCTTGCTATGTTCTCATATGTAGTGGGGGAAGGGGAAGAGGAAGAGGGAGAATAAGAGAGACAAAGAGGGAGAGGCTAATCGCCTCATGAGGGAACATCATCAAAACCCCATGTCAACTTTTGTATCTCCCAAAGGCTCTACTTCCTAATATCATTACATTGGTATTGGATTCAAGTGTGGACGCTTTTCAATCCATAGCAGCTATGCAGGTCTCTTTACAAATCAAGACAGACCCTCATATAATTCTATTTTTATTCTTTATTCACTTTTTTTCTGAAGTATTTTATGGACGAGATGAACATTTCACAAAATATACATAATGACTATTTGGGGTAAAATGATAGGATGTGAACAAAATGCTCTTTTATTCCCAATAACATTAAGATCTCATATCCAGTCCATGTGCAAATTTTCCTGATTCTCAACAATCAGATGCCTTTTCACAGTTTACTGAAAGAATGTACTCATATGTTAAACTTGGTTGTTGTCCTTCAGACTAAATAACTGTTTTTCTGCCCATTTTAATGCCATTTATTTGTTCAGAAACTAGGAAGAAGCAGGGTGGTTTCTTTAACAGAATGTCCCACTATTGAGTTTAGAGCAGGAGTCCATAATACCAGCACAGTGGGCCAGGACCCGTACCAGTGCTTGGTCTACTAGCAACCAGACGTCTACAGCAGGGGGTGAGCTGCTGGCCAGTGAGTGAAGCTTCAGTTGTATTATAGCAGCTCCCCATCACCTCTCATCACCCCCAGAAGGGACAGTGTAGCTTGTTTACCTGGAAATGTTTTTTGTTGCATAACGTATGCTTAATAGAAACAAAAATATCATAAATATTGGTGATTATTTTCCTTTCTCAGCACTCACAATGGTGAGTTGGTGCCCTAGCAATCTATCACACTGACAATTCAGATGTTGCATATTAACATTTATAAACACTCAGCCAGCTTAAATTTAAACATTAAAGAAGTAAGATCATGGGACCCAGTCCCATCCTTCATGGCAAACAGAAGGGGAAAAGGTGGAACCAGTGACAGATTTCCTCTCCTTGGCCTCTAAAATCACTGGGGATGGTGAAGGCTGCCATGAAATCAGAAGATGTTTGCTTCTTGGCAGGAAAGCTATGACAAACATAAACAGTATGTTGAGAAGCAGAAACATCACACTGGCAAACAAACTGGTAAATTTTTAGTCTTTTCATTTGGATTCCTAAACTTTCTGTCCAGTCCCTTCTGGTCTTTGAAGTCCCTCAGCTTTCTGGTTCTTCAAGATTCCCAAGAGTATTTTGTTCCTTTCTTGATTCACTCCTGAAATCAGCCATCTCTTTAAGAATCCATGGATTGTCTGGTGGGAAATGCATTTAGAAGCAACAGGTTAGACCTCAAAATAGTCACTGTTATCCAGTTGTCATTGCTTCTAAGCCTGAGGGTGGTCAGAGTAGAAAGTATTCATTTTCCATAAAAATTTAAATGAAAAATATAATTAGTACAAACTTATGCTTTCAGTTCAAGATTTAAGACAGCAGGATTTTAAATAAACTTCTTTAGGTTATGTGTGAACCCCTATTTCTAACCCCTGAATTCATGCTTCAGATCAACATTAGTTTCAATTATGGACTTGCATTTACCTTTTAAGATACATATGATTCTGTCACAATAAGAGAAACAAAATCAGGAACAACAGGTTGTTGAACATAGTTTCAGACGTTTTCCTTTTGTTTTTTTTTTACTTTTGATTTCCTTTGGTTTTGCTTTGGATGGGCAGCATTTTTATTTGTCCTTGAAAGATATTCCACTCTGAATGTATATTCGTAATTCTGAATTTTTAAGCCACTTAATTAATATGTTGTTATTTTCAGATTGTCAGCACCGGGATAAAATTAGATTTATTAGTCTTTCTTCTCTATATGTTCAGTTCAGCCACTCAGTCCTGCCCGATTCCTTGCAACCCCATGGACGACAGCATGCCATGCTTCCCTATCCATCATCGACTCCTGGACATTGGTCAAGCTCATGTCCATTGAGTTGGTGATGCCATCCAGCCATCTCATCCTCTGTCTTCCCCTTCTCCTCATGCCTTCAGTCTTTCCTAAGAGCAGGTTTTTTTTTTTTTTTTTTTTCCCCAATGAGTCAGTTCTTCTCATCAGGTAGTCAGATAAGTGGAGGGTCAGCTTTAGCATCAGTCCTTTCAAAGATTATTCAGGGCTGAATTCCTTTAGGGTGGGCTAGGTTGATCTCTTATCAGTCCAAGGGACTCTCAAGAGTCTTCTCCAACATCATAGCACAGGGGGCATTACGTGTGTCATTTGTCAGATGACATCATATTCCCCCTGTTGGAATTTAACCACAAAAACTGATTTTAAGCAATATGCAAAAGTGAGGATTAAGACAGTGCCCCATCTATACACACCCGGCAACCAGGAGAGTCTCCCTTTGCATTCAAGGGACAGGCCTGGGCAGATCTCATACAAGGGCAGAATCTCGGAGTCCTCGATGGGTCATTAAACAGGATTATCTTTAATTTGGCTGCAACAGTTGTGTTGCCTTTGATTGGTAAGACATTAAAAACATATTTTTTGTATGTTTGGTTTGGCAGAGAATATTTTTCATGGCATAGACTCTATGGGGAAATTATATCAGAAATATATCCATTTATCTTCATCACTTAAATGTGTTGGTTTTTATGTTCCTGATGATCTTTCCTTATAAATAGAAAGGAAACAAACATGTTAAGTATGCATTCAGTCTCTTTGTAAATCATCCAACTTGATGTAAATACCCTCTTTCCCCACTGCACTCCAACTGTAGGGCAGAAGTAAAAACCTGCAGAGACCGAAGGCTGTTTCCAGCATGTCACTGTGGAGGTTTCATTCCCACTGTTTTCTCAGGGAAAAAAAAAATTAGATGTTATCTTAATATCAGTAGATTTTACATAAATATACAGACTTCTGACATTAAAACGTGGCCAAATAGCTTGCTTTCCAGCAGGGTTGCAGAGGAGGAAAGGCTGCCCCCAGTGGTGATGCCTGTTACCCAGGGACCAACATGGCCACCTAGTCCGAGTATCATTTCTCTTGCCAACTGGGTCCATGAATTTGTGAGAACTAGACAGCTAGCTTGCATAAGATAAACACTATTTTTATCTTGATCGAGTTTGACGTCAAAGCATGTAACCTAGAATCCAGGACACAGCTGTTCCTTGCATATTTGTTGGATGATATAAAATATCTTGTGGATGCATATGACATTTCTTCCAATACTAAAACTATGCAATTGAAGTACTGCTCTGCCCCAAATCTTTGATGCAGACTGACATCATAGTTGCCCGTGATCTCTGCCATTAGACTCGTTTACTAAAGCCTGTTGTATGTCCCCGCGCTGTCCCTGAAATCTCCACTTTGCCATTTGACAGCTTATCCTCCTAGGAATCTCCTCCCCTACATAGACAGCAATACATATCCCATGTTGTGGCTAGGAAGATGACGAGAAACCAAGAATATCTAGCATGGCAAGTAGTATCAGTTTTTATGGTTTTCTTCGCAGTTTTTTACTCCAAGTAGGCAACATTTTCCATCTTCTTAGATGTCCATGCAGATCAGTTTGATTTTCCAACCAAGCTTCAAGGAAGAGATTACAGTTCAATTCTCTGCATTCTGATAATTTTCAAAGTCCACTCACAAAGGATAATGACGGAGGTAAAGGCTTTATCGAGAGCTTTGTGTTCTTATCAGATCTATTAATGGCCTAAAGGGGAAAATTAGGGCGGGTCTGAGTATACATAACTAGGAGTTTCTTGTCACCACTACATGCTAAGAACCCGAATTTCCCTGAGTAGTTGGAGCCAGAAAAGAAGCATGAAGTGGCTTGTGCTCTTCGGGCTGGTGGCCTTCTCAGAGTGCATAGTCATGTAAGTATAGAGATTGTAAGCCACATCATCTTCCTTTCTTGGCTTTTACTTTTCATCTGATTATTCTTCCACCCATCAGTTTGAGAAGCAAATGGACCATTCCCCTGATAATCTTAAAGTTCTACTCTTCATTATTGATAAGTACCTTGCTTTAGTAAGGTAGCAAGGGTCTTGGTATAGATTTGCATGGTTACACCACCCTTGGAGTCCAGTCATCTCATGACCTATTGAGAATGGAACTCCTTACAGTTGTGAAGTACACAGTAAATGCAGGTGTAGATACGGTCCTGTGGAGCACCACTTTTTCTACATTGCATTCAACGTGTCCTCTTTGTTCTGTCCCTACTTCAGTGTGTATATGTCTATGTCTGTGTCTCTTTATCACTCTCAGTTATCTCTCCATCTCTTTGGAAGTCTCCGAGAGTGTATTTCTCTCTGTGTTGGTTTCTTTTCTCTTCATTTTTCACTTGAATCAATCTTCTTTCTCGAGCCTCTGAATTTCCCTAACTTGTTCCCCATCGCCTGGATTCTACTTTCAACTCTCTTTTCTCTTTCCACTTGGAGAAAGATTGGGAGAGCTACCTATACACTGTGTTATGTGTGACAATCAGTGTGACCACAGCCAACACACAAACCTCTTGCATTTCAAATTCCTCCCTTGTAAAAGAGAACTAATAATCCCCTTTCTACCTCCTTCTCTGAGCTTCAATGAGAAGGATACTACCTGATGGCATCAGCAATGCTAATGGCTGTCATTCTTCAGACTTCTTATTTATCATGTACCTTATATTCATCATTTCACTTATCCCCAAGATACCCTATTTGGAGAGTGAGAATTATTACATTTCACCTTTTTACCAAGGGAGATACTGAGACACCACATGGTCATATGGTTTCCCCAAAATTACAGAACAGAAGGGATATTTAAATCTATGTCTTCCCATGATATATGCATAAAATTCTGATAATACAGTGACTCATAAAATGATTGGAAAATACACAGTGCCATAACAATGACTAGTATACCTTAATGACACCTAACTGTTGCTTCTCCTTTGATTTCTATTTCCAATGCTTGATGAAAGAATACCTCTAACGAAAGTGAACTGCATGCGAGAAACTCACAGTGAAAAAAGCTTGCTGAATACTTTCCTGAAGGAACACGCTTATCGACTGCCCCTGGTTTCTACTCGTAACTCAAATATAACTACTGTACCCATGAAGAACTTCATGGATGTGAGTGTGTTGGGAGGATGGTGCTCCCCGACTCCCCTTGGTGATGTGGCCAACACTGGGGCTCATCTGCAGGTGGCAGGTCAGCTGTTGGGGCTGGGGCACATGCAGAAGGCAGGGACACTGGGGAACATGGACCTCATTGCCACAGAAGGCACTCTCATCCTCCACTCTTGAACTGTGGTGTCTAGGTCCAGCAATGACCAGGTGGCAGGTAAACATCCATTTCTGTGTCAAAAATGAGCCATTAGTTTGAGGGAGATTGTTTTCTGAACTAAGTGAGCCAGTCAGATACAGATAAAGGGAGAGCCATCTGTCATCAAAGGGTAAAACATTCTACAAAGTAATTGTGAATCCCTAGAAAGAGCAATTCATCTTCCACGATGCAAGGAACAGAGCAGTAAAAAATTGCAGAACCCTTATTCCGGGTAATGCCATAAGAACCTAACACTGTGATTAATTTTATTAGATTTGAAAAACAGGACTCTTTATTATTATTATTATTTTATTTCAAGAAAGCCCGGGGCAGCCTGGGAATGAGTCAAAGTGTAACTACATGTCAAATGAAGGGGTCACCTGTGCAGTGTTGATTTGATGTGGTTTGAGTTAAGAGGCATCGAGTTGTGTTGATCAAAGATGACCCCTGGAGACAGAGGTGCTCAGGTTGGGTTTGGAGAGACTAGGAAGATTCTCAAATGAAGGCACCATGACTTCCCTGGGGGTCCCATGGTCATGACTCTGGACTTCTAATGCAGGAGGTACGTCTTCAATGCCTTGCATTAGGTTTAGTATCCCTCATGCTGTACTGCTGGGAAAAAAAAAAAATCAAATAGCAGGCACCTCTGTGAGAAAGATTGTGAGCTTCATGGTGGTTGGGAAGTGATCTCAGAAGACATGTGACACCCAGAAAGAGGCAGCAGTGTGGAAATCAGAGGTTGCCATATCTACACTAACTCACTGTTCCTGGTCCCTGTAGATCGTATACGTTGGTAACATCACCATTGGAACACCTCCTCAAGAATTCCGGATTTTATTTGACACAGGCTCATCTGACCTGTGGGTGCCATCTATCTCTTGCTTGAGTCCCTCCTGTGGTAAGTACAGACTCCCCCCACCCCAAGACACTCATCTTTTACTTCTCTGAAACCCCCTTTTCATCATTGACATCTGACTCTCATCTGACACTGTTTCTGACTCATCTGAGAGTGTCACTGTCTAACACTCATCTCTTGTGTCTGCAGATAAACGCATTACCTTCAACTATCAGCAGTCTTCCACCTACCGGAACATAACCAAGCCCTTTGCAATTAACTATGGATCCGGGAGAGTAGAGGGACATATTTCTCATGACACCGTTCGGGTAACGTGTAAACAGAAGTTGAGTCAGGACTGGGAATAGAGGGATCATGGCTGCAAAGCAAATTCAGAACGACCTGGCAGGACCCATCCTACACTAACTCCCCTAGTGTTTGGCCATCCTACCCACAGGGTCCTGTCCGTGGAGAGACAGCACCCGTGGTGACATACAAAATCCCAGATTAGCTAACCCAGAGAGTGGCTTGAGGGGTGGACTTGGAGATCTTCTGCTCATGAGCAGTTCAAGGTTCATTTTTCTGGGAGTGAAAAGATAGGGGAAAGGAGCACCCACTTTTAAATTCTCAGAATGTTCCAGGCACTTTCAGGTAGTAACTGGTTTCATCCTGCAACAACCCCACACAACAGGTACTTTGATTAGCTCACAATATAGATGAGGAAACTGAGGTGCAAATAGCAAGGGCCTTGCAGAGGTCACACAGTGGAGCTGGGCTGGCTTTTCAGGACTGAAGTTGCTGTGGGGTGTTTGGGGGTAGAACTAACTGAACTGGGTACCCTGAGGGCAGTCAAGTCCTTCCTAGAACCAAGATAGAAAGAAGGAGAACAGAGATGTCAGAGGGGCCTGAGAATTGAGTTCTCACACTAGCGCGCCTTTGGGAGTCTAATAAAACTTATGACCTACCTCCCCCAAAGTACCTGAGTAATAAATCACTCTCTTATATTCTCTTTCTCTCATACACACTCACACACACACACACATATCCCCAAAAGTGAATTCCCCAGGCACTACCTTCATAACACACTTTAAGTAAGATTATATTTTTTGCTTTTGGCTTCAATGGCAGACGCAGAATCCACAGTACATTACAGTGAATTTAGTCCATTTCTGTCATTAGGTGATAGTGATGACAAAAAGAAGACTGTTCTGCTCTCTACTCATATTGTCCCGAAGGGGGCACCATTGGGTCTTGTCCTGACTTTGTTTCCCTAAATTTACAGAACACTTGAAGCCAACTTGACTCAAGAAGATAATGGTTTTTTTTGTTTGTTTGTTTTAGGGGCAGATGTTTTAATATTCACAAACCCTCACAAAAGAAACCCCAATTCTCCTCAGCTTGGTCTAACCATCTGAGGTCCACCAAAGACACAGACCACACTCAGTTCTTCTCTGGGGATCTAATGGCAGTGCACCCTTGCTCAGTCCTACTCCTACTTCACAATCCATACGTGAGAACACTCTTCTCTCCTTCAGATTGGGAACCTTGTGAGTATTGACCAGCCATTCGGTCTAAGCCTGGAGGTGTATGAATTTTACAACAAAAACTTTGATGGCATCTTGGGCTTGAACTACCCCAATATGTCCATCTTGAGAGTCATCCCTGTCTTTGACAACCTGAAGAAACAAGGTGCCATTTCTGAGCCTGTCTTTGCCTTCTACTTGAGCAAGTAAGTCTGAGCTGGTCAAGTCCTCTCTCCAAATTAGCTTAAGATGCTTCAGTGGCAAGAAAATTATAGGACACCTGATACAGAAGTATTCTGAGGGGTAATCTAACCTTGGAAAACTATGGCCCCAAGGCCCCACCTGGCTTTAGTAGCGGCTCTTAAAAATACAGTTTTATTGGAACACAGCCTTGCTCTAGGGCTCAAGAGCAGCTGTTTGAGGTAGGGGGTGAGGGGAGGTGACGACTAATGCACGGTATCAGGATGTGAGTTGGAGGAAAAGGCAACAAGAGTTCCTGATAATTTTGAAATGGAAGGAAAGAGAGGGACGGTGGAAATGTTTCCTTCCTCACTAACATTTCACTGGGAGCCTAGACCAGTGATACAAGGCACAGGAGCCTGTGCAAAACAAAATTGTGGGACAAGAAATGAAAGTTTGGGACTTTTCTTTTAACAAGAATAGGGAATTTCAAGACAGGAAGAGCAGAGGTTGGGTCCCCTGCTGAGTTTGTGGTCCTGTGGACAGACACTCACAGCCAGCGGTGTCAACCCTGGGTGAGCCTGAACCCACACCTTTAGCACTTTCAGGCCTTGATTTTTCTGGCCAGGAAAAGGGGGAGTCCAAACCTTCAACACACTGTCCTCTGAGGGTATCTGTGAGCACTCAGGTCACAGGAGGTCCATAGCCTCTTCAGATACTTGGGTATGTGGAGCCAAGGGAATGTGGCTCAGCTTCTACCCTCCTCTGTGCATCGTATTAGCCATTAAGTGACTGTGGTCCAGTTCACAATCACTCATAGCCTCGATTTTTGCATCTGTAAGTAGGGACATTATTAGGGCCTTGATGAATGGATAAGCACAGTCATGAAACAGCTGTTGTTACTATCCTCCAAGGGTCTCCCTCTTCTTTCTTTCTACAGAGGCGAGGAGAAAGGCAGTGTGCTGATGTTGGGTGGCGTGGACAGAGCCTACTACAAGGGACCACTCCACTGGGTACCATTGATCAAAGCGGGTGACTGGATTGTACACATGGAGAGGTAATCTTCTCCCTCTGAGGGTTACCCTAAATGATGTTCCCACACCTGTGCATGGACACAAGGCAGACTCATACAAATACACCCACAGATATACACCAAACAGACATATACACCATCCACACTGACACATACAGACACACAGACACATGCAAACACAAAGGCAGGCACATATAAACACACAAGCAAACACACACAGCACACGCACAGACATACATTGCCTAGGCCGACGGACATAAAATCCAACACATAGAGCCACATACAGATACACACACAAACTCAGAAACACATAACAGAAACCCCCCATGTATTCATAATCGCCCCAGGCCTCCCGACCAGGGCTCTGTCCAGGGTCCTTAACAGGGTCCAGAAAGGACTGTGCAGCTGGGGGAGGGCTTCACCCCTGAGTGTGAGGTGGGGAACATGGTTAAGGACCCTACAGTGTGGTGAAAAGAGGATTATAGAGAGTTCCCTCAGCCTGAACAGAGCTGTGGTAAGATGACCAAATGTCCATGTCTACAGAGAATTGAGGAAGGTCTCAGTTCATAAATATGTCAGTTTAAAAATAGGGAATGTCCTGAACAAATTGGGGAAACTGGTCTCGTTAGGGAGAAGCTAGCCAGCAGTGGAGAGAAGTTGGCAATACTTTTGAGATCTGAAAGTGACTCATAATAAAAAACAACCTTCTTAACCAAGCTACCTATTTTTTATCCTAGTCACACAGTGGAGAAGGTGCTATACTTGAGAGAACAAGAAAGTGGGACCTAGGAATAGTTGAGAACAACGGGCAATAATTGATGGGAGTCTGTGTAATATCATCAGAGAAATGCTGATCTGTCCTTTAGTGTCCCCTGGGCTACCCAGGTATCACCTGGCCAGTGCCAGAGTCCAGCACCGGCGGGGTCCGGGGGTCTTGAGGGATGAGTGGCTTCGGTGGAAGAACTGAGCCGAGTCAGTGTGTGGTGATGAAGCAGTCTCTCTTTATTGCTGTTAGTTTTGTAAGGTGATGGAGAAGTCTGACGAAAAGGTGGTGGAGAATATCTCACTTTATTTCTGTTAGTTTACAGTTTTATAGCCAAAAAGCATCCCCATTATTTCACAACTATTTTACGTAAACTTTTGTTTTCTGCCTACCATCAACAACTTTAACATTAAGCTCATTTTCCTTGCAAAAGGTTGGATTTCTGCATAATCAGATTTTACAATAGTCTATTTACGATTTGAATGTCTCTAGTATACATTTATTTAGCATAATGTGGGCATATATACACTGTCTTGCAAGATAGCCTTTTCAGCAAAGATTAAAAATCTTGCAACTTATCCAGGAAACATAGGGCTAGAATCTGTCTCAAAGAGAAGGGGTTGTAAAATCTCACTTTCCATATCGGAGAGGGAAGAAGGCTGTAAATGGTTACTTTACTTTAAGAATGTATGCATTTCTTTTGTTCCCGGAAAAGGTGTGCCTCTCCACTCATCTCTGAATATTCAGGGATTGACACAGGAAGCCTCCTCCTAAATGTTCCCTGACAAGATGAAACTATGTAGAAGCTAGAAAGAGGGGCTTAAGCTTGAAACTGTTTTATTCTATTAACCTAGTTTGGTTTTTACAAGGAAAGAGAAAAGAAGACAGAGACAGTTTAGCAGCACTGCTTAAACAATGAAACCCTATTAACGTTACAACTACTAAAAGGAATTCCTATGTCTACACTTCCCTAAAGCAATCAGTGTCTCCAACTATGCTGGCCAAAGTTATGAGCATTCCTAAGTCCCATTCCAGTCTGTTTTTTTCAAGGAAGGGAGCCTCTTCTGTGGAGTGGTCGGGGGAGTAGGATGTGGAAATGTGACCCAAGTACAAGCCCTTCTGGTGGTGGCTTTGCCATGACCCCCAGAGAACTCTTGGTAAACTCCCTAGTAGCTAGTAGGAGGTATAGTAATCTATTTAAATGTCCCTTATTACTCCGTAGTCCTCAGGAAAGGGAATCTGCCTTCCAGGATATTCTGAGGGAATTAAGGTCTGAGGAAATTATCTCAGGATGGATTTTTTTCTAACTGGGACTGACCTACTGAGATGAGCTAATGTTCAGAGCATAAACAGAACTTCCCCAAAAAAATACCAGGAGGAGCCTTACCTTGGGATGCCCCGAAGGAAAATTCGCATTGCCGTTTCCTTCTCAGTCTTATGACTTTGTCATCCGAGTGAGGGGGCATCCTGACGGCTCCCGGCAGGTCAGAGCACCAGTGTCTGAGCTGGGTGAGTGAGCAGTTCCAGACATACCCTCTCCCAGGGCAGCTAGTCTCCCCCACTCCATGAGAATCTGCTCCCACAGTGAACCCCCACCTTCACTGTGAATTTGACCCATTTAGTTTGACACAGAATACAGCTCTCTGGATGGTCCTTATTCATTATTTTCACAGTCTTCATTCACTCAACAGACAAGCATTGTGCATCCTCTGTGAGCCAGGCACTTTAGGGATGTGATGAGAATAAAACTTGCCCTCACATTTGAGAAGGCAGACGTACAGGAAGTGCCTCAGAGACATGGCGAATTGTCATTTTGATACATGCTGAACATAAGCGTCTATGAAGAATGACCAAGATAGGAGACTGATATACAACAAGGAAAAGACTTCCCAGAAACCAAAACAGTTAAGCTGGAATCTGGAAGAGGAGAAGAAATTTGCTAGTCAAAGGGGAGTGAGATCTCCTAGGAAGGTAACCTAGCTTGTGTAAAGGTACAAAGAGTGTGGTGTATTCAAATATTGCATTCAAGGATGTCAAGGAAGATGTCACGGAGAGAGTGAAGGAAAAGTGTCAAGGCAAGTGATAAGCGGATGTTTCAGAGGACAGTTGGGAATATGGCAGGTGTAGAGAGACTCTGACTGACCTTGATGCTATGTTTTTCCCACTGTCTTTCAGCATCACCATGAAACGTAACTATATTGGTTGTTATCACGGCTGTGAGGCTGTTTTGGACACTGGTACAACACGGATCCTAGGCCCAACAGGTCCGGTCGATATCATTCACAGGATCATTGGTGCTCAGCACAAGGGTTCCGAGGTGAATGGTCATGCCACAGGGTCACTCCCCCTCTCCCCACACAACAAGGATTCCCAGGGCCAACCTCTCTCCCCCTCTCTCTAACAGTATTATGTTTCATGTCTTACCATCAACGACCTGCCACCTCTTTACTTCAGAATCAACGGCATTATCTACCCCGTGACATCCCCAGGCTACATCCTCAAGGTGAGGGGACAACCCTGAGAGTTGGTTCTCAAATAGGAACTGGCAGAACTAGCTGAGCTGGCTCAGGGAGGAGGGGATACACTGTAGGTCATGTCACACCATGGCAGATGCTCCTGAGCCACTGTAGCAGGGCCAGTGGCTTCCACAAAACCAACCACATGAGAGTAAAGATCAGTCTGGGACACTGATCTTCCTGAAATAGATGTGCAGACACCACCCCGCTTTGGCCTGGTATGAATCACAAGGAGAGGGGAACATTAAGGTCCTCAGTCCTCAGAGAACTTCAGTTTGATCAGAACCCTCATATGCATGAACATGGAAAGTCAGCTCTAGCAATCCTTGTAACATGCCATGTGACATGGAGGAAGGCTGGGGACAGTCCCAGTGTGCTGTCCCACTATAGAGATTATCAGTCTCCCTTTCGTTTTTGAAATTTTCCTGGTTTGGATGATAAACTACATAGCTACCCTTGTCTCTGCTGCATCTTTCTCTTGCTATGCCTAGGTGCCCCCTTTGTGAGTTGGGATACCCAACCCCTCTGGGCAGAGGTTAGATGCTAAGGTGACTAAAGGGTGCACAGTGACTGTGCAGCCCTGACACAGGGTGGAGGCTTCATGTCGGCTCCCTGGGGGATTCAGAGCAGGTTGATGGTCTCAAAGAGGGCTTTGAGAAAGAGGGAATTTCAGTAATTCTAACCCCGCAGACTCATAGAGCAATAAGGTGACCCCCTTGTCTCGGCACATCTACACTGTACTTCATGCAAATGGCACCAAAGGTGCTCTGCAAAGGGGTACTGGGGACGTACTAGGGGTGACGAGGGGTGCAGACAGACCAGTGTGGGTGGAGGATGGGAGTAAGTCACCCCACCATTTCTGGATTGACCAAAGAGGATGAGTGTGCGTCCAAGAAGTTTTTCCAGGGTGCCTGAGTGAAGCATTAAAGAATGCATGGTGAGCATTGCTATTAATGTGTTTAACGTGCATAACCAGCAGTGAGCTACTGTATAGCACAGGGAAATCTGCTGAAGGTTCGGTGGCAGCCAGGATGGGAGAGGTATCTTTGGGACAAGGATACATGTATATGTATGACTGAGTCAGTTCATCGTCCACCTGAAACTCAGAATATTGTTAATCACCCATACTCAAATACAAAAATGAAAGTTGTTAACGAAGCACAGGTTGTGGGGATGAAGACGAACCGTCAATCTCTGCAGAGAAAACAAGAATCAGAAATCAGTAGCAAAGAAACAGAATGTGAAGAGAATTATGGGACACTCTTGTTTTTTTTTTTTTTTTAAAGTGCATTGAAGTAGGACTAATCTTCAGTGTTGCCTTAAGTTCTGTTGCACAGCAAACTGACTCAGTTATACTCATACAAAAATACATATTCCTTTTCTTATTCTTTTTCATTGAGGTTTGTCACTGGATATTGAATATGTTTCTGGGGGCTCTCAGTAGGACCTTGCTGTATATCACCGCTTTGTATATGACTTAGTATCTGATCACCCCCTACTCTCCTTGCTCCCCCCACCTCACCCTTCCTTCTGACAAGCACCTGTCTTGGCCCTCTTTGTTTTGGATGAACCCCCACATCCCAAGCTGCTGAGAGATTCACCTGATACTTACTAAAGCAGGGAAATAAAACAAAGAAGAATGCTGAGTCTGGATACTGGGGGGAGTCGCAGTTAAGTGCTCAGGCTGACTAGTGTATGTCTCTGACTCCCCTAGGATTCTCAAGGCCGCTGCATTAGCGGCATTACAGGAGGCACAGAAAGGTATGGGACTGGAGAGACCTGGCTCCTGGGTGACGTCTTCTTGAGGCTGTATTTCTCGGTTTTTGATCGAGGAAATAACAGGATTGGCCTGGCTTGGGCAGTGTAAATGCTTGGACTGGCTTAGGAATCAACTAGGCCGCCCCAAAACATACTCGCACACACTTAAGGCATTCCTACCCAGGGATGCCGGTGAACTTTTTATGTGGTGCTCTGCAAATCCTAATCTCAGGAAAGAATAAAAGGTTTGACTCCTACTGATCCTAAAACGAATGGGTGCCTCTTTTGTGTCTGGGAGGTGCATAATGATCAGGAAGTAACTGGTACCAAGTCTGAGGCACAATTGAGAGGAGACCAAAGCCAGCTGGCTTGAAGGAAAGGAAGGACTTACTGGAAGGATGCCGGGCTTTGGGGAAACAGGAACCAGAGAAGATCCAAAGATCAGTGACTGGACCCAAGAAATCGGAAGTCATCAGCTTTCTCTATCTCATCCTCGCTCTTTCTCCTCTCTCTTTTTTGACTGCCTTATTCTGACAGCATTCTTACCTAACACTTCTACAGCTAGTGAGGGCATCCCGAGCTGCTTGTCCTAGGGTTTTATATCCTGAAGTCATCTAACCCATAAGAAAAGAAGCCTAGAGACATCAGGGTTCACGGGAGTGCCCTGAATTGCTCACCTCAGATCACATGTCCAACTGGAGACCAACCATCCTGGCAGGGCCATGGGGTCAACTGAACACCAACCATCCTGACAGGGTATGGGGTCAGCTTGAGACCAAACATCCTGGCAATGCTATGGGGCAAACTGAAGACCAAACCTCCTGGCAGGGCCATCGGGTTCTATGATGGGCTTTCGATAGTCACCTGGTTCTAACCCAGCAGCACACATGATTATCATTTCCTACAGAACCACATGACTGGAGTGAGGGGATATAGCCTCAAAGATAGTGGATGGGGGCTGATCTAGACCATGGAAGAGTTTATGATTCTTCCACCACCGAGTCCACCACCTCCTCATTCAGAGGAATTATATGGGGTAATGACACTAATCTAATCATCTCATGTCAGGTGAACATTGGCAGTGGGTTTCTGCTTCAGGGGTTCTGTGTGAGTCCATCATACTGAAAAGGCTTGTCTTTGTCCCCACACCCCAGTCACCAGCTCTCTGCCACACACACTTGCTGTGTCCTGTCCAGTCCCACTTGGCAAATGATGGCCTCTGTGGATCCCTGAGCCATCCATTTCCTGCAGAGCCCAAATACCCCTTTCTTGGCCTCCAACTCTGCTGGGAGGAGGGCAACTCATATTTCGGGACACCCAGTGTACACAGAGGCTTCAGCCTTTCTGAGCGTCTCCCAGGGGTGGTGCTACAAACCATTTGGTTGGAGCTGCCATGGTTCGGCACTGTTGGATTGGAAGCATTGGTTCTTCTCACCTGGACACACTTGGCACCGACCTTAACTGGGACAGCAGGGGTCAGAGATCAGTTACCTTTAGGATTGACTGGTTTCATTTCCTTGATTTAAAAGGGACTCTCAAGAATCTTCTCCAGCACCAGTCTTCAAAAACACCAATTCTTAGATCATCCCCTTTCTATAATCTCATATCTGTATAAGACTACTGGAAAAAGCCATGGTTCTGACAGTACAGACCTTTGTCAGCCAAGTGATGCCTCTGCTTTTTAATACACTGTCCAGGTTTGTCATAACTTTACTTCCAAGCAGCAAGTGTCTTTTAATTTCCTGGCTGAGGTCAAGGCCCTTTGTGACTTTGGAGCCCAAGACAATAAAGCCTGCCACTGTTTCCACTGTTTCCCCATCTATATGCCATGAAGTGATGGGACCAGATACCTTAATCTTAGTTTTCTGAATGTTGAGTTTTAAGTCAGCTTTTTCACTCTCCTCTTTCATTATCTTCAAGTGGCTCCTTAGTTCCTCCTTGCTTTCTGTCATAAGGGTGGCGTCATCTGTGTTTCTGAGGTTATAGATATTTCTCCGAAAATCTTGATTTCAGCTTGTGCTTCATCCAGCCAGGCATTCCCCACGGTGTACTCTGTAAATAAGTTAAATAAGCAGGGTGACAATACACAGACTTGATGTACTCCTTTCCTGATGTGGATCCAGTCTGCTTTTCCATATCTGATTCTAACTGTTGCTTCTTGACCTGCATAAAGATTTCTCAGGAGGCTGGTAAGGTGGTTTGATATTCCCACCTCATGAAGAATTATCCAGTTTGTTGTGATTACACAGTCAAAGTCATTGGCTCAATTAAGAAAGCAGAAGATGTTTTTCTGGAATTCTCTTGCTTTTTCTATGATCCAGTGGAGGCTAGCAATTTGATATCAGGTTCCTCTGCCTTTTCTAAATCCAGAGTGAATTTCTGAAAGCTTATATTCATGTACTGCTGAAGCCTAGCTTGGAGAATTTTCAGCATAACTTTGCTCATGTGTGAGATGAGTGAAATTAATAGGGCGTTTCTCTCACGTTGCCCTTGGAGAATTTAGAGTATGACTTTCCGAGCCTGTGAGATGACTGAAATTTAGAAGGAAATTCTTTCACATTGTTCCTATTGGGATTGGAATGAAACTGACCTTTTATAGTTCTGTAGCCACTGCTGAGTTTTCCAAATTTGCTGGCATATTGAGTGCATCACTTTAACAGCATCATCTTTTAGGATCTGAAGTAGCTCAACCTAAATTCTATCATTTCCACTAGGTTTGCTTGTAGTGATGCTTCCTAAGGCCCACTGAATTCATTTTCCAGGATATCTGGGGTTAGATGAGTGATTGCATGATTGTGGTAATCTGGGTCATGAGCATCTTTTTTGTATAGTTTTCTTATGTGTATTTTTGCCACCTCTTCTGAATATTTTTTTTTCTCTGTAAGTGCATTCTATGTTTGTCCTATATGGTGCCAATGACTGCATGAAAGTTCCCTTGGTACCTCTAATTTTCTTGTAGATAAGCCGTTCATAAACGGATAAACACACAGACTGACAAATAAACCTTGTCATGCTCTTTTCCCAATTTTACATCATTCAGCTGCTGTTCCATGTCTGGTTCTAACTGTCACTTTTTGATCTGCATACAGATTTTTCAGGATACAAGTAAGTGATCTGGGACTCCCACTTCTTTAAAAATATTCCCCAGTTGTTTGTGGTCCACACCGTGAAAGGCTTTAGCATAGTCACTGAAGCAGATGTAGCTGTTTTTTCTGGCATTCCCTTACTCACTGTATGCTCTGATGGATGTTGGCAATCTGATCTCTGGTTCCTCCACTTTTTCTAATTCTAGCTTCTACATCTGGAATCTCTCAGTTCATACACTGTTGAAGCAAAGCTTAAAGAATTTTGAGCATTACCTTCTAGCATTTGAGATGAATGGAATTGCTTGGTAGTTTGAAAATTATTTGGAATTGCCATTCTTAGGGATGGGAATAAAAGGTGAACTTTTACAGTTGTGTGGCCACTGCTGAGTTTTGCAATTTGGCTGACATATTGAGTGCAGCGCCATCTCTTTACAGCAACATCTCTTTTGCAGTTTTAACAGCTCAGCTGGAATTTCATCACCTCCAGTAACTACTTCTGAGTAATGCTTCATAAGGGCCACTTGACTTCATACTCCAGGATGTCTTGCTTTACATGAGTGACCCCAGCAACATGTTGTTCTGAGTCATTAAGAGGTTTTTGTGTAGCTTTTCTGTATAGTCTTGTAATCTTGTCTTAATCTGTCTTCTTTGTGTTAGGTCCTTGTATTTTCTGTCTTTTGGGTCCATCACTGCATGAAATGTTACTGTGGTATCTCCAATTTTCTTGAAGAGATCTCTAGTCTTTACAATTCCATTGTTTTCCTCTATTCCTAAATTTTCTTATCTCTCCTTGATATCCTCTGGAAGTCTGCTCTCCATTGGGTATGTATTTCTCGTTCTCATTTGACTTTAGCTTCTCTTCGTTTCACAGCTGTTTGTAAGCCCTCCTCAGACAACCAATTTGACTTCTTGCAGTTCTTTTTCTTAAGGATGATTGTGGTTACCATCTCCTGTAGAATGTTGCAAACTTCCATCCATAGGTCTGCAGGCACTCTGCCTACCAGATCTAATCTCTTGAATCTCTTTTTCCCTTCCACTGTATAACTCTAAGGCGCTAGGTCATACCTGAATGTTCTAGTGGTTTTCTTTCCTTTCTTCAACTTAAACCTGAGTATTGCTTGCTTCTGCCTAAACAGTTATTGCTAGATCACATCTCTCCACCTGCACTGGATGTGGAGCAAAAACACACAATTTGAGAATTGGGTTTGTCCTTGACTTTTCACATGCTTAGCTGTGTAACCTTGATCAAGCCCCTTAACCCCAGGTTCCTCATCTGTAAAATGGGCACCATGACGATAAGTCCACCTTTTAGACTGCATGTGTGCATGAAAGTGGTCCAGAGAGGCTTTCCGTATTCCTGATTCTAAATGAATTACGAATTATTCTGCCTCCTGGAAGGGAGGAATCTTTTGTTTAGAGGTTATGGCTGCCATCCCCAAAACTACATACTGAGTTAGGCAAAATAACATTTATTTCTGAACCATGACACAGAACTCTGACTGAGCTGATATTTCAGTTTTGGTGTTCCAACAGGAGCTAAAACAATGGCTCATATTACTCCCTTCCCAGTCTTACCAGTCAGTCTTTCCTTGCCAGCTATTTCTAGCCTGAAATCACACTGCAAGGAGATTGTAAAGGTTTTTGGTCACTTGGCAGTTTCCCACATCTCTAGCGTAGCACAAGAAGACGTTACTATGGCATCCTGCACAGTCCAATTTCAACTTCTTAAATGGAACTGCCCCATTCAGTCCCTCGTATCTCAAACATCAGCAGGTGCTTTATAAATTTTCCTATGCTTGCTGTTTAATGAAAATATATGTGTTGATCTGATGTAGTTTTCTTTTCCAAGGATGATTCCAGCCACAAAACAAAATAACTAGACTTTCAGTCATCTAACTGTACACAGGAATTGACCAAAGGAAACCACATTTCATGCATTTCTTGCTTGCCTCAAAACACCACTGAAGTGATCCACTGCAACAACCTCATACATTGGCATGTACACTCCAGAAGGGAGAATTTTTCTCTGGATTCATTTTCCCCCTAGTGAAAAATGTCTACCATGAGCCTGGCCATCCAGCAACTGGTCCCTTGTTTTTGCAGACTCAGTCTATTCCAGGTCTCTTCCACAGCCTCCAGCAAAATCTAGAGGACAAACTCAAAGTTCTCACTCCTGCAGAAAACAGTTTTCATTTTTTTTTTTACTTAAACTTTTGTTAACACATTCCAAATCTTATGTTCCTTAGCTTGCAGTTGAAGAAATTGCACCAGTGTCCAGCAGTCTCCATTTGCTTCTAAATCTTTCTCCACTCCCAGCTGAACAGCAGCTTTCTGGATCCTATGTACTCGCTACTCTTCTTCAGTTGCGAAGCCAACTCTGACTCTTTGTGATTACTTGGACTGCAGCAAGCCAGGCTTCCTTGTCCTTCATATTTCCCAGAGTTTCCAGAAACTCATGTCCAACGAGTTGGTGATACAATCCCACCATCTCATCCTGTCACCCCCTTCTTCTACTTCCCGCAATATTTGCCAGCATCGGGGTCTCGTCCAATGAGCTGACTCTGCACATTGGGTGTCCTAGGTATTTTAGCTTTATCTTCAGAATCAGTTCTTTCATTGACTATTGCTCTACCACTTGCAAAGCAAAACTCATGTTTCCATCACCTGACAATATTGGGCATCAACAAAATTTACCAGAACTGGGACCTTGTTCTCTGGGAGCTTCCAGCACTGCTGCTTTGCCTTTGCTCTTACCATTCCTTCCACCTGGGTTAGAATTTCTTCCCTACAGCTTCTCCAGCTTGAAAAGGCCTGCCGATCCATCATTGTCAGCTATCCAGGAATTGTTCTTTCCTCTTTCCCCAAAGACTTCTTCCCGCTCCCTCATGGTACTCTGTACAACACATAGCAATTATAATGTAGGAATCAGCATGTTACTTCAGCAAGACAGGGCTCTCCAAGGATCCAATGCATTTTCTCCATCATGTCTGCACTCCTTCATGGAGGTATGTGCTTGGTATCCACAAGGTGCTCAGTGATTACAGCCTCCATTTTGGCAGAAAGAGGGGAGCAAAGACCACATTAATTTTCCTGCCTCAAACAACCCCCAACTAGACAAAATAAATGAAACAGCAGTTTTTTGTACATCAAACATTAAGCAGTTGAAAATGAATTCCTGAGAGGGTGGAACAAGCAAGGTGAGCTGTACAATTGCCCCAACTCTAGACCAAGTTTGCAACACATGGCACAGGGAAGGTGCATGCAGGAAGATCCAAATAGTCTCCTCAAGTTAGGAAAGACAGCGTTGGGACTCTAGAGTTCACAGGAGAGAGCTACACACAGAGAACTGTGAGAGTCTGCAGGAGATACCCCTCCAGTTTTCAGTTGATAGTTGATAGTATTGGTCATAATTAGAAAGAACAATCATTGAGTTTCAGTTGAGCCAAGTCTAATTGTGTCCTCTCCCACCAGAATGGAAGTTACTCAACTCACAGGACATCAGTAGGGGACTGAAGACAGTATTGCCTTCTTAGGGGGGAAAATTAAACCTGGTCTAAAGGTTGGTCTCGGGAGGGGAACTAAGATGGTGGAGGAACAGGACAGAGAAACAACTTTCTCCCGAACAAATACACTGAAAAATATTTAAAAACACTCAGTAAATTACACAAGACAAATTCTGGATGCTGAGAGAGGACATCAGGCACCTAGAAAGGCCACCCATTGTCTTCAAAAGAAGGTAGGACAAAACATAAAAAATAAAAGAAGAGGCGAAGGAGGTAGGGACCGAAATCCCTTATGGGAAGAGGGTCTTAAAAAAGAGAGAGGTTTCTGAACACCAGGAAACATTCTCCCCAGCAGATCTGTGGCGAGTGTCAGATGGCAAAAGAAAAGGGAGCAAAATTAGATAAATAATTAAACCCCACAGATTGCGTGCCTAACTCCAACTCCCAGCAGAGAGGCCGCCCAGACACCCAATCCCATGAGCACCAGCTGCTCAGGGAGGGGCGGGTTGCAGCACTTTGGGTCAGGACTGGGAGTGAACGCCCAAGGACAACCCAGAGGAACTAGCCTGAGACGGCAACCTAGGCTGTGAAATAGCTTTCCAGAAAAAAGCCATCGCCAGGCCTGCAACACACAACAAAGGGCTTCGCAGAGCTCCCCAGTTGCCGTCTGCGGACCCGCCCATCCCCTGCCAGAGACCAGCAGGAGAGGGCAGCCAGAGCCACAATTATTGCCCCAGAGAGGCATCCTGTAACAAACTGCAGGCAGACTTCGTTGATAACCAAGACTTCTTGGGATTCTGGCTGGTCCCTGCAAGAGATCAGCTCTCCACACACCTGAGAAGGCATGTCCAGTTGCACACCCAGAAAATCGAACAGCTGGGATGGGGGAAGGGAGAAGTCACAACCCCCAACCGCGCTGGGCATGTTGGACCTGGGAAGTGAGGGAGCCCCAGTGGCCCACCTCAGGCAGCTCCCGGCAGAGCAACCTGAGCAGTGTTGGCTGGGAAAGTGCACATGCCGTGAGCGGGGACAAACCCCAGAGTGGCTGAATCACTGTGAGGGCATGCCAGGAATATCTGTTTGCAGTGTTCCTCCCTCTCCACAGAATGACTGAACAAGTGAGCCCTCAAAAAACTGCCACCGCTCCCCTTGTGTCAGGGCGGGAAATAGACACTGAAGAGACCAGCAAACAGAAGACACTAAAATAATCAGGGGAATCGCTTTGGAACTGACAGGAATAACAGATTAAATCCCTGCAGTTAGCACTGACTACATAGGAAGGAGCCTATAGAACTTGAAAAGTACAAGCCTGACCAAGGAACTATCTGAAAATGAACCGACCTCACACTGTACACAATAGTTCCAGAGAAAGCCCTAGACATATTTCTACTATCACCATCTTTTAAATTTTTAATATTACTTTTATTACTATTTTTTAATTTTTGTATTTTAATTTTTAAGTCCCTTATAACTCCTTCGATTTTCATTTTTACAATCATCTATTACCTAGCAAAAAAAAAAGATCTAATTTTTTAAAGCAAACTTCATATATAAATATATGTATGTAAGAATTTCAGTGACTGTTTTTTTTGTGTTTTTTTTCGTTTTTTTTTTTTTTTTTTCGTTTTTCTTGTAATTTTATTTTTGAGAATCTACCCTTTATTCTATATTTTTAATCTTTGCTTTTTAATCTTTGATTTGCTTTTTAATCTTTGCTTTTAATCTTTGATTTGTCATGAACTTTGTATCTTTAAGAACCCAATCTTCAGTACTCATTTTTACTTGGAAGTGACATCACTAGCTAAGTTGCTCCCTCCTCATTTTTGACTCTCCTTTTTTTTCCACCAGGTCACCTCTATCTCCCCCTCCCTCTTTTCTTCTCTACCCAACTTTGGGAATCTCTTTGAGTATAACAAGTTTTGAAGAACATTTAGATAACTGATTACTGGCTGGATCTGTCTCTCTGCATTTGACACCCTGTTTTCTCCCCCTGGCCATTTCTGTCACCTTCCTCCCTCTTCTCTTTTCGGTATAACTCTGTGAACATTTCTGAGGGATCCAGACTGTGGAGAGCACATAGGAAAGTGATCATTGGCTAGTTCACTCTCTCACTATTTTATTCCTCCCTTCTCTTTCTGGTCACTTCTATCTCCCTCCTCCCACTTCTGCACTCCATATAATGTGTACCTCTCTGGGTGTCCTCCACTGTGGAGAACCTTTTCATCAATAACCTAGATGTTCTACCATCAGTTCTGTATAGTGGAGGAGTCCTGAGGCTACTGTAAGAATAAGGCTGAAAACCAGAGAGAGGAGGCCTAAGCCCAAATTCTGAGAATACCAGAGAACTCCTGAATACCTGACTTAATTAACCGATAGGAGCTCATCAAACGCTTCCATACCTACACTGAAACCAAGCACCACCTAAAGGCCAAAAAGTTCCAGAGTAAGATATACCATGCAAATTCTCCAGCAACACAGAAACATAGCCTGGAGCTTCAATGTACAGGCTCCCTAACATCACACCAAGCCCACTGACATCTCAAAACTCTTTACTGGACACTTCATTGCTCGCCAGAGAAAAGAAATCCAGATCCACACACCAGAACACCTACACAAGCTTCCCCAACCAGGAAACTGACAAGCCACCTGTCCAACTCCACCCACAGTTAGGAACCTCCACAATAAAAGAGGTAACACAGCAATATAAACAAGACGAAAAGGCAGAGAAATACCCAGCAAGTAAAGTAACAGGATAAATGCTCTCCAAGCCAAACAAAAGTGGACGAGATAGGGAATCTACAAGATAAAGAATTCGAATAATGATAGTGAAAATGATTCAAAATCCTGAAAAAGAAAAAGGAGTAACAGATAAAAAAGTGGAGACAAGGATTGAGAAGATGGAGGAAACGTTTAACAAGGACTTAGAAGAACTAAAAAAGAGTCAAAATACAATGAATAATGTGATAAATGACATCAAAAACACCCTGGAGGGAACTAACAGCAGAATAACAGAGATAGAAGATAAGATAAAGTGAGGTAGAAGACAGAATGATAGGAACAAATGAAATAGAGAGAAAAATGAAAAGAAAGAATTAAAAGAAATGAGGACAACCTCGGAAACCTCTGGGATAATGTTAAATGCACCAACATTCGAATCATAGGAGTCCCGGAAGAAGAAGACAAAAGGAAAGGCCATCAGAAAATACTTGAGGAGATAATAGTTGGATAACTTCCCTAAAATCGGAAAAGAAATACTCACCCAAGTCCAAGAAACCCAGAGAGTCTCAAATAGAATAAACCCAAGGTGAAACACCTCAAAACACATAGTAATCAAATTAACAAATATCAAACACAAAGAACAAATATTAAAAGCAGCAAGGGAAAAACAACAAATAACACACAAGCAGAATCCCATAAGGATAACAGCTGATCTCTCAATAGAAATGCTTCAGGCCAGAAGGGAATGGCAGGACATACTTAAAGTGATGAAAGAAAATAATCTACAACCCTGATTACTGTACCCAGCCAGGATCTCATTCAAATGTGAAGGAGAAATCAAAAGCTTTACAGACAAGCAAAAGCTCAGAGAATTCAGCAACATCAAACCAGCGCTCCAACAAATGCTAAAGGATCTTCCCTAGACAGGAAACATGGATAGGCTGTATAATCTCGAACCCAAAACAATAAAGTAAATGGCAACGGGATCATACTTATCAATAATTACCTTAAATGTAAACAGGTTGAATGCCCCAACAAAAAGACAAAAATTGGCTGACTGGATACAAAAAAAAAAAAAAGACAATCTATAAATGTTGTCTACAAGAAACTCATCTGGAAACAAGGGACACATACAGACTGAAAGTGAAGGGCTGGAAAAAGATATTCCATGCAAATAGAGATCAAAAGAAAGCAGGCGTAGCAATACTCATATCAGTTAAATGAGACTTTAAAATAAAGGCTATGAAAAGAGATAAAGACGGACAGTACACAATCCAAGAAGAAGATACAGCAATTATAAATATATATGCACCCAACATAGGAACACCACAATATGTAAGGCAAATGCTAACAAGTATGAAAGGGGAAATTAACAATAACACAATAATAGTGGGAGATTTTAATATCCCACTCACACTGATGGATAGGTCAACTTAACAGAATATTAAGAAGGAAACACAAACTTTGAATGATACAATAGTCCAGTTAGACCTAATTGATATCTATAGGAGGATATTTCACCTCAAAACAATGAATTTCACTTTTTTTCAAACGCACATGAAACCTTCTCCAGAATAGATCACATCCTGGGCCATAAATCTAGCCTTGGTAAATTAAAAAAAAAAAATTGATATCATTCTGAGCATCTTTTCTGACCACAGTGCAGTAAAATTAGATGTCAATTACAGGAGAAAAATCTTAAAGAGGCTCAACAACATACTGCTGAATAACCAAGAAATCACAGAAGAAATCAACATATGCATAGAAATGAATGAAAATGAAAACAAAACAACCCAAAACCTATGGGACACAGTCAAAGCAGTGCTAAGGGGAAGGTTCATAGCAATATAGGCTTACCTCAGAAAACAAGAAAAAAGTCAAATAAATAACCCAACTTTATACCTAAAGTAACTAGAAAAGGAAGAAATTCAGAACCCCAGGGTTAGTAGAAGGGAAGAAATCTTAATGATCAGGGCAGAAATAAATGGAAAATAACAAAATAGACCATAGCAAAAATCAGCAAAGCCAAAAGCTGGTTCTTTGAGAAGATAAATACAATTGACAAACCATTAGCCAGACTCGTTAACAAACGAAGGGAGAAAAACCAAATCAACAAAATTAAAAATATAAAAGAGAAATCACAATAGACAACACAGAAATAAAAAGGATCATAAGAAACTATTATCAGCAACCATATGCAAATAAACTGGACAACTTGGAAGAAGTGAACAAATTTGTAGAAAAGTACAACTTTCCAAAACTAAACCAGGAAGAGACAGATAATCTTAACAGACCCATCACAATTATGGAAATTGAAACTGTAATCAGAAATCTTCGAAAACACAAAAGCCCAGGACCAGATGGCTTCACAGCTGTATTCTACTAAAAATGTAGAAAACAGCTAACACCTATTCTACTCAAACTCTTCCAGAAAATGACAGAGGAAGGTAAACTTCCAAACACATTCTATGATGCCACCGTCATCCTAATACCATAACAAGACAAAGATGTCACAAAAAAGAAAACTACAGGCCAATATCACTGATGAACATAGATGCAAAAATTTGCAGAATTCTAGGAAACAGAATCCAGCAACACATTAAAAAGATCATACATCATGACCAAGTAGGCTTAATCCCAAGAGTGCAAGGATTCTTCAATATTTGCAAATCAATCAATGTAATACATGACATTAACAAATTGAAAAATAAAAACCACATGATTATCTCAATAGATGCAGAGAAAGCATTTGACAAAATTCAACATCCATTTATGATAAAAAAAAAAAAACCCTCCAAAAAGCAGGAATAGAAGGAACATACCTCAACATAATAAAAGCTATATATGGCAAACCCACAGCAAACATTATCCTCAATGGTGAAAAACTGAAAGCATTTCCCCTGAAGTCAAGAACAAGACAAGGGTGCCCACCCTCACCACTACTTTTCAACATAGCTGTGGAAGTCTTGGCCACAGCAATCATAGCAGATAAAGAGATAAACAGGATCCAGATCGGAAAAGAAGAAGTAAAACTCTCTTTGTTTGCAGATGATATGATCCTCTACATAGAAAACCCTAAAGACTCTACCAGAAAATTACTAGAGCTAACCATTGAATATAGTAAAGCTTCAGAATACAAAATCAACACACAGAAATCCCTGGCATTCCTATACACTAACAATGAGAAAACGTAAAGAGAAATTAAGGAAGCAATTCCATTCACCATCGAAACAAAAAGAATAAAATATTTTGGAGTATTTCTACCTAACGAAACAAAAGACTTATATATAGAAAACTATAAAACACTGATGAAAGAAATCAAGGAGGACACAAATAGAAGGAGAAATATACTGTGTACATGAATTGGAAGAATCAAGATAGTGAAAATGAGTATACTACCCAGAGCAATCTATAGATTCAATGCAATTCCTATCAAGCTACCAGAGGTGTTTTTCAGAGAATTAGAACAAATAATTTCACAATTTGTATGGAAACACAAAAAAACCTCATATAGCCAAAGCAATCTTGAGAAAGAAGAATGGAACTGGAGAAATCAACCTGCCTGACTTTAGACTATACTACAAAGCCAAAGTCATTAAGGCAGTATGGTACTGGCACAAAGACAGAAACATAGATCAGTGGAACAAAATAGAAATCCCAGAAATAAATAAACACATCTATGGCCACCTTATCTTTGACAAAGGAGGCAAGAATATACAATAGAGAAAAGACAATCTCTTTAACAAGTGGTGCTGGGAAAACTGGACAGCCACTTCTAAAAGAATTAATCTAGAACTCTTTCTAACACCATACACAAAAATAAACTCAAAATGGATCAAAGATCTAATCATAAGACCATAAACTGTAAAACTCCTAGAGGATAACATAGGCAAAACACTCTGACATAAACTAAAGCAAGATCCTCTATGACCCATCTCTCAGAATACTCAACATAAAAGCACGAATAAACAAATGGGACCTAATTAAAATTAAAACCTTCTGCACAACAAAGGAAACTATAAGCAAGGTGAAAAGACAGCCTTCAGAATGGGAGAAAATAATAGCTAATGAAGCAATGGACAAACAACTAATCTAAAAAATATACAAGCAACACCTGCAGCTCCATTATAGAAAAATAAACGACCCAATCAAAAACTGGGCCAAGGAATTAAACAGACATTTCTCCAAAGAAGACATATAAATGGCTAACAAACACAGTAAAAGATGCTCAACATCACTCATTATCAGAGAAGTGCAAATCAAAACCACAATGAGGTACCACTTTACACCAGTCAGAAAGGCTGCCATCCAAAAGTCTACAAGCAATAAACGCTGGAGAGGATGTGGAGAAAAGGGAACTCTCCTACACTGTTGGTGGGAATGAAAACTATGACAGCCACTATGGAGAACAGTGTGAAGATTCCTTAAAAAACTGAAAATAGAACTGCCATATGACCCAGCAATCCCACTGGTGGGTATACATACCGAGGAAACCAGATTTGAAAGAGACACGTGTACCCCAATGTTCATCGCCTCATTGTTTACAATAGCCAGGACATGGGAGCAACCTAGATGTCCATCAACAGACGAATGGATAAGAAAGCAGTGGTACATACACACAATGGAATATTACTCAGCCATTAAAAAGAATTCATTTGAATCAGTTCAACTAAGGTGGACGGAACTGGAGCCTGTTATACAGAGTGAAGTAAGCCAGAAGGAAAAACAACAATACAGTATACTAACGCATATATATGGAATTTAGAAAGATGGTAATGAGAAACCTGCATGTGAGACAGCAAAAGAAACGCAGATGTATAGAATAGTCTCGTGGACTCTGTGGAAGAGGGCAAGGGTGGGATGATATGGGAGAACGGCTTTGAAACATGTTAATTATCATATGTGAAATCAATCGCCAGCCCAGGTTTGATGCTCAGTGCTGGTGGACCAGGATGACCCAGAGAGAGGGAATCGGGAGGGAGGAGTGAAGGGGGTTCTGGAGGGGGAACATATGTATACCCATGGCAGATTCATGTCAATGAATGGCAAAACTAACACAATAAAGAAAAGAAAATTAAAAAAAAAAGCTAGTAGGGGTAATGGAATTCCAGTAGAGCTATTCCAAATCCTGAAAGGTGATGCTGTGAAAGTGCTGCACTCAATATGCCAGCAAATTTGGAAAATTCAGCAGCGGCCACAGGACTGGTAAAGGTCAGTTTTCTTTCTAATCCCAAAGAAGGCAATGCCAAAGAATCCTCGAACTACTGCACAATGGCACTCATCTCTTACATTAGTAATGTATTGCTCAAAATTCTCCAAGCCAGGCTTCAGCTACATGTAAACCATGAACTTCCACATGTTCAAGCTGACTTTACAAAAGGCAGAGGAACCAGAGATCAAATTGTTGACATTCGATGGATCATAGAAAAAGCAAGACAGTTCCAGATAAACACATACTTCTGCATTATTGACTATGCCAAAGCCTTTGACTGTGTGAATCACAGTTAAATGTGGAAAAATCTGAAATAGGAATACCAGAGCATCTGACTTGTCTCAAGAGAAACCTCTATGCAGGTCAGGAAGCAACAGTTAGAATTGAACATGGAACAACACACTGGTACCAAATAGGAAAAGGAATACTTCAAGTCTACATATTGTTACCTGGCTTATTTAACTTATATACAGAGTATATCATGAGAAAAGCTTGGCTGGATGAAGCACAGGCTGGAATTAAGATTGCTGGGAGAAATATCAATAACCTCAGATATACAAATGACACCACCTTTTGGCAGATGGTGACTGCAGTCATGCAATTAGAAGACACTTGCTACTTGCAAGAAAAGCTATGACGAACCTAGACAGAATGTTAAAAAATAGAGATACTACTTTTCCAACAAAAGTCCATCTATTCAAAGCTGTGGTTTTTCCAGTAGTCATATAGAGATGTAAGAGTTGGACTACAAAGAAAGCTGAGTGCCAAAGTATTGATGCTTTTGATCTGTGGTGGGGAGAAGACTCTTGAGAGTCTCTGGACTGCAAGGAGATCCAACCAGTCAATGCTGAAGAAAATCAGTCCTGAATGTCCATTGGGAGGTCTGATGATGAAGCTGAACCTCCAATCCTTTGGCCACCTGATGTCAAAAACAGGCTGATTGGAAATGACCCTGATGCTAGGAACGCCTGAAGGCAGGAGGAGAAGGGACAATAGAAAATGAGATGGTTGGATGGCATCACCGATGCAATGGACATGAGTATGAATAGACTCAGTAGTTGGTGATGGGCAAGGAAGGCCGGCATGCTGTAGTCCATGGGCTCACAAAGAGTTGGACATGACTGAGTGTCTGAAGTGAACTGAAGTGAACCATATATGACAGGAAGCTTAAATGCATTGGTAATGTAGGTGGTAGTACAACTGAATTCTTCAAGGTACAGAAAGATGAAAAATGTTTGTTTCATTGCTTGTGTTTATTTCGTTTCTTATTAATTTTTTGTTAAAGGATAATTGCTTTATAGAATTTTGTTGTTTTCTGTCAAACATCAAAATGAATCAACCATAGGCATATATATGCATATATATACACATATATCCTCTCCCTTTGGAACCTTCCTCCCATCTTCTACCCCACCCTATCACTCTAGATTGATGCAGAGCCCCTTTTTGAGTTTCCTGAGACATACAGCAAATTCCTGTTGGCTATCTAGTTTACATATAGTAACACACATTTCCATGTTACTCTTTCCATACATCTCACCCTCTCCTGCTCTCTCCCTATGCGTATAAGTGTATCCTCTGTGTCTGTTTCTCCATTGCTATGCGTTTGTTTCTTGTCTATTATTTGTGTGGAAAGTATCATAAAGCTACTCAACTTCAGTGCTATATAGCCAGTTGTGTTAGTTGAGTCCCTGAGTAAATTTTCTGGACATATGAAGAAACTGAGAGTTTTTAATGCCATTTGAAATGGAACCTGTTCATATACAGGGAACTTGCGCTTTTCCTAAGACCTGGGGATACAAACGTGAACACATCATCTCCAGTTCCAAGGATGCCAGATTCTTGATTGGAATTTTAGATCTTGGTTGGAATAAGATACATATTCTAGCCATCTTAGTTCTTCAAAAGACCTTGATAAGAGCAAAAAATATTAAAGTAGAAATAGTCATCATATTTCTACCCACTTCTAGAAAGTATTGGTTAAGCTCCTCAGTACTGGATCTTGTTATGCTGATGGGCTGGACGGAGAAGTGATGTTAACAGAAGTAAGGAAGATGAGACATGTAGGGCAGAATTTGAGGTAACAAAAACGAGATATTAAGAAGCTGAGGTATTGATAGAGATTTGGGACCAGAATTGGAAAAGCAGTTTTCAAAACAAATTGGGTTATGTGGTATGCATAATCCTCACTTTAGTCCTTAGAGGACCTCTGCTGACCGGAGATCAGTACTCTGATCTTATCCAATCATATCTCTACTCTCTCTCTCTCTTTTTTTTTCATGTAACACAAGTCAGATTCATCTATCTGTTTCTCACTGCTCTTCCTTTTTCCTGACTCTAAAACTGTGTGCAGCAGTTCAGCCTAATCCATCCACAAAAGTTTTTCTCGATGAGCCTGGGGCTCCCTATAAAATTCTCTACTTTCCACTTCTCTTTCAAAAGCAAGTGTACTTTGTAATATGGCAATGTATCCAGTAGTTAAAAGATTGCATTTCTTACCTGCCTGTGCTCTTAGTCATGACTGGTGACTTTGTGATATAGTAGACATGTAAGAGGGATTTCTTGGAAAACTGCTTTCAAGGAGCAGATTTAGCGAAGAGATGAGTCTCTTCCCTTCCAGATCATCTTCCGAATTGCTATCTGGATTTCACGTGTGATGGCTGGAACACCTGCAGTTTTATTGAACCACCACATAACGTTGGAGATGGATTCCATCCAAGCTCAGGATGGATCACCTATGGATTTGTTTCAGAAGGAGAAAAAAAAAAATCAAGTTTATCTCTTTGCAGTTATGTTGTTTTATGTTTTTGCAATGTGCATCCAAACTTAAGCTTGATGCTACTATGTGGTTAATATAAAATAGCATTGTGATTTTGTTGGGCTAAATGCATATATTTATATTTTAAATTTATTTTTATTTTATAAATTGATTCAAAAACCACAAGTATACCTAAATTGTATAAATACAAAATTGTGATTGCAAATATGTTTTCCTATAGATTTTGAATTTTTAATCTTTATCTTTTTCTTTCCTTTCTTGTTTTCTCCGTATTTGTTCAGCCTAGGCCATATCCTCTCTTATAATCACATCTATCGGCCAAAACATCGTGAGGGCAGGGTGGAGAGAAAAAAAGAACATGAATAAAGGGTGGTGGCCCTTGTTACTCATCATGAATGTTCTACAGTAGGATCACACTCCCCTGCCATTCTGTGTACCCACCACTCCAAGATTTGCCATGACTGTGGAAGTTACTTTGGCCAGTGAAATTGGAGTAGAAGTGATATGTCATGTCCAAATAGAAGGATTGTCTATCCTGCAGCTGGAAAGCATATGTAAATATAGGAGCAGGAGAAGCTAAATTAGACCAGAGGTAAGTATCACATGCGAAAGATGCAACTAGAAAGAAGTGAAACTTCTTCACTGTGGAGTGACCCGGACTATTATTATAAGAAGGAGGGATGAAATAGTATTTCCCTGTTTTTAAAGCAATGTTATTTAGGGTTTGATTACAGCAGTTGAACCTGTAACCTAACGCTTATAATAGAATGACGGATCTTTGTGTTAGCCTTGTTTTGATATTAGAGTCTGGTGTAATTAGACAAGATGTACTTATTTATACTTACAAGTGCGTCAAGTGACAGCCCTGCCCTCTAGATGCTGTGGTTTAATGTGGGTTCCAGAAACTCAAGCATAAACAAAGCCACATGGCAGGGACAACTGTAGGAATGGTCAAGATGCTGTAGGAACACTTAGGAGGGGAACCTGAATCAGTCCTGCTCTTAGGAGGTTGCCTGAAGAAGGGGACAATCCTATATCTATCTCCTGAAACATAGGCCATGGTGCCATGTGTCATGTAAAAGTGGTTTATTTCAAAGTTTGTCCTAGAAGGACTTCCCTTTTAATCCAGTGGTTAGGAGTCCACCTTCTGGTGCTTGGAATATGCATTGGAGACCTGGTTGGGGAAGATTCCAGATGCCACAGG
>SRVM01004592.1:0-10324 GCA_007570785.1 Antilocapra americana | reverse complement strand
TGGAAAGCTGAGCTTCAGGAAAACAACTGGTTATAAAATCCTTACCTTAGCCAAGGATGAGGCACACGTGGTAATGAGACTGGAAAGCATACCTTTGAGCTTTCCTTTGTATATATTCTGCAATTTCCTGTTTATATCATTAGAAAATCCAGGAAACTGATGATATCGTCAATTAGGCTAGTTTAGCATTTTGAAAACTTCTGGTGTCTCATTTCACTCCATGGTCCTACTGTTAAACACAATAAAGATGAACAATAGCAAAAGAAAATCTTTTGAATGTAGAAACCATCATAAATTACTACTCTTTGTCTTCATTTTATTTCTATGTATCTGTGAAGAAAAAATTCAATGACAAGAAAATATCTGTGAAACCAAATAGTCAGTGATGAAACCAAAAAGACATCTTTTGCTTTCCATTTACTATCAACAGGCATGCTCCAAGTGGAAATAATAGATGATACTTCCAAGGAACCAAAAAGAAATTAACCTGGCAGATAAATGTTACCCTAACCAATACTGAGACAGAATAAAGAATGCTCTTCCTTGCTGAAATGATTGTGCAAATGTGTCTTTCTTTAAAGCACTGTATTATAGAAGAAAATAAATCATGTAAACTTGAGATTAGAGATTCTGTTTTGGTTTTGTAATATAGTTACAAATTATCAGGTTTTACAATGTGACATACTGTATATGTATCATACACTAATATAATAATACATACTATATATCATTATATATAATAATTACATAGTATATAAAAATGTAATACTATTCCATACAATTATATATATATTAAACACATACAAATAATATTATATATGTATATATGCACATATATATTTATACATTTGTAAAGACCAGAGAGAAATAATTTTTGAAATGGCTAACTAGGCACTATAGACTAAAATGGATTTCCACAAACATCATTTATTCCTATGAATATGTAGATATCAGTAATCTCAAAGTATCTTCTTCATTCTTTCTGTTTTTTATATTTGACATACTTTTCATTTTTGCCAGAATTCATTCTTTGCAGGATATTTGGGCTTGCCAGATAGCTCAGTTGGTAAAGAATCTGCCTGCAACGTGGGACACCTGGGTTCGATCCCTGGGTCAG
Source organism: Antilocapra americana (assembly GCA_007570785.1). Lineage (NCBI taxonomy): Eukaryota > Metazoa > Chordata > Mammalia > Artiodactyla > Antilocapridae > Antilocapra > Antilocapra americana. The sequence continues at coordinate 9,207 of SRVM01004592.1, read as the reverse complement.
GAAGATGCCGTCGAGAAAAGCAAGGTTACCCATTCCAGGCCAGGATGTTTAATGAAACATTTATTTCAAAATAGAAGCCGATAGCATAAAAAATTATGTCATTATAAATATGTCTTCTAAACAGTTCCTGAGCTAGGAAGAGAAGGCCCAGTCTGTCCAGCTGACTAGTGCAACATTCAAATATTTATTTAATACTTGAATGTCAAATGTTAATATTTGAATATAGAATATTTATTTAATATTTGAATATTTATGCAAAAGCTTTCATATAGCTTTTAATATAACTGCCCTTTTCTATGAACACACATATTGATTATATCTCTTCTTGAGTACCAAGCATGCGATTGAGAGTAATTTTCTTTAATTTGCTTTCTACAGCTCGTTTTTAACTTTTATTTACAAGACCTTCATATTCTCACAAGGCATACGAGCCTTGAAGTTAATTATATCATGATTATTAATAACATATATTTGAAGTTTATTTAGATTGAGGAAGTGAATTGACAGTAATCTAATTAATCAGTATTTGCATAATAATTTTGTATTATTTCAAGTTACCATTTTCTTGGGTACTGTTCTCATGCCACTGAGGGCAAAGGGAAGTTCTTCATATATCTAAAAGTTCCTTCTAGCAAACATTTTATCTAATTTGTCTTATTTTCAAATTTCTTTTTTCAATTTTTAATATTTTTTAAATTGAAGTATAAGAGCTTTACAATGTTGTCTTAGTTTCTGCTGTACACCAATGTGAATCAGCTATGTGTGCAAATATGTGCCCTCCCTCCTTGAGCCTCATTCCACCCACTCCATCTCTTGGTCATCACAGAGCACTAAGCTGAGCTCCATGTGCTACACAGCAGCTTCCCAATAGCTATCTATTTTACACATGGTAGTGTATATACATAAATCTTAATCTCCCAATTTGTCTCATATTCCCCTTTCCTGCCTTTGTCCACATGTTCATTCTCTAGGTCTGCATCTCTATTCCTGCCCTGCAAATAGGTTCATCTGTAACATTTTTCTAGATTCTAGAAAAACTACATTTTCTAGATATAGGAAATGGAGAAAAAAATAACATTTTCTAGCTATAAGCATTAAATATAATATTTGTTTTTCTCTTTCTGACTTAATTTACTCTTTGTGACAGACTCTAGGTTCATCCACATCACTGAGAATGACCTAATTTTGTTCTTTTTTGTGGCTGAGTAACATTCCATTGTATATATGCATCATATCTTCTTTATCCAGTCATCTGTCAGTGGACATCTAAGTTGCTTCCATGTTCTGACTTTTGTAAATAGTGCTGCAATTAACACTGGGGTACATGTGTAGTTTTGAATTACGGCTTTCTCAGACCAATGGAATTGCTGCATCATATGGTAGTTTTATTGCTAGTTTTGTAAGAAACCTCCATAGTGTTCTCCATAGTAGTTGTATCAATTTACATCAACAATGAAAGAGGGTTCCCTTTTCTCCACGTCCTGTCTAGCATTTATTGTTTGTAGATATTTTGATGATGGCCATTCTGACCTGTGTGAAATGATACCTACTGGAGTTTTAACTTGCATTTCTCTAATAAAGATAAACATTGAGCATCTTTTCATGTGTTGGCAATCTGTATGTCTTCTCTGGGATTCCCTGGTTGCTTTGGAAAAGTGTCTGTTGATGTCTTCTGATCAGTCTTTGATTAGATTTTTAGTGTTTTTTATACTGAGCTGCATGAGCTGCTTGTATACTTTGGAGATTAATCCCTTGTCAGGTTCTTCATTTGCAATTATTTTTCTCCCATTCTGAGGACTGTTTTTCACCTTGTTTATAGTTTCCTTTGCTCTGAAAGGAAACTAAATTTATTTTTATATTATTTTATATATATATATATATTTATATATATTTATTAGCTCCAAATTTCTTTTTATTTTCATTACTGTAGAAGGAGGATCACAAAGCATCTTGCAGCCATTTATGTCAAAGAGTGTACTACATAGGTTTTCTTCTAAAAGGTTTATAATATTTGGCCTTACATTTCAGTCTTTAATCCATTTTGACTTATTTTTGTGTATGGTGTTAGGAAGTGTTCTAATTTAATTCTTTGACATGTAGCTGTACAGTTAGGAACCCGGAATGTTAGGTCCATGAATCAAGGCCAATTGGAAGTGGTCAAACAAGAGATGGCAAGAGTGTACACTGACATTTTAGGAATTAGCAAATTAAAATGGACAAGAATGGGTGAATTTAACTCAGATGACCATTAGTTAGAACTGCACATGGAGCAACAGACTAGTTCCAAATAGGAAGAGGAGTACGTCAAGGCTGTATATTGTCACGCTGCTTATTTGACTTACATGCAGAGTACATCATGAGAAATGCTAGGCTGGAAGAAGCGCAAGCTGGAATCAAGGTTTCTGGGAGAAATATCAATAACCTCAGATATGCAGATGACACCACCCTTATGGCAGAAAGTGAAGAAGATCTAAAGAGTCACTTGATGAAAGTGAAGAGGAGAGTGAAAAAGTTGGCTTAAGCTTCATCATTAAGAAAACTAAGATCATGGCATCTAGTCCCATCACTTCATGGGAAATAGATGGGGAAACAGTGGAAACAGTGTAAGACTTTGTTTTTTTGGCTCCAAAATCACTGCAGAGGGTGATTGTAGCCATGAAATCAAAAGACGCTTACTCCTTGGAAGGAAAGTTATGGCCAACCTGGACAGCATATGGAAAAGCAGAGACATTACTTTGCCCACAAAGGTCCATCCAGTCAGGGCTATAGTTTTTCCAGTAGTCATGTATGAATGTGAGAGTTGGACGGTGAAAAAGGCTGAGCATCGAAGAATTGATGCTTTTGAACTGTGGTGTTGGAGAAGACTCTTGAGAGTCCCTTGGACTGCAAGAAGATCCAACCAGTCCATCCTAAAGGAGATCAGTCCTGGCTGTTCATTGGAAGGACTGATGTTGAAGCTGAAACTCTAATATTTTGGCCACCTGATGCAAAGGGCTGACTCATTTGAAAAGACCCTGAAGTTTGGAAGCATTGAAGGCAAGAGGAGCAGGGGATGACAGAGGATGAGATGGTTAGATGGCATGACTGACTCAATGGACATGACTTTTGGTAAACTCCAGGAGTTGGTGATGGACAGGGAGGCCTGGCTTGCTGTGGTTCATGAGGTCGCAAAGAGTCCGACATGACTAAGTGACTGAACTAAACTAAACTGACCATTATATCAACTACTGTGGACAAGAATCCCTTAGAAGGAATGGAGTAGCCATCATAGTCAACAAAAGAGTCCGAAATGCAGTATTTGGATGCAGTCTCAAAAATGACAGAATGATCTCTGTTCATTTCCAAGACAAATCATTCAATAGCATGGTAATCCAAGTCTATGCCCCCGATCAGTAATGCTGAAGAAGCTGACTGCCATTCAGAGAAGTCAGATCATAGCATCCAGACCTGTCACTTCATGGCAAATAGATAGAGAAACAGTGGAAATAGTAAGAGAATATTTGGGGAGGGGGCGCACATGGTGACTGCAGCCATGAAATTAAGACCCTTACTCCTTGGAAGGAACGTTATGACCAACCCAGACAGCATATTGAAAAGCAGAGACATTAATTTGCCAACAAAGATCTGTCTAGTCAAGGCTATGATTTTTCCAGTAGTCATGTGTGGATATGAGAGTTGGACTATAAAGAAAGCTGAGTGCTGAAGAATTGATGCTTTTAAACTGTGGTGTTGGAAAAGACTCTTGAGAGTCCCTTGGACTGCAAGGAGAACCAACCAGTCCATCCTAATGGAAATCAGTCCTGAATGTTCACTGGGGACTGATGCTGAACCAGGAACTCCAGTATTTTGGCCACCTGATGCAAAGAGCTGACTCATTTGAAAAGACCCTGATGCTGGGAAAGATTGAAAGCGGATTGAGAAGGGGATGACAGAGGTTGAGATGGTTGGATGGCATCACCAACTCAATGGACATGAGTTTGAGTAAACTCTGGTAGTTGGTGATGGACAGGGAGGTGCCAGGAGCCGTCAGGATGCCCCCTCACTCGGATGACAAAGTCACGAGACTGAGAAGCAAACTGCAATGTGGATTTTCCTTCGGGACATCCCAAGGCAAGGCCCCTCCTGGTATTTTTCTTGGGAAGTTCTGTTTATGCTCATCTGTTTATGTTTTAGCTCATCTCAGGCCAGTCCCAGTTAGAAAAAATTCATCCTGAGATAATTTCCCTCAAACCTTATTTCCCTCAGAGGATCCGGGAAGGCAGATTCCCTTTCCTGAGGACTAAGGAGGAATAAGGGACATTTAAATAGATTACTATACCTCCTACTAGTCACTGGGGAGTTTACCAAGAGTTCTCTGGGGGTCATGGCAAAGCCACCACCAGAAGGGCTTGTACTTGGGTCACCTTTCCACATCCCACTCCCCCGACCACTCCACAGAAGAGGCTCCCTTCCTTGAAAAAACCAGACTGGAATGGGACTTAGGAATGCTCATAACTGTGGCCAGCATAGTTGGAGACACTGATTGCTTTAGGGTAGTGTAGACATAGGAATTCATCTTAGTAGTTGTAAGGTTAATAGGGTTTCATTGTTAAAGCAGTGCTGCTAAACTGTCTCTTTGTCTTCTTTTCTCTTTCCTTGTAAAAACCAAAATAGGTTAATAGAATAAAACAGTTTCAAGCTTAAGCCCCTCTTTCTAGCTTCTACATAGTTGCAGCTTGTCAGGGCACATTTGGCAGGAGGCTTCCTGTGTGCTGTTTTTTGATGTCCCTTATCAATCCCTGCATATTGAGATGAGTGGAGAGGCACACCTTTCCTGGGGACAAAAGGAAATACATACATTCTTAAAGTAAAGTACTTCTTTCCTGCCTGATATGGAAAGTGAGTTTTTACAACCCCCTCTCTTTGAGATAGATTCTAGCCCTATGTTTCCTGGATAAGTTGCAAGATTTTATCTTTGCTGAAAAGGCTATCTTGTAAGACAGTGTATATATGCCCACATTATGCTGAATAAAAAGTATGCTAGAGACATTCAAATGGTAAACATACTATTGTTAAGTCTAATTATGCAGAAATCTGACCTTTTGCAAGGAAAATGAGCTTAACGTTAAAGTTGTTGATGGTAGGCAGAAAACAAAAGATTGCATAAAATAGTTGTGATGTAATGGGGATGTTTTTTGGATATAAAACTGTAAACTAACAAAAATAAAGTGAGAGACTTCTTCATCACCTCACAAAACTAACAGCAATAGAGACTGGTTCATCACCACACATCAACTCAGCTCAGTTCTTCCGCCAACGTCACTCATCCCTCAAGACCCTCGGACCCCGCCGAGGCTGGAACCCGGCAGGGAGGCCTGGCGTGTTGCAGTCTATGGGGTCACAAAGAGTTGGACATGACTGAGCGACTAAACTGAACTCTACAGTTTTCCCAGCACCACTTATTGAAGAGGCTGTCTTTTCTCCATTTTGTATTCTTCCCTCTTTTGTCAAAGATTACATGCCCCTAGGAGTATGGCGTTTTCTCTGGGCTTCTATCCTATTCCAATGACCTATTTTTCTGATTTTATGCATGTACCAGTCTGTCTTTCTGATTGCTGCTTTGTAGTATAGTCTGAAGTCAGGACGCTTGATTCTTTCGGCTCCATTTTTCTTAAGAATGCTTTGGCTATACGGGGTCTTTTGTATTACCATACAAACTGTGGGATTTTTTGTTGTCGTTCTGTGAAAAATGTCTTTGGTTATTTAATAGGGATTGCATTATATCTCAAGACTGTTTGGGGTAGTATACTTATTTACATGATATTGATTTTTTTCAATCCAGGAACATGATATTATCTCTCCATCGGTATCTGTCATCTTTGACTACTTCATCAGTGCCTTCTAGTTTCTGCATATAGGTCTTCATATCCTTTGTTGCTGCTCAGTCATGTCTGATTCTTTGTGACCCCATGACTGAGTCACACCAGGCTGCCCTGACCTTCACTAATTCCCAGAGTTTGCCCAAATTCACTTCCGTTGAGTGAATGATACCATCCAGCCATCTCAGCCCCTGCCACCCTCTCCTCCTGCCCAAAGGACTCAAGAGTCTTCTCCAGCACCACAGTTTGAAAGCATCAATTCTTTGAAGCTCAGGCTTCTTTATGGTTCAACTCTCACATCCATATATGACAACAGAAATCCCTGGAAAAACCATAGCTTTGACTATAAGGGCCTTTGTTGGTAAAGTCATGTCTCTGCTTTTCAATACACTGTCTAGATTTGTCATAGCTATTCTTCCATGAAGTAAATGTCTTTTAATTTCATGGATGCAGTCACCCTCCAAAGTGATTTGCTGCTGCTGCTGCTAAGTTGCTTCAGTCGTGTTCAACTCTGTGCGACCCCATAGACGGTAGCCCACCAGGCACCCCCGTCCCTGGGATTCTCCAGGCAAGAACCCTGGAGTGGGTTGCCATTTTCTTCTTCAATGCATGAAAGTGAAAAGTCAAAGTGAAGTCACTCCGTCGTGTCTGACTCCTAGCGACCCCATGGACTGCAGCCTACCAGGCTCCTCCATCCATGGGATTTTCCAGGCAAGAGTACTGGAGTGGGTTACCATTGATTTCTCCAAAGTGATTTGAGAGCCCAAGAAAATAGTCTGTCACTGTTTCCATTGTTTCCCCATCTATTTGCCATGAAGTGATGGGACCAGATGACATGAACATAGTTTTTTTGAATGTTGAATTTTTTTTAATTTTTAAAATTTATTTTATTGAAGCTTAATTGATTTACAATGTGTTAATTTCTGCTATACAGCAAAGTGATGGTTATACATATATCTATAGATACACACACATTCTTTTCCATTATGGTATCACAGGATATTGAATATAGTTCCCTGTCCTATACAGTAGGACCTTGTTATTCATCCATTCTGCATAGTCCTTTGCATCTGCTAATTCCCCAAACTCCCAATCCATCCTTCCCCCTCCCCTTCTTGGCAACCACAAGTCTGTTCTCTATGTCTGAGTCTGTTTCTATTTCATAGATAAGTTCATTTGTGTCATATATTAGATTCCACATATAAGTGATACTTAGATGAAGTTCTTAGCATAGAGGTGTACTCAGAAATCAGGTGTCCCTGGTGATTCAAGTGTCTTTTCCTCCTTGTAAGAAGGCCAGTGTTGGGACTTCCCCAGTGGTCCAGTGGCTAAAAATCTGCCTGCCAGTGCAGGGGATGCAGGTTTGATCCCTGGTCGGGGACTAAGATCCCACATGCAGTGGGGCAGCCAAGGCCTCACACCACAACTAGAGAAGCCATTGCAGCTCAGTGAAGACTCAGCATGCCAAAGTAAATAAATATTAAAACACAGTTTAAAAAGGACAGTGTGTGTATATGTCTCTGTTCATACCCAGTTGCTTCTGTGGTGTCTCAAAGGGCACAGAATAAGAATTGTTATTACTGGGGAGAGGCTAGTTCCCATGTGATTTCCAACTCGGGCTGTAGATTAGAAACCACCCCCCAGCCCCCAACCTCTGAAAGTAGTAGGTAAGACATGGATTTATTGACAGAGAAACACACTCCATAAACAGATTGTGGGCCATTGCAGAAGGCAAGAGCAGCCAAAATAAAATCTTTAACACGTGTTCATTTCTACATCTTTGGGATAATCATGATTTTACCTTGTCTGAAAATTATCCTTGAACAGTAACACTAATATTTTTCTGCATTCCCCTGACCCAGCAGAACTACGGGCGAATTTCTGCTGCAGCTGACATGTTGTCATAGGGTAGCAGGTTGCTTCTTTGGGAAATGCACTAGCTAATGGATAATTATCTTTTCTAAATGCAGGGTATTATGTTTCCTTCTTCAGAAAAGGAGCTAAATTAAAAGAGCAATGGGTCCACAACACACAGGTTATGTATCTCTCCATCCGTGACAAATTTTTGAATAACAGTTGCTAATAATAATAGCAAGAGCATCTTTTGTGTTCAGAAATGGATGACTGATCCAGGACAACAGGACAGAGGGGATAAATTGTTTTCCCAAGAGCAATGACGAGTCACAATTTAGGAGTGAGTCATTTATTTTACTGCAAGCTTTCAGGTGTCGGCCATCATGGTCTAGGAGAGAAAAGGAGGGAACTCTTGCTTATGAGCTGGTTTTGATTATACAGAATAAGTGGGTTCAAGTTCTACTTCTGCTACTGCCTAGCTTGAGCACTTGGGAAAATGATCTTCCTTCCAGGCGAGGGGTTTCAAATCCACTCACAAAGGAGAGGGGTGGGCTAATCGTATGAATGTTGAATTTTAAGTCAGCTTTTCACTCTCCTCTTTCACCTTATTCAAGAGGCTCTTTAGTTCCTCTTCACATTCTGCCATTAAGGTGGTGTCATCTGCATAGCTGAGGTCACTGTTATGTCTCCCAACAGTCTGAATTACAGCTTGTGATTCATCCTGCCCAGCATTTCACCTGATGTACTCTGGATGTAAATTGAACAAGCAGGGTGACAATATACATAGCTAGGTTTAATACTAGATATTTTATTCTTTTGTTGCAATGGTGAATGGTATTGTGTTCTCATTTCTCTTTCTGATTTTTCATTTTTAATGTATTGGAATGCAATGGATTTCTGTGTATTAATTTTATATCCTGCAACATTATCAAATTCATTAATTGGTTCTAGCAGTTTTCTGGTGCCATGTTTAGGATTTTCTACATATAGTATCATGTCATCTGCAAACACTGAGAGTTTTACTTCTTTTCCAATATGGATTTCTTTGATTTTTCTTCTCTGATTGTCATGTCTAGGACATACAAAACTATGTTGAATAATAATGGCAAGAGTGGACACCCTTCCTTGTGTCTGATCTTAGAGGAAATGTTTCCAGTTTGTCACTATTGAGAATGATGTTTGCTGTGGGATTGTTGAATATGGTCTTTATTATGTTGAGGTAGGTTCCTCCTATGCCCATTTTCTGGAGAGTTTTTCATAAAATCGGTGCCCAATCTTACCTAAAATTCTTCTGCTTTTATTAATATTATCATATGGACTTTAACATTCAATTTATTAATATGGTGTATAACATTGTTTGACTTGCATATATTAAAGAATCCTTGCATCCCTGGTTAAACCTCACTTGATCATGATGTATGATTTTCAGTGTGTCCTTGCATTCTGTTCGCTAGTATTTGGTTGCGGATCATTGCATCTATGTTCATCTGTGATA
>SRVM01004586.1:0-19126 GCA_007570785.1 Antilocapra americana | reverse complement strand
GGATCACAAAGATTTGGACACGACTAAGTGACAGAACTGAACTGAGCATCACCTGCTCACCACAGCAAGACATGGGACCCAGTTTTCCCCACAGTCAGTGCCCCTCATTAGGAAGCTTGCACAAGCCTCTTGTACACATCCATCAGAAGGAAGACAGTATGAAAACCACAATCATGGAAAACTAACCAAACAGGAACATATGGACTACAGCCTTGCCTAACTCAATGAAATTATGAGCCATGCTGTATAGGGCCACCCAAGATGGATGGGTCACGGTGGAAAATTCTAACAAAATGGAGTCCACTGGAGAAGGGAATGGCAAACCACTTTGGCCACATGAACAGTACAAAAAGATATGACACTGAAAGATGAACTTCCTAAAGTCACGTAGGTTGATTCCTCCAGTTCCATTCTTCTTTCTCAAGACTGCTTTGGCTATGCGAGGTTTTTTGTATTTCCATACAAATTGAGAAATTATTTGTTCTAATTCTTTGAAAAAGACCTCTGGTAGCTTGATAGGAATTGCATTGAATCTATAGATTGCTTTGGGTAGTATACTCATTTTCACTATATTGATTCTTCCAATCCACGAACATGGCACATTTCTCCATCTGTTTGTGTCCTCTTTGATTTCTTTCATCAGTGTTTTATAGTTTTCTATATACAAGTCTTTTGTTTCTTTAGGTAGAAATACTCCTAAGTATTTTATTCTTTTTGTTTCTATGGTGAATGGAATAAAACAAACCTTCTTTAGAGAGTATCTCAGCTTATATTCTTTACAAAATTTTCATGAACAGTTATGTCAAGAAGCTTGACCTTTATTTTTTGGGCTTAAGCCAATGGTCTGATTAAATTTTTTACATAAGTACCTTTGACAAAACAATATTAAATCACAGTACTACTTAAACTTTTGATGAAGTGCCTAATTGAAAAAAAAAAGTTAAAGCACCTGAAAATAAATGCTGAAACTCCTTTATGGGTCAGAAATCTAGTTAATGAGAATCAAAGAGTCCTTCCTCTAAAGGACAGTTATCCTTAAGTAGCTTAGCTAAGTAATGATCATGAGACTAATACACTGGTCTATAAAGAGAAGTTAATTGCATTTTCTCACCTTCAACTGAGCAGATACACATATAAAATCCAACATTGTGTCTCCCCACCCCCAGGGTTCAAGATTCAAGTATCTTAGATTAAAATTCTGTGTAGCTTATGTTTGGATGCAATTGTTAATGATAAGCGTGATGTTCATACCATCATGCAGTTATTTGGACTAGCTTCCACAATTTTGTGCAATGCCATTATTATACTTTGGGCATGCAAGAGAATACAAATATAAAAAAATTTAATAATCAGTCAGTTCAGTTGCTCTGTCATGTCTGACTCTTTGCAACCCCATGGACTCAGCACCCCGGGCTTCCCTGTCCATAACCAGCTCCAGGAGCTTACTCAAACTCTGTCCATCAAGTTGGTGATACCATCCAACCATTTCATCTTCTGTCATCCCCTTCATCTCCCGCCTTCAATCTTTCCCAGGATCAGGGTCTTTTCCAGTGAGTCAGTTCTTCGCATCAGGTGGCCAAAGTACTGGAGTTTCAGCTTCAGTATCAGCCCTTCCAATGAATATTCAGGACTGATTTCCTTTAGTATTGACTGGTTGGATCTCCTTGCAGTCCAAGGGACTCTCAAGAGTCTTCTCCAACACCACAGTTCAAGAGCATCAATTCTTCAGCACTCAGCTTTCTTTATGGTCCAACTCTCACATCCATACATGACTACTGCAAAGACCATAGGGTTGACTAGACAGACCTTTGTTGGCAAAGTAATGTCTCTGCTTTTTAATATGCTGTCTAGGTTGGTCACAACTTTCCTTCCAAGGAGCAAGCGTCTTTTAATTTCATGGCTGCAATCACCATGAGCAGTGATTTTGGAGCTACCCCCCCCCCAAAAAAAATAATAAAGTCTCTCACTGTTTCTATTTTTTCCCCATCTATTTTCCATGAAGTGATGGGACCAGATACCATGATCTTAGTTTTCTGAATGTTGAGTTTTAAGCCAACTTTTTCACTCTCCTCTTTCACTTTTATCAAGAGGCTCTTTATTTCTTCTTCACTTTGCCATAAGGGTAGTGTCAACTGTATATCTAAGGTTATTGATATTTCTCCCATCAATCTTGAGTCCAGCTTGTGCTTCATCCAGCCTGGGATTTCATATGATTTACTCTGTATATAAGTTAAATAAGCAGGGTGACAGTATACAGCCCTGACGTACTCCTTTCCTGATTTGGAAGCAGTGTGTTGTTCCATATCCAGTTCTAACTGTTGCTTCTTGACCTGCATGCAGATTTCTCAGGAAGTGGGTCAAGTGGTCTGGCATTCCCATCTCTTGAAGAATTTTCCAGTTTGTTGTGATCCACACAGTCAAAAGCTTTGGTATAGTCAATGAAGCAGAAGTAGATGTTTTTCTGGAACTCTCTTGCTTTTTCTATGTCCAACGGTTGTTGGCAATTTGATCTCTGGTTCCTTTGCCTTTTCTAAATCCAACTTGAACATCCGGAAGTTCACATTTCATGTACTGTTGAAACCTGGCTTGGAGAATTTTGAGCATTTCTTTGCTAGCGTGTGAGATGAGTGCATTGTGCAGTAGTTTGAACATTCTTTGACGTGGTCTTTCTTTGTGATTGGAATGAAAACTGACCTTTCCCAGTCTCGTGGCCACTGCTGAGTTTTCCAAATTTGCTGGCATATTGAGTGCAGCACTTTCATAGCATCATCTTTCAGGATTTAAAATAGCTCAGCTGGAATTCCATCACCTTCACTAGCTTTGTTCTTAGTGATTCTTTCTTAGACCCACTTGACTTTGCATTCCAGAATGTCTGGCTCTAGGTGAGTGATCATACCATCATGGTTATCTGGGTTATAAAAATCATTTTTTGTATAGAAGTTATATTTTAATAGTAATGTAACCCAGGTGGCTGAGGGAGGATTCACTTTGGGTGGCACTGTCTAATGGCTTTGGGAGATGGAGTACCTGGGGCAAAGAGAAGGAAGCTCTGTGATCTGCAGATGGAAGTAGGTATGTGTGGAGGGAAGGGAAATAGTGGGCCTTTACAGTTGGTTTTATTTAGTGCTGAAACTAAATAAGGAAAACTCTTCTCTCTCATCTATGTAGTTTATGTTCTTCTATTTAACTGACCTAGGCCCTTGTCTTTATAAACAATATTCCTACCCTTATGTTAATAGTGAATTTGCCCCTTCTTGTTCTGTATTACATTACCAAACTCATATACATTAGCTGACAGCACATACTACTAGGCGCAAATAGCTTTTCTTTGCCTCGTATTTCTCTCCAACCTTTATAGAGGTATAGGGAAAATGTTCATTTTCCCTTACACAATAAAAAGAAATGAAGAAGAAAGGCAAGGTATTACAGTAAGTTTCTCCTTCCCTGTGAAGCTTGTCTTCACCTTCCACTGCCCCTGGCTGCATAAACTACTCTTTCATTTGTGTTGACCATTATGACTTCATCAATTTGTTGTAATTATCACAATGATTACTGTACATTACTAATTTTTCTTATTTTACTAATGTCTGTAAGTTCAGTGCTTGGAAATAACACTTAGAATTTATTAGGTACTCAATTTTTAAAGAATTGAGCAACCAAATTATCTCTGGCACTAGAAATATTGTTGACATTCAAGAACTAATTTTTAAAATAATAACAATAAAATGACAACAACTAATATTTTTTTAGCACTTACTGTGTGATAGGCACTGTGCTAAATACTTTATATGGATTTTCTCATTTAAATATCACTGATAGCCCTCTGGATTTGGGTACCAATATTCTCCCCCTAAAAACATGGAGAGGTAAAGATACTTCTCCCAGGTAACATACAGCTTGTCAGTGGTTGGGATTAGAGCTTCACTGCCCATACTTTCTTAATCTCTGCAGCAGACAAATATGAATGGGTGTGAATAATTGTAATACTATGATTAATTGAATGATAGATCTGTATATTTGGCCCAATTGTGGCAGAGAGGATAAATGATCAGATTTCTCAAACAGTCAGGGAAAATTTCCCAGAAAGTGCAAAAGATATTGGCAGACGAGCGCAATGATGAGAACACTGGCCTAGTTTTCCTTATGGTGTTGCCACCGAGTTTTAGTAAATTAGGCAGACCTCCTGCAAAATATCACTTGTTTCTATTTCCTCTTCTGTAAAAGAAGGATCGAATTAAATGACATCTTAAATATTGCGATTCAAAAGAAATTGTTTCACTTGAGTGTGTGCCTTGCACACAATGTAATCTCTATAAGCATCTACTGAATTGAATTATTTTGAAACAGAGAGAATACAGCCAATGGATGGAGTTGCTGAAGCTAAAACCATCATCTGTCTAGACTACTACACTTTCATAATCTGATATAGTGAACCACAGCTTAGATAACTTTTCTTTCCCTGTGAATGCTCTGCTTGACCAGAAATGCACTGTATCCAGTTGGCCAATCCCCAAACACCCCAAAATCAACTTCAAGCTCTATACCTATTTTATCATTCCTTCTCACCCCAAATAAGGTTGACTGTGTGGCTCCAGTCAATCAAATATTTTCTATTTTTCTCTCCCTTGTTCCTTATACTTTAACTTGTAAAATCTGTTTGTCTTCTGCTCGATTTCGCAGTTCTCTGTAAGAAGACTGTATGTTTTCATGAAGTGTTAATTAAGGTTTGTTTCTATTATCTAAATTGTTTTCTTTAATAAATTTTTAACAGGTTTTGGTAACAAGGAATGAGATCTGAAGCTGATTCCTAATGGCCTATGGAACAAGGAGACACTCAGACCATGTGTCCACTGAACCCTTCCAGTTCATGGGTAAGTCCCTCTTGGATTTGAGCTCCGCTCACTTGTGTGCAGCTCTCCAATCCAAAAAATCAGTATTAAAATGTTATTGTTATTTTATGTATTATGGTTTATTAGGGGTCAACAACAGGTAGCAGTTGTTAGGGAACTCACCAAACATCAAGGTGAGTTTACAACATAAACCGCTAGGGGACTTAGGAAAATAAACTGATGAGAAATTTGTACTTTTTGACTCTTGAAAAAAAAATCGAAGTAGGCATAAAGCATAAGTCAGGTTACTAGAACATATGCCACCACAAAGAAATCATCTCATGAAAGAGGAAAAGATCTATGGTGAATGGGAATCTTGGAAGTCAAAGCTGTAAAATTGGTGGGCGTGAATCATACACTTGAGACCTGTTCTCTTATCCTAAGATAAGTTGGTCATGGAGTGGGTTAGATTGACCTTAGGTCACCTGCCAACCTCAAGAAAATTTCCATGCGAGGAGGTACTCTATAAAACACCACAAAATCCTAAATCTAACAGCACATCCCTTTTAGGAATTAATTTGATTCCAAGAAACTCAAGGCTTAGCTTAAAAAAAAGGATCCTCAACTTTTAAAGAACTGTGTGTGCCACCTTCTGCATAATTGCTTATTTTATGGCTAAGATCTGTGGTCCCAGAAACTGTAATATCTATAAATATGGTGAAATATTACTAAGGCAACCTAGAATTACAATGGCCATTATAGGGAACATTTCAGTTAGACAAGATTGTTCATTTAAGAAGTGATCTTGAGGACTTCCCTGGTGGCTCAGTGGATTAGAATCCGCCTACCAATACAGAAGGTGTGGGTTCAGTCCCTGGTCCGGGAAGATGGCACACGCCTCAGAGCAACTAAACTCTGCAGCAAAACTACTGAAGCCTGTGCACCTGGAGCCCATGCTTCACAACACAGGAGCCCGTGCAATGAGAAGCCTGAGCACCACAACAGTGAGTGGCCCCTGCTTGCTGCAACTAGACAAAGCCTGTACACAGCAACAAAGACTTAGTGCAACCAAAAGTTTAAAGAATTAATTGATTAAAAAAGAAGTGTACTTGAAAGCAAGAGGTCCCAAATCAACAAACAGAATGGAATAACTATTTTAATATTCCAAAATATGATAGCCACTAGCCAGATAAGGATATTTAATTAAATGCAATTTAGTCTTAAAATTAAGGTTTAGTTTTAAAAATTAAATAAATTTTAATTTTTAAAAGTAAATAAAATTTAATTTTTCAAATTAAATAAATTTAAATTTAAGTTCAATTTCTCAGCACATTTACTGTGCTTTTTTAGCCACTTATGTCTAGTAGCTAGTGTACTTGGTGTTTCCATAATTATGGAAGGTTCTCTTGCTCAGCCCTGTTTTGGTTGACATCTTGATCTTGACCTTTAAGATCTTGCTACTACTAATAAGATGAAATGTAGAGAGACCAGTCTGAGAGTCAGAGAAATGAACTTCCTTTACATGAGGCTTAAGCTGTCCACTCAAAGACTTCTTTTAGAAAGGGGTTTTATCATGAAGGAGGATAAATCCATAGGACTGTCTTAATGTGGAACATTCCAAAGAAGAAGTCATATGGCAAAATAAATTAGTCCAAAGAAAAAAAGTTTTCACTGTTTTTGTTTGTGTCTTCAACCATATAGTGCCTGAAATAGTGTTTTAATCAGATTCTGGCCTTGGGGGTGGAAATGGCATTTGAGGTGACGCTGGTATGATGTGAGCTTTTGACATTGTAACTTAGGATAAACTGAGAGTCCAGGTGGGAAAGGCTTAATACTTTTATTCTTGATATATGTTGTGTGCTTATTTAATATCTGTCTCTCTCACTAAACTGAAAGCTCCGTCCTGACACAGAATATCAGTTACATTCACCTTTGATTCTCAGAGCATAACAAGATGTCTGGTGTTTAGAATGAATGAATACTATTTTGGAAGAGGTTTATTCTTATTATTCAATACTATATTACTCTGTATCAAGTTAGTGAAGTTTGATTTATTCAATAAGTAACATAAATCATGATAGCTGCTATAACTTTTATTCTGCTTTCCAATTTTTCACTTCTCAAATGTACGTATCCTGGAATTTTGTGTGTGTTTTTAAACTGACCTAGAGGTTCTTTCACTGAGCCCACGTTGATTCATACTTGGGCTTTGGGCACATATGTATATGTGCTTGTATATATTTTTCTGGTGAATGGATTCTTATATTTCATTAAATGTTCAAGTAAGGCAGTAACTATTCCTCTTCCCAATATTATTATCAATTAGATTGGTGAGTGCTGTACATATTTTATGATATAACTGAAATGTTACTTTTCAGTTCTGTAGCATAGTGAAGGATAAAGAGTGATTAACTGGGATCTAAAAACACTGGATTTAGTTGCCTTGTTAAAGTCCTTAGTCTGACTGAGTCCCAGATTACTATAATTAAAATGAAAAAATAGAAAAAAACGATGAAAGATGACCTTTATGGGCCCTGGTACCTTGGATTTTACTATGTTTTACGTCCTGAGTCACTGGTTTCGCAATAAGCTTGTGGAACCTTGTGTTTGATAATTTGAAGTAAGTTTCCACTATTAACGAAGTTCAACATACAGTTCTTTATGAGCCATAGACTATTATTCAGTGCATTTAAAAAAGTTATGTTATTTGTCAAGTCTTATTTCTGTAGGCATTTTTTATTTCTCCTATTTACCTAACTAAAGAGGTACTTTTTCTCTGACTTCCTTGCCCTCCCACAGCAATTTGAACTCTCAGTCTTTTTTCCATGGTACTGGGCTTTGTGTAAAGCAGAATGTGTTGCAGTGACGCTTAAGAGTCCCAAAGGTCCCTATGGGGTTTGTGAGGTCAAAACTATCTTTATAATAATACTAAAATCTTATATACCTCTTTTAACTCTCACTCTCTTGTGAATATATGATACAGTTGGATGTAACAACTGATAAATACAGAAGCAGATGTAAGGATCCAACTGTCTTTTATTAAGCCAGATGTTGAAGACGTCTGCAAAAATAGAAGCCAGTGCATTCTCTGACTAAAGTGTTTTTGTGAACACATAATTAATTTTCATAAAATTATATAATTTATATTGATATGCAATGGGTTTATTGTAATAAATTAATAAATAATTTAAAATAATATATTTTAATTTTAAATACAGTAGACATTCATAGAGATAACTCACAATAAGCAAAAGTTCTCTGGGGTACTCAATAGTTTATGAGTATAAAAGAGGTCTTGAACAAAAAGATGAAGTGGAAGAATCATAGTAGATAACAGCAACATTCCTATTCCAAGCTTTCATCTTACTTGTGTTGTCATTTGGAGGAGAAATAACATCACCCTTATTGCCTTTGATTTCTCTTTGCATTTTTTAAAGTTATGTACAGTGGTATATTACCCAACCATAAAATATGATAAACATTTGCCATTTTTAACAACATGGATGCACCTAGAGGGTATTATGTCTTGTGAAATAATAAATCATATAGAGAAAGACAATTACTGTATGTTTTCATTTATATATGGAATCTAGAAAATAAAATGAATGAATATAACAAATAAGGCAAACTCACATACAGAGAACAAACTAGTGATTACCAGATGAGAAAGGGGTAGGAGAGTAGCAAGAAAGTTGAAGGAGATTAAGAAGTACAAACTACTAGGTACAAAATAAATAGGTTACATGTATGTGATATAAAGCACAAGGAATTTAGCCAATATTTTATAATAACCT
Source organism: Antilocapra americana (assembly GCA_007570785.1). Taxonomy (NCBI): domain Eukaryota; kingdom Metazoa; phylum Chordata; class Mammalia; order Artiodactyla; family Antilocapridae; genus Antilocapra; species Antilocapra americana. Next base: position 10,503 of record SRVM01004586.1, on the reverse strand, counting down.
TATATGGATTATATAAAAATATCAAATTGCTATGTTGTATACCCAAAACTAATATAATATTATAAGTGAACTATATTTTAAAAAATGTAGGTCACCAATGTGCCTTGATCAGGTTAGCAAATGAAATCTCTAGGTAGAGAACTTGCTGGAAACTTACCTTGCAATTTTTGAGGGTATGATTCTCCTCCCACTCGAACTCTCCTCTGTGTTAGAGATAATGAGTGGATTCATTTTAAAAACTCTGTATAGAAGTTAGATTGCTAAGTAGTAGCTACCTAAGTAAGTCTAAGGTATCATCTTTTTAGGGCGTTCCTAATGCCAAAGGGAGAAGGCAATGGCAACCCACTCCAGTACTCTTGCCTGGAAAATCCCATGGATGGAGGTACCTGGTGGGCTGCCGTCCATAGGGTCTGGAAGAGTCAGACAGGACTGAGCGACTCCACTTTCACTTTTCACTTTCATGCACTGGAGAAGGAAGTGGCAACCCACTCCAGTGTTCTTGCCTGGAGAATCCCAGGGAAGGCGGAGCCTGGTGGGCTGCCGTCTGTGGGGTCGCACAGAGTCGGACAGGACTGAAGAGACTTAGCAGCAGCTAACCCCTAAGAATTTGCACCATGAACTTCTATAGGAGACTGTTATTTATTTATTTTTCCTTTAAACAGCTGCTTATCTCTCTGAGGGAGTTTCTTCTGAACAGGACATATACCTTGTATTTCACAAATGATTCACTGAAGAATATCTGGACTCTTTTTATGTAATTGTTATTTAAGAAAAAAAAAGTCCTAGAGGCTTTTCTCCCAGGCGGGCCCCATCTTTAAGGAATTATTTTTGGGTTCTGAGTACTAGCAGTACCCAAGGGCTTGTTGGAAGCGACATTTCTATTATTGATAATGATGAAAATGTTTGGCCAGGGAGTATATTCATTTTCCTCTTTGCCATTTATAATTGATCAATCATGGTAATCTTAAGTGTAGAGTATATTTTTATGACAGTTGTGCTTCAGAAAGAGAACAGGAATCTTGAGTTATTGGTTATCAAGTTTTGCCTATTTGCAACCTGCCCATTTTCAAGGCAGCCGTGAAAGTAGAAAATATTTTTTAAAAAAATGCATTTAGTTTCTTTGTCAAATTATTTTTACTGTACCTTAAAATAAATGAAAATACGGCAAAATGTGTTAGTACTAGATGTTAGAAACGTGAAGTTTCAATAAGCCAGATATATGTATATACACATATATGTCTAGGTAAAGCATATCAAACTGTGTTTTTGAAAATTAGACAGGTTGGAGGTGACTTTCTTCTCTTTTGGAGCTCTGCTTCAGGAAAATATAGAAACATAACTGTCTTTTCTATATTTTCAAGAAAATAAAAAAGGTAAAATGAAAAGTTAATATATCTCAGTTGCTTTATTGGTCTGACACCTCAAGCTCTTGAACTCATAGGATAAATTAGAAAATTTTTACTTGTGGATAAAAGACAGGTATTAACACATATGACTCTTCCAGAGGATAGGAAAGAACCAAAGGCTAAAAAAAAAGAGAAAAGCCAGAAATATAAATGATAAAACTTGTCAACACATCACCTAGTAATGATGCTGTTTTAACTGGTTTAAGTAGAAGGTAAAGGAAACAGAGCTATATAATGTAATAATGTAATTTTGGGGCCCTTCACCATTAACAGCGATCACAGGATCTCCTGGAGTTTTGGGGTATGAAAACTGATCATAAGAAAAGTTTAAAGATTGAGTGTTGAATCAGTCTGGTAAAAGCTGACATTAGTTGAGACTGAAATCTAGACACAGACATCCTTTTTAATATTCTGTTGGTGGCAGAACACTCACTTCAGTATGGCTTATATTAAAAAAAAATGTCAAACTTTGTTACTTAGAAATAAAACCTGAGAGAAGAAATATTATATACACTTAAATATTATACTGATTAGTAATGCTCTCTTTTGAAAAAAAAACTGTCCTATTTCTCTAAGGTCTTTGCTTTAAACTCTGTGTGTGTGTGTGTGTGTGTGTGTGTGTGTGTGTGTGTATGTATTGTGTCAATACTAGTAGCAGAATTGGAATCTGACAGCTATCACTAAAATCCAGTTTTAGGCCTTTATAAAAGATAACCATTCTCCCATTAGTAACCATAACAAAGTAAAATAGAAAATAAAAGAAATATTTGTATAAAAACCAAAATAGACTCAGACATAGCAAACAAACTTCTGGTTCAAAGGGAAGAGGGGAGGAATAAATTAGGAATCTGTAACGAACAGAGACACACTACTATATATATACAATAGATAAACATGGACTTATTATATAACAGAGGGAACTATATTCACTATCTTATAATAACCTATAAAGGAAAATAATCTGAAAAGCAATATATATATAATATATACATACACATATATGTATATAACTGAATCACTTTGTTGCACACATGAAGCATTGCAAATCAATTATACTTCAATAAAAAAAACTGAAAAAATTTTGCAATTAAAAGGTCCTCTTCTCTTCTTACAGAAATATAATTGAGAGTTAACAATATTTTACTTAATTCATTAGTGAATAAACAAGTCTAAAAAATACAACTTTAAGAAAAAAGTTTTCAAAAACTTGGAGAAAATACTGGAGGATGTCCATAGAAGGATATAAGAAATGAAGTGCTCTAAAACAAGATTTTTTGACTGTACAATCACAGATGATCTCAGGAAGGAAGTTGAGGAAACACTGAACAAGATCAATGTGTCTGTATAGAGCACTCTTTGAGCTCAGACATAAAATGATCATATATAAAAGGGGCACATGCCAAGGACAAACACAAAAAAGTGGCACATTTCTAAAGAGCAGGGTCATGAAGGCTAAAGTCCAGAAGGACTTTGAGAGAGATGCTAATGACTATGAAAGTCCTGAAAGCTGTGTTTGGAGCAAACTGAAAACAAGAAAGGGATAGATTCAAACTCAAGGAAAATAATGTAATGTCAAAAGAGGGCAAAGAGAAAGCAGAACTTTCTAATTCCTTCTCTGCCTCTGTGTTGTCTATCAAAGACTAAAATTTATTTGTTATCAACTTAATGAGCATGCCTGCCTGCATATAGTCATGTCCGACTCTGCCACCCCATGGACTGACATCAATTTATAGTCTACTAAAAGTATGGCCTATTACAGAAAAAATTCTGTTCAAAATGCTTTAGTTTTTAAACATTTTGATACTGATAGGGATGTGTGTGTGTGTGTGTGTGTGTGTGTGTGTGTGCGTGTGTGTGTGTGTGTGTGCGTGTGTGTGTGTGTGTATGAAGTTGCCTCAGTTGTGTCTGACTCTTTGTGACCCCATGGACTACAGCCCACCAGGCTCCTCTGTCCATGGGATTCTCCAGGCAACAATACTGAAGTGAGTTGCCATGCCCTCCTCCAGGGGATCTTCCCAACCCAGGATTGAGCCCAGGTCTCTTGAATCTCCTGCACTGGCAGCCAGATTCTTTACCACTGTGCCATCTGGGAAGCATAGTCAGTTATTTCAGAGATGAAAGGAAAGGATTTATGGAACGATACTCTATCTTGCGAAGGTATTATTAAAGTATTCATTGCTCCATAATAATAATGAGTGTTATTAACTAAACTAGTCTACCTAAGAACTTTCACACGTGCTAATGCTTAGACTCATCTCACCCACTGAAATGTAATACCTGTTGGTCATTCCACATAGAATTTTTTTCTGAAAGAATGTCACAAACAACACACCATTTATCTAATCAATCAGCATGTCCTTTAGCTTTCTCGTCAACATATATCCACAGTCTGACTACTTGACATTGTCATAGTCATTACTTCTCACTATGCCCATTGCCACCATCCAGTTGCCATTATCTTTCACCTGAACCATTCTCATAGCTTCTTATTAATTAATTTTTTGCAATTTATTTTTGTTTGTGCTGGGTATTCATTGCTGTGTAGGCTCCTCTCTAGTTGCTGTACATGGGCTTCCCATTGTGGTGACTTCTCTTGTTTTGGAACCTGAGCTCTAGGGTGCACAGTCTTCAGGAGATGCAGCTCCTGGGCTCTCAAGCACAGGCTTAGTAGTTGTGGCACATGGGCTTAGATGTTCCATGGCATGTGGGATCTTCCCGGATCAGGGATTGAACCTGTGTCTCCTGCATTGGAAAGTGGATTCTTTACCACTGAGCCACCAGGGAAGCTCCATAGCTTCATAACTATTTTCAACTCTACCCCCTCTACAACTTGTCCTCCATGGCCCCCCCCCCCACACATTACTATAGTAATGATATATGTAAACAATTTGATGAAAAGCCTACCTGTGCATATGATCTCAGCATGACTATTTTTTTTCCCCTCACTTCTCCTTTAAGTTTTTTTTCTAGATGAAAACTTGGTGATGTTCCCTGACTACTTGTTTATCTAGGGTAATAGACAGTTTTGTCACCTCTTTAAGTTACACTCATGTCAGAAATTAGAATGTCCTGCCCTTGATAATAATCAAAACCTTGAACTTGTTTAAAATCAAACCTTTTACACTCCTGAGCCAGACCTACATGAGCGGGTCATTTACAATAGAAAAAGAAGGCATCTTGTTCTCTCTGTTCCCAGCTGAGTAGGTAAAGATTCAGACTCTTGCTGACTTAAGTCCATGGACAGAGAGAAGAGGAAAGAATAGTGTGTTGGTTTTAAAATGTGGCCACCAATCTCTTCCCATTCTGAGGTTGGGTGCATATATAATACCTTAAGATCTTGGTAGGTTTGTGACTGTCCTGGTCAAGATAATCACAATGGTATGATCACTCACACTGAGCTAGAGCCAGACATCCTGGAATGTGAAGTCAAGTGGGCCTTAGAAAGCATCACTATGAACAAAGCTAGTGGAGGTGATGGAATTCCAGGTGAGCTATTTCAAATCCTGAAAGATGATGCTGTGAAAGTGCTGCACTCAATATGTCAGCAAATTTAGAAAACTCAGCAGTGGCCACAGGACTGGAAAAGGTCAGCTTTCATTCCAATCCCAAAGAAATGCAATGCCAAAGAATGCTCAGACTACCACACAATTACACTCATCTCACATGCTAGTAAAGGAATGCTCAAAATTCTCCAAGCCAGGCTTCAGCAATACATGAACCATGAACTTCCAGATGTTCAAACTGGTTTTAGAAAAGTCAGAGGAACCAGATATCAAATTGCCAACAGCCTCTGGATCATTGAAAAGGCAAGAGAGTTACAGAAAAGCATCTACTTCTGCTTTATTGACTATGCCAAACCCTTTGACTGTGTGGATCACAATAAACAGTGGAAAATTCTGAAAGAAATGGGAATACCAGAGCATCTGACCTGCCTCTTGAGAAACCTATATGCAAGTCAGGAAGCAACAATTAGAACTGGATATGGAACAACAGACTGGTTCCAAACAGGAAAAGGAGTATGTCAAGGCTGTATATTATTACCCTGCTTATTTAACTTATATGCAGAGTACATCATGAGAAATGCTGGGCTGGAGGAAGCACAAGCTGGAATCAAGGTTGCCAGGAGAAATATCAATAACCTCAGATATGCAGATGACATCACCCTTATGGCAGAAAGTGAAGAACTAAAGAATCTCTTGATGAAAGTGAAAGAGGAGAGTGAAAAAGTTGGCTTAAAGCTCAACGTTCAGAAAACTAAGATCATGGCATCCAGTCCCATCACTTCATGGCAAATAGATGGGGAAACAGTGGGAACAGTGGCTGACTTTATTTTTTGGGTCTCCAAAATCACTGCAAATTTTGACTGCAGCAATGAAATTAAAAGATGCTTACTCCTTGGAAGGAAAGTTATAACCAACCTAGACAGCATATTAAAAAGCAGAGACATTACTTTGTCAACAAAGGTCCATCTAGTCAGGGCTATGGTTTTTCCAGTGGTCATGTATGGATGTGAGAGTTGGACTATAAAGAAAGCTGAGAACCAAAGAATTGATGCTTTTGAACTGTGGTGTTGGAGAAGACTCCTGAGAGTCCCTTGGACTGCAAGGACATCAACCAGTCCATCCTAAAGAAGATCAATCCTGGGTGTTCATTGGAAGGACTGATGTTGAAGCTGAAACTCCAATACTTTGGCCACTAATGCGAAGAGCTGACTCATTTGAAAAGACCCTGATGCTGGGAAAGCTTGAGGGCAGGAGGAGAAGCGGACGACAGAGGATGAGATGGTTGGATGGCATCACCGACTCGATGGACATGGGTTTGGGTGTATTCTGGGAGTTGGTGATGGACAGGAAGGCCTGGTGTGCTGTGGTTCATGGAGTCACAAAGAGTCAGACACAACTGAGCGACTGAACTGTACTGGTCAGGAGAGTGTAGCAGAAGCGATGTTTGAAACACCCTCAGTCATTTGAATCTTCTCAGCTGAGGTCCAGATAACATGGAGAAGAAATAAGCCTCTCCTACTCTGCTCTCTTTGACTTCCTGACTGACAGAATTTCTGAGCTTAATAAAGTTACTGTTGTGTTAAGTCAATAAATTCAGGGTAACTTGTTACATGGCAGTAGAACAGAAGGCAGGGATTTTCTGTACTGAACTTGAACTTGTTACTTGAGTTATTATTTTTGTGGTCTCTGGGGTTGGTTAATGTTTAAATTTGACTCTTTCTCTCAAGTCATTTTTAGAATCTCCTCACATCCTTTTTAGTGGCAATTCCTATGATGAGAGAAGAGGATGGGTTCATAACACATCATCTCCAAAGAATTTTCTCTCATCTCCACTTCCTCCTCTGCCCTCCTTTGCTCCTTTTCCTAGAGTGCATGAAGGTCTCATGATTAAAGGGCACCCGAGTAGGGAAATAGACTTTGAAAATTTCCTCATAAATTCTACTTAGTGGAGTCTGCTCACATGTGCTTTGTTAAGTACTGGTACTTCTATTGAAATTGAAGTCTCACTTTAATATCATATTAAACAGAATATAGTTTGTTAATTTTGTTATACTTACAGAATTCATTAGTAACCTTATATTTATAGGATGATTATTGATATGTAGGCATAATTTTAAGTGTTCATTTATACTTGATGCAGTTAAATTTTTGTGTTTGCTGTCTGACATTTTGAGGATCTGTGAAGGACTTGGGTGATATTTCTTGCAAATCTCAAAGGCTATTTATATCTTGCATTAAGTACTGAAACAGTGATAGTGAACCATTGTTCTCTCTTCTGTTTACAGCCTGGTCTGCATACAGTAATATTAAAGATGAGGCGTATCAAGATGGGCAGTTTATTGATGTGTCAAATGTTCAGAGTCAAGATCCTTCCTATTGTTACTTTTACAACTTGTCTGAGTGCTTAGAACTTAGCAGACACTCAGTACATATTTCTTTAGTGGTTATAAACAAGAGTTTCAGAGCAGAGGTGGGCAAACTCTGTAAAGGGCCAGATGGTAAATACATTCTTTATGGGCCATATGGCTTTTGTTGCAAATATTCAACTCTGCTGAGGTAGTGTGAAAGCATTCACACAGTATGTAAATGAATGGGCATGGCATGGGCCAACCCCTGCTTTAGATTCAGACAGGTCTTGGTTTTCAGTTCAGCTCTACTCTGTGCAAGTCATGCAATTTTAGTAGGTCGTGTAATCTAACTGTGAATAGGTTTCCTTATCTGTAAAATGAGGGAGGGAGGATCATTTCTTCTTCATTGTTGTTACAAGGAATTTTATGAGACATGTACATGAGGCAGTTTGTATAGTATCCAGGACATTCTGAGGATTTGGGAAAGTGATGATATTATAATCTTTCCTATGCTTCTTCAAAACCTTGAAGTACTGGCTATTTCTTTAGACCATATTTCCATCATTCCTGCTTTGCCCAGAATTAGTCTTCACAGAGAACTACAAAAGAATGTAGACTGTCACTTTCACTTTTTCACAGAGAACTGGGAATGCTCTTCTGCAGAGACTTCCGGTCTGTCTGAGTTACTCCATTCCTGATTTTGAAAGATGCATCAATCTCTTTATATCCTACCAGACACCCTCAACCCTTTAGAGATGTTTTTCAAATGTTTCACTCCTCATTTTCACTGTCATTGATCTAGTTCAGTTCCTCATTATAAGAGCTTCCTTATTGTCCTTTTGTACACTGAGATCTTAGTTCCTCAGTGTACCTTCTATCTACCTACCTAATTTAGCTTTTGACAGCATACCATGACATCATTCCAGTAATTAAAAATATTTGACTGCTCCTAGATGATTATAGAATAAAGTGGAAATCTCCTGCCCTGGCGTTCAAGATCCTGTATCTAGGTCCATTCTGCTTTTCCAGGTTCATCTCACATTTCCCTCATGGTCTATATTCTGGCTTTACCAGATTACTCACATTTGTTTTTCATCCTGAAAAAGAATCATGTTTCTTCCTTGTGCTTTTATATTTCTTTTGTATTCATAATTATGTTATGATTGGTGTAAGAAACTCTATCCAGCTAAACTTTGACATTCTTAAAGATAGGGGCTACTTTATTTAAAAATTAATTTTGGACTGTCAAAAAGGTAATGTAATGGTCAATTTCAATAATCTCCTTGGGAAGGTTCTTTGTGAAGTGCTACAACTGTCTTTTTAATATTCTTTTCTAGAAGATTTTCCAAGTCAGAGATGAATCTTAAATGATGGGATGAAAAACAAAGAATCTTTATGTCCTGGGGGTGGGTGGTGTGAAACTACACACAACCTGATTTACTATATCTAAAAACCTATTAAACCTTCCTCTCAACACTAGTGGGGTTTTCATTCCTATTTCTTAAATGCTATTTGTACAAATCTCTTTCAGCATTTCTCAGATTTCACTGTAATTATTATTCACACATTTTTGTACTAGATTTAGAATTTTTAAGGGTAGGAATCATGTTTTATTATCTTAGTATATCATAGTAAATATTCAAAAAATGTTGTTGAATGGGTAGACAGATGAATGGATGACTGAGTGGTTAAGTCCCCAAGCAATGTCGTTTTTAATTAAATCTGTTAAAACCGCAGTGTTTAGTTAATATGTTGAAATTTCTTTCTGCTTCCAAGTGTTAAACAAGTGAAAAAGGCACTATTTAAGATGACAAACATCTTCAAACATTGCTTCATACTATGAATAGCTTTGAAAAACCCTGAAAACTAAACAAAAAAGCAATTAAGGAAAGCAAATTGACATGAAAGGTTGAATCAGTAAAGAGATAATGGGAGAATTATTTTATGTGTGTAGATGTTTAATGCATAAATGTCAGTCAGTGTCAACAGCGTACTTTTCTGCTTAACTTGGAACATTTGTGATGTTTAGAAGTACAGAATGTTGGGGAAGAGGGAGACAGAAAGTTAAAGTGATTAGTTGTTTCAGAATGATGTTCTCAGATTAGCCAAATGCGAAACTTTAATTATGATTAGCCCTGTTTACTTCGCATTTGACAGAAGTAACACATGCTTCAGAAATGTCAATTCAAAAATCTACTTGCCTTTTATTTCTCTCTGAAATTCTGAATGTTAACATTCTATGCAATTCAATCCATAAAGTGTATTGTTTTTGGTCATAAGTGTTATTAAAAAATAGAATTTATTTTGTTTCAAGTATATGCAAGCCTTCAATTCATGTCCATGTTTTTAATAAATCTAGAAGTTTCTCCTTAAGTAAATAACAGACACACTATGATTATAGTATTATCATTAATTAAAGAATTTTAAATATTTATTGTATTTCTTTCTAGCATAGGAATATCAATAAATGTGATTTATAGAAGTTGTGTTAAACAACTGAAAAAAAAATTTTGCTACACTTCTATAGTTGTTCTTGATTACTAGGGATAATTCGTCTCCAAGTTTAGAAAGTTAGGCTTTCTAAAACAGAAGTTTTTAGCAGTTTTTGAATCTTAAGTAGTACTATACCATTTATTCTAGGCAACACATTTTTTTTAAAAGGAGTACAAAAAAAAAAAGAAAAAAAATACACCTGGCATTTTGGACATCAAATGGTGTTAGTTAAAAGTAAAAGACAAAAACACAAAAATGGAAAGAAAAAAAAAAACACATACACACCAAAATTCTGTGATGAGAGTGCTGGAGAGATTTCAACAGAAGATTCTTTATAAGGGCCAAGTTATATGATTAATGACATAGATAAACAAAGCAGAAACCCACAAACTGAATTTTTTTCATTTAACTCATGCCTCACTTACCAGTTAAGTGTTCTGCTGAATTGCATGGCCTTGCCTTGTGACTAGAGCTACATAACAGCATTGAAAACACTATTAATACTCTCCAAAAACTGAAGAGACCTCTTTGTGGTATTTCAGGTAGATCTATGGAAATGGTTGTCATGATTAAGGAACTGGAATTCCCGTTGAGCTTGCCATAGAGGCAGAGAGGAAAAAGCTGTGGGACTGCTTGGCAAGAACCACCAACCTTACACAGAGCTCCCCTTTGTCAAAGCACCATACATTTGTGAGCATATCTTAACATAATTGCAATTTTCCTTTTTTGAAAAATTGTAAAGAACTAAAGTAT
>SRVM01004584.1:0-27526 GCA_007570785.1 Antilocapra americana | reverse complement strand
ATTTGAAGCAATTCTACTCAGATGGACGAAACTGGAGCCCATTATCCAGAGTGAAGTAAGCCAGAAGCAAAAACAACAATACAGTATATTAACACATATATATGGAATTTAGAAAGACAGTAATGAGAACCCAACATGGGAGACAACAAAAGGAACGCAGATGTATAGAATAGACTTGTGGACTTTGTGGATGAGGGTAAGGGTGGGATGAGATGGGAGAAGGGCATTGAGGCATGTTAATTGTCATGTGTCTAATCAATCGCCAGCCCAGGATTGATGCTCGGGACTGGTGCAGCGAGATTTCCCGGGGGAGAGGGAGGAGGGAGGGGGGACCCGGAGGGGAAGCATATGTAAACCCATGGTGATATCATGACAATGTATGGCAAAAAGAATAAAAAAAAAAAAAAAAAGACAAAAAAAAAAAAAGTCAATCAACCTGACTCTAAATTTTCAGCCATTTATTTGTGTCATTCATGGTCTTTGGAGAGAGTTTATTTTTTTTTCCCCTTGGCTTCCTCCCAAGGAAACCTCTCCTGTCAGCTCAGCCTCTAGTATTTTAGCCTCAGATACTGAGTTCTCACATGGGGAATTTAATTTCGATTGCTCATATCAGAGCATGCTAGCAATGTGCTTTGACCAGTCTGTGTCCTAGAGCATCTTCAAATTAAAAGAGATCCATTTCTGATTCTCTAGGCTTTTACTATTAAACTTTCTTCCTTGCATTCCCTTCTCTCATTATTTTACTGTCACAAAATATTTGTGCATCACTTGATATTCCAATCCCCACCACTACCACCAATGCACACATATGACCACATTCAAAAACTGAGCTCCAGAATTGTCCATGGACTTGACTGAAGTCACACACACTATTGCTGACTTGGGACTCAAACATCTAAGACTTCTGAAACCTTACCTGCTTTCTTCATTGAATTATTCACTGAATTATTTTGACATCAAACTTCTATTATTTCACAAAAGCAAAATTCATGGCTTGCTCCTTTATCCAATGGGTTGAAATATTGAAATTTTGAGTGAGGTTTAGAGCATATTGTGGGACTTCCTGAGTGGCTCAGACAGTAAAGAATCTGCCTGCAATGCAAGGGCCTTGGGTTCAATCACTGGGTTGGGAAGATCTCCTGAAGTAGGGAATGGCTTCCATATTCTGCATATAGAATTCCATGGACTGAGGAGCCTAGTGGGCTACAGTCCATGGGGTTGCAAAGAGTTGGACACGGTTGAGCTACCAACACTTTCACTTTCAACACAGAGCTTATTGTACTTTCTATCTGGAAGGCCTATCAGTATGCTATACCCCTTCAGGATGAAGAACTTGAAATCTATCTCCCTCTTCATTTTCCTATATTCTTCCCTATGTCCCAGTGGAAAGATTTAAGGAAGGATCTTGTGATAGAGTCTGAAACTGAGTTATACTTTTCAAAAATATTTTAAGATCTTAAGTTTGATGAGTTCTGACTGTATACCTTGTAACTGCTAACCCAAATCAAGCTATAGAATATTTTCACCTTCCCAGAAAGTTTCCTCATGGCTGTTTCTAGTCAATCTCCATCAAAAATTCAAAAGAAGCAGTTGCTTTCTGATGGCATATATTCTTCAAGGCCTAATTTCTCTTGTATATGCATAGTTTGGGCTTCCTTGGCAGCTCATGTGGTAAATAATCCATATGCAATGCAGAAAACCTGGGTTTGATCCCTGGGTCAGGAAGATCCCCTGGAGAATTTCTTTTGTATATGCATAGTTTATTTTTGAGATTTATCCAGAGTGTTGTATCTATCAGTAGTTTATTCATTTGGTTGCTAAGGAATATTCTATTGTAGTAAAATGCCAAGATGTTGGTGTGTATGCTCAGTCACTTCAGTCATGTCTAACTTTTTGCAACCCTATGGACTGTAGCCCACCAGTCTCCTCCATCAATGAGATTTTCACAGGCAAGAATACTGAGTAGGTTACCATGCCTTTCTCTAGGGGATCTTCCCAACCCAGGGATTCTGCATTGCAAGTGGATTCTTTACCACTGAGCCACCTGGGAAACCCCATGCTATGATGTATATCAATGACTATAGTCAATTTAAAGTGTTAGTCATTCAGTTGTGTCCAGCTCCCTGTGACCCCATGGACTGCAGCCCACCAGGCTCCTCTGTCTGTGGAACCCTTCAAGTAAGAATAGTGGTGTGGGTTGCCATTTCTTTCTCCAAGGGGTCTTCCCAGCCCAGGGATCGAACCTGGCTCTCCCGCATTGCAGGAAGACTCTTTAGGACTGAGCCACCAGGGAAGACTTTGGGGTGGGATAGGGCCCTAATGAACACAAAGGACGTTCAGAATTTCAGGCAGTTGCTTACTTTTTACCATCCCCTCCTCTTCATACATCTGGTTACTTACGCAGCATTGTCAAGAAGTTGCTGAGTGTGGTTCTGATTTATCCAGGTGCCTTTCTTTTGCCCAATGAGGAAGGTGCAGGACAGAGTGCAGACCTGGGGTCTTGGAAGGGCCCCCACTCTCTCATTCAGCAGGTAACTAACGTCTCAACTGTGTTGTTGCTGTTGAGTCACTAAGTTGTGTCTGACTGTTTGGCAACCCTGTGGACTGTAGCCTGCCAGGCTCCCCTGTCCATGGGATTTTCCAGGCAAGACTACTGGAGTGGGTTGCCATTTCCTTCTCCAATTTAAGGCTATGTATTCAATTTAAGGCTATTGTAAATAGGACTGCTTTCAACCTTCTTGTATAAGTCTTGTGTGGATACTTGTTTTTGTTCTTTCTTTGGGGTGCATGCGTAGGATTGAAATTGTTGAGGCATAGCCTATCTAGGATTCCTTGGACATGACTTAGTGACTAAGCAACAACAAATGCTTAACTTAATAAAAGAATTTACCAGAGTTTTCAAAGTGATTTCTATAAGCAGTGTATGAGCATTCTGGTTACTTAATTCCCTTTACAATAGTTGACATTATCAAGGTTTCTTATGGTAAATATTCTTAATTATTTTCTATTTTTAAAAAATTGACACTTTCTTGAGGATTAATTGAGTGTCTTTTCATAAACTTATTGCCCATTCATATTTTTTTAGTGATTTATCAGTTTAAATCTTTTGTCCATTTAAAAAGTGAAATTGTTTGTACTTTTGTTATTAATTTGTCAAATTTCTTTATATATTCTAGATAGCATTCCCTTGTCCAATATTACATATTGCCAAATTTATTCTTGTCTATGACTTGACAATTTATATTCATGATGCTTTTTAATAAGCATATCCTTTTCATTTTGATGAAGTCCTATCAATCATGTTCTTCTTTTATGATGAATGATTTTTGTGTTCTGTATAGGAAATGTTTGCCCTACCCAAATTTGTGAAGGCATTTCTATATATTTTCTTCCAAAAGCTTTATTCTAACTTTTACAGGTAAATCTCTATACCATCTCAAATTATTTTCTGTGTGTCAGGAGTGAGTCTGAGGTCAGGAATTATTTTATATGGACATTTATTATTCTAGCATCATTTGCTGAAAAGAATATCCCCAATCTATTTATTTAACTTGGCACCTGTATTTCTTCTCTTAAACACTGGGACAGGGTCTCGCCTGCCTGCCTGCCATGTTTCATGCATTTTCTAGGCTTAGAAACGTTCCTTGATTTTTTCCCATATGGTGGGGTCACTGCCTCTTTCGAGGTGTCATGGAGACCAGGGTTCAATCTCTGGATCAGGAAGATTCTCTGGAGAAGGAAAAGACAACCCACTCCAGTATTCTTGCTTGGGAAATTCTATGGACAGAGGGGCCTAGTGGACTACAGTCCATGGGATGGCAAAGAGTCAAATAAAACTGAGCAACTGAGCACATATATCCTGGGGACATAATACTGAGGAGAATGATATGTGTCCTTGGAATCCATGAGCTGTATTTAAGGACCTAATTCACATGACTTCAGGGAAGGCACTTAAACCATTAGGCAGGTATTTTAGAAAGTCATATACCTAGGTCTATTCTCAAGAGCTTCTCCCTTCTACCACCCTCTCCCCAGGTTATGTCATTTACTCCCATCTGTCCCACTTAGAGACACTTGAGAAGCTTACAAAACTGCAGTATTTTCCCTCTGAAATGCTTTTAAGTAGCATTTTAAGGACACTATTTCCCAACATCACTCCCACTTATGGCACCCTACAGCATGGCTTGTACAAATCACTTCCTCGCTCATTGGCTTTCATGCATGCTAAATGCTTTTTTAAATTGACCTGATACCTATTAGACCTGAAGCGGACTTTTTGAGATGTGAAGAACGTTTAATCAATGGGGCATTAGATTGAATAAATCATAGCTGAGATGAATTCCTTAAATTGATACGATCTTTAATGAGCATTGCACTTGATTTAATAATCTATTTATTAAATACATTTAAAAAATTGGTAAATTGAACACTTGCCTCAGAGCAAGCAATTAGGGCTATTTTCATTCCACATTTATTTCCCTGAGTTGAGACAATATTTGATAAGTCTTAAGCAAACTGAATATATTTTTGAATCATTTTTTTCTTTCAATAGCAGTCTAAAAGCTAAATCTTCATGTTGTTTATGCTCACTCTCTGTTCAATTACAGAGGGTGCTAACAAGCAGAAAGGAAGATTTACTAATTCCACAATTACTAGTATTGAAAGCTCTGGGCAGCTTATAAAATCTGTTTAATATTTAACAAATCTAGGTGAAGATTGATTAAATCTCTTTAACCTCTATTAAATCCAATGAGAAAAGTGTTAAAGGGACCCTGTCATATCGAAGCAAACCTT
The DNA here is from genome assembly GCA_007570785.1 of Antilocapra americana. Lineage (NCBI taxonomy): Eukaryota > Metazoa > Chordata > Mammalia > Artiodactyla > Antilocapridae > Antilocapra > Antilocapra americana. Next base: position 22,732 of record SRVM01004584.1, on the reverse strand, counting down.
AAAAGAATAGCATATTTTTTTTTACCCAAATCTCATTAAACTGACATATATGGCTTTTGGATTTCCTTTATTTCCTTTTAAATTACTGCTAGTTATTACTTACATATTTATATGTAAAAAGTAGCTTTCTTCTTAAATCTCATCTCCCTCTGGGCTGATTGGGTTTCTGAAGGCCTTGTACAAACCCTGGGAAATTGCAGTGCATTCTCCCAGTTGGGCCTCAGACAAATCTGAATGTTTCCAATTTGAGTTTCTGCCCTTTGTTTCCAAATCCTGATGAAAATGAACAATTCATCCCATTCTGATGTATAAATCTCTTATTCTGGTACATCAAGATAAAGGTCATAGACTACATTAATAATGGTTCCTTACTTGTGTTACTAATAACATCTTACATTGTTAACCCTGAAACTATTTTAAAAATCTAATTTACTTTTCTCTATGGATGCCAGGCCAGATACTCATCTTATATGACTCAAAGGGATAATTCATCTTCACTCAATTCTGGAAGAAGAAGCCAGCCTGAGATGGCAGTTTATTTTCCATATTTGCCTGAATTATGAAACCAGGCTAGCCCATTCTAATCAATCAATGAATATTTATTAAGCTCCTACTAAGTGTTTATTTTTTTGTCCTTGTACAAAAGACTGTTTTCAAAGCACATCTGATTAGGAAAATCCATTCAATTCAACAAACATTTCTTGAGTACCTTTCAAGCCTGACATAATACCAACTAAGTGATATAAAGATAAGAAAGATGTGAGTACTTCTCTCTGAAACACTGTTATCTACTTATGTGGAGCATAGAGATGAAAAAAAAAAATTGCTGAGGATTTTATTTTCATGAAAATGTAGAACACATGGCTTTGAGTAATGAAAAACATAGGGGAAAATATGCTGAGGTCAGATTTTATCTTATTTATTTATTTTCTAGCTTTACTGAGGTATAATTGAAAAATAAAAATGTCATATATTCAAAGTGTACAAAGTGATGATATTCTATACATAATATTCTTTTACATTATAAAAGAAACACCTCATGGATTTAATGTCAACCAAATTATTCACCACTTCACATATTTGTATTTTTTTGTGTGTATGGGAACATTTAAGTGCTTCTCTCTCAGTAAATTTCAATTATTCAATACAATGTTATTAACTATAGTCTCTACATTATAGATTAGATCCTAAGAACTTTATAATTTTACAATTCAAGTTTTTACTAACCATTACCAAGGTTGTACCCTTTTACCAACAAGCCTCTCCCTGTTTTCTTCAATCCCCAGCCCTGACAACTGCTTTTCAACTCCACATGTATGAATTTGACCTTTTTTTTTTTTTTTTTAAGAATTCCACATGTAAATAAGTCATACCATGTGATATTTATGTTTTTCTTTCTAGCTTATTTCAAGTTGCATCATGCCCTTCAGGATCATCTATGTTGTCCCAAATAAAAAAATTCCTCCTCTTGATAGCTGAATAATATTCCATTGTATATATATATATATATATATATATATCACATTTTTATTTATCATCCATTGATGGACATATAGGTTGTCTCCCTACCTTGATATTGTGAGTAATGCTGCTGCAAACATGGTTTTACAGATATAGCTTCAAGATGATTCCATTTCCTATGGATGTATACTCAAAAGTGGGATTACTGTTGGTTTTATTTTTAATTTCTTGAGGAGCCACCATACTATTTTCCATGCTACATTCCCACCAACAGTGTGCAAGTATTCCCTTTTCTCTGCATCCTCATCAGTGTTTATTATTTCTTGTTGTTTGATAAGAGCCATCCCAATAGATCTGAGGTGAGATCTAATTGTTGTTTTGATTTGCATTTCCATGGTGAACAGAAATGCTGGGCAATTTACAAATACTTGTTCATTTGTTTACCTTCTTTGGAAAAATGTTTAAGTCCTTTGCCGATTTTTAACTGGGTTATTTCTTTTTTTTGCTATTGAGCTGTGTGAGGTCTTATATGTTTGGATATTAACCCCTTATTGGATATACGGTTTGCAAGTATTTTCACACAACCAGTAGGCTTCCCCTTCATTTTGATGATGATTTCCTTTGCTGTGCAGCAGATTTTCAGTTTCATGTAGCCCTTCTTGTTTACTTTTGCTTTTGCTGCTATTGCTTTTCCTGTCAAATCCAAAAAAAAAAAAAAAAAAGTGTTGCCAAGTCAAATGTTAAGGAGCTTGACTCTTATATTTTCTTCTAGGGGATTTATGACTTCAGGTCTTATGTTCAATTACTTAATCCATTTTGAGTTTTGCTTTGTTTTGTTTTTGTGGCTGGTATTTCATTGTCTTGCATGTGACTATCCAATTTTCCCAGCACAGTTTATTGACATGAATATCCTTTCTCTATCATCTTTAGCCTCTTAGTCCTATAGTAACTGACATATATGTATAGGTATATTTTTATGTTGTCTATTTTGTTCATTTGATCTATGTCTGTTTTTTATGCCAATATCATACTGTTTTGATAACTGCAGAGAGGGAGAAAGAGAGAGAGAGAAGAATTTAGCTAAATATTTGAAGAACATCTCTAAGCATGTATTCCAGTTTTTCCTTTAGCTCATGACAACAGTGAAAATCAAATTAATAAAAGAAGCATTCAGGTTATTATTTCTCCAGAATTTAGGTAGAAACAGTTGGCATGAGCAACCTACAAAGTGGAAGGGTGGCATTACTGACCACAAAGGAGAGCTTGGAAGTTCAGTTTTGTGGGCAGTGATGTCTTCTGTTTTAAATGTGTGAAAACAGTAGGATATACCACTGAATGTGTCCAGTAAGAAAAGAGACAGGGAACGGGAGCTCTGTGATTAATGAGGATTTGCCTTGATTGAAGATGGGGCTGGAAATGTAAATTTAGGAGTCATTAGCATAGAAGTGATGTTTAAAGCTATGAGGATAGATGGGCTCTCCTAGAGTGAGTATTAAAGGAGCAGTAGGCAGAGAGAAGAATGTGGCTTCTGGAAGGTCCATTCTAAGGGTGGTGCTGAGGAGGAAGAGAATCAGTGATGGAAATAGAAAGAAAAAGGAGATTCAGGGCTGAAGGTCAGGGAAAGCTAGTGAAACATATAACCCAAAGCCAAGCAGGAGCATCAGCTGTGAATGAAAGATGGTAGATGTGGAAAGAGAGTGATTGATCAAATAATAAACAACCACTGGAGAACTTTAGAATAAGGAATTGCCGTGAAAGACTCTGTGTATAAATGTTAATCCATTTTTGCTTTTGATTATATTTTATATGCACTTCAGTGGAAATATGTGCTATATAGGGGGATTCTTGAAGCTCATCCCAGTCCCCTTATATAACATATATATAGGGGGCTACCACTTGCCGGCTCAGAAGTCCTTGAAGATGAAACTTAACCTCTGTGAGTCTATTTATCATCAACAAGATAAGGATATTAATACATGCTTCATAGAGTTGGCTTAAGAATTAAATAAAATAATTAACATAAACCACTAGATTATGCTTGACATATGTACAAATAAATACATTGCTGTACAACTATAAATTTATGTACAGATAATAGCAACAAAATACTAATTGCCATTTTTAACACTAAGTGAGTTTTTTAAGTAATTAGGAGAGCGGAGTGTTATCTGGTCTTATCAGGGTGTTATCAGGAGTCTTTGAAGGAGTAATTGGGCCAGAAACCTTACTCTTTCCTTTAAAAGAGAGAAAACCCTAATTTAAAATTCATAGACAATTTAATTTAAGGCTTAAGAAAATACTAAGATAAGAGTCCTGAAGTATGTTTTAATAGAAAGTGCATTTTCTTCTATTTTTACAGTGGCAAAAAATTGCAAGCATTGGAAATACTGCATCAGCAGGGAATTAGTTAAACAGATATAATTAATTCATAAAATGGACCACTATGCCATGGAAAGATTTTTAAAAATCAGTTTACAGGACTAGGTATATGATTCCTCTTAGGAGATAGTTGGATGGGTATTTTTTCTATTTATTCCATCCTTCCTTCTCCTCTCTCTCCTTCTGTCCCTCCCTCCCTCCTTCCCTTCTTTCCAAAAGAAAAGTGTATTATATTTATGAGCAAGAGTTGTTTTGCTTTTACTGAAGACACACCTCATGGACCTTTAAACACCTTCACCCACACCAAGAAGAAAATACCCCCAAAAGAGGTGAGGCCATGGCCTTACTGGCTTTTACACAAAGTACAAGGTGTGTCCCCCCCAAAATGCAGAGGTGAAAGTTTCCTGAGTCCATGACTGGTTGGGGAATGTGACAGTTTGCATTTTTAAAGATTTCTGAACCAAGGCACCCCCTTGTGTGCCAATGTGACCTCGGCACTTCTCCATCGAGAGGCAGGTTCTGTGTTGCTTCCTCTTGAACCCCCGGGGAACTGTGACTCTGCTGGAAGTGACACTATACGACTTTTAAAGTTGACTTACAGAAAGAATACAGCTTCCACCTGATCCTTCAGGAACACTCACCCTGGGAACCCAGCCGCCATGTCGTGAAGCAAAGATCTCAGGTAAAGCCTCTGAGGTCCCAGCCAACAGTGGGCAGCAACTGTTAACATGTCAGGAAATGAGCCTTCAGAAGGGCTGATACTGGCTAGATCACAGCTGGGCTATGCCTTCTCATCCTGACTCAAATGGTAGGCCTTTGACTGAAGTAAATGCTGCTATTTTAAGTCACTACATTTTAGGGTCATTTGCTATGTAGCAATAAGCAGCAGAAGCAGAGTGAAACATGATTCTTGATGTTTTGATGGTGAAGACCTCTGCAAGCAATAAGCTACTCAATAGCTATTCAAGTTTGAGGAGACTTTTTCAGAGGAACATATTTACAAAGCAGCAATAGATTCATAAACTTAGAGAATGAACTTACAGTTGCCAGTGGGGAAAGACCAGGGGAAGGGGCAGTTAGGGAGTTTGGGATGGACATGTATACGCTGCTTTATTTAAAATGGATGATCAACAAGAACCAACTCTACAGCACAGGGAACTCTGTTCAGTGTCATGTGGAAGCCTGGACTAGAGGGAAATTTGGGGAAGAATGGATACATGTATATGTATGGCTGAGTCCCTTCGCTGCACCATCTGAAACTATCACTAACATTGTCAATTGGCTCTTTGTTGTTGTTTTACAGTTGCTAAGTCTTGCCCAACTCTTTGCAACCCACCAGGCTCTTCAGTCCACGGGATTCTCCAGGCTAGAGTACTGGAGTGGGTTGCCATTTCCTTGCCAGGAGATCATTCCAGACCAGAGATCTAACCCACATCTGCATTGGCAGGCGGATTCTTTACCACTGAGCCACCAAGGAAGCCACGATTGGCTATAAGCCAATATAAAATAAAATGTTAAAACTAGAAAAAAATAAAGAAGAATATCTTGCCTCTTTTTCTCATCTTTTCTTCTCTATGTTATATTCAGTGAAGATCTACATTTATGTAACTAAGAAGGAAGAAATGCTCATTTACTGGCTAACCACAATGTACTAGCTGTTTTGTGCCATACTTTGTATAAATAATCTTATTTAATTCACACAACAGGTTTATGAGGTAAGTATTATTATCCCTCACTATGCAGATGAAGAAAAGGGGGATCAAATGAATTAAACAACTTGCCTGAGGATACATAGCCAGTAAGGGCAGGTTTCACAGGTTAAGCCTAGACCTTCTGATTGCTAAGACTGCTGCCTGCTCTGTTTAGCTGCCTCCCATCAGAAAATGTGTTAACTATTCAGCTTCCATGTCCAGTCTGCTGACTTTCTACTTTCATATATCCTATTAGTCAATAGAACTTCTTTATATAGTCTTATACTACAAGAACCTTCAGGATGATATGGGAAGAGATTGTCTAATCAATAAAGCACAGGTTCCCAGGAGGATTGGTGGTAATTCATTATAAGAGGGCAATGCAAGATCTGCAGAAAACCATTACTGAACAATACCCAAGAATATTCCAGGAAGAGCTGCAATAGATGGAAAGTCTAAGAACCAGGAGAGATTATGACAAGAGGTTCAATAGACTGTATGGGATGATTGGTTTGGAGGCATAGTGGAGATGTGAGGACCAGGGGGTAAGCAGCACTTGCTTCTTCATAAACTTTTTTTTGGCAAAATTATGTATGTATGTATGGCACACACGGATATATGCAACTATCATCTATCTATCTACCTATTCATCTGTCTATCCATTTTTCTGTCTTCATCATCTATGATCTAGTCATCTATCACTCCACCTATCTATCTGTCTGCCTATCTGTTCATCTCTCCACAATCTCAATCTCCTGATTTATCCACCACCCCCCTTCCCCACCTTGGCATCTAAATGTTTGTTCTCTCTGTCTGTGTTTCTATTTCTGCTGTGCAAATAGGTTAATCTGAACCATTTATCTAGGTTCCTTGTATGTGCATTAATATATGATACTTGTTTTTCTCTTTCTGACTTTTTTCACTCTGTATGGCAGTCTTTAGGTCCATCCATGTCTCTACAAGTGACTCATTTTCATTCCTTTTTTTGGCCAAGTTTTACTATTCCCTGTGTATATGTACCACATCTTCTTTATCCTTTACTCTTTTGATCTACATCTAGGTTGTTTCCATGTCCTGGCTATTGTAAATAGTGCCGTAGTTTTTAGATACCAAGTCTTTTATTTTCTTTCTTTTAGGTCTCTCAAGCCAGCCTGCCTCTCTTCAACTCTACCACTTCCCTCAGGACTCTGGTCCACATTAATCCTCACCCTTATCCTCCAATGGGCTCCTAACTGAACTCCCCACCCATTGCCCCTTCCTATTCCAGTTAATTTACACAATATTTCCAGGTTAATGTTCCTAATCCTATCACATTTCTGTTCAGATTCTCCCATTGGCAACCAGTTGAAAATGCACTGAGCCAATTATGCCTTAACTTGCAAGCTCAGTCTTATTTCTCATCATTATCTTTCACCTAGAGGCATAGTGTCTAGCCACATATGACTGTTAGCATTTTTAAAAACATCCTTCTGGTAGATTGATGGCAAAAAATAGCTCAGCTGTATTTCTGAATATTTAGTGCAGAAGAACTAAAGAACCTCTTGATGAAGGTGAAAGAGGAGAGTGAAAAAGTTGGCTTAAAATTCAGCATTCAGAAAACAAAGATCATGGCATCTGGTCCCATTACTTCATAGCAAATAGATGGGGAAATAATGGAAACTGTGAGAGATTTTATTTCTGGGGGGCTCCAAAATGATTGCAGATGGTAACTGCAGCCATGAAATTAAAAGAAACTTGCTCCTTGCAAGAAAAACTATGACAAACTTAGACAGCATATTAAAAATCAGAGACATCACTTTGCCAACAAAGGTCGGTCTAGTCAAAGTTATGGTTTTTCCAGTGGTCATGTATGGATGTGAGAGTTGGACTATAAAGAAAGCTGAGTGCCAAAGAATTGATGCTTTTGAACTGTGATATTGGAGAAGACTCTTCAGAGTCCCTTGGACTGCAAGGAGATCCAACCAGTCCATCCAAAGGAGATCAGTCATGAATATTATTGGAAGAACTGATGCTGAAGCTGAAACTTCAATACTTTGGCCACCTGATGTGAAGAACTGACTCATGGGAAAAGACCCTGATGCTGGGAAAGATTGAAGATGGGAGGAGAAGGGGACAACAGAGGATGAGATGGCTGGATGGCATCACCAACTCAATTGACATGAGTTTGAGTAAGTTCCAGGAGTTGGTGACAGACAGGGAATCCTGGCATGCTGCAGTCAATGGGGTTGCAAAGAGTCAGACATGACTGAGCGACAGAACTTAACTGAATCTGACTTTCCAGGTCATTCTTTAAATCTGGGCTTTCCTGTGACTTGGTTGGCTCAAGAGAATGCAAGGGAAGTGGTGATGTGACAATTCTTAATCCAGGCTTCATGTGGTCTTGGTTCTGCTCTCTCTTGTGCTCCTGTGCCTTTGTCATGAGATTTTGATCTTGGCTAGTCTGTTGGCAGATGAGACCCATAGAGCTGAGCCAAGTCACACCAGCTGTTCCAGTGAAGGGCCTATAACAGAGCCCATCCAAGATCTGCCAAGCCACCAACTGACCTACAGTTTCTTGCATGAGCCTGTGGAGTCAGCTCACATATGAACTGTGAACAAGAGAAGAATTTCCTAGCCAGCCCATGGTCTTGTGAGACAATTATTTTAAACCTATCATTTTTATCATTATTAAACTTACTGTCTTATTAAGTTTTGGGGTGGCTTGCTAGGTAACAAGAGCTAACTTATACAAAGTCCCAAGACTTTTATTTTTGGTTTTCTTCTCTGGGCTTGTGTTTCTGATATCCTCCTGCCTGAGCTTGGTATATGATTTTGCATGTGAAAGTAGCCTGAATTCTTTTCTTTATCCTGGGAACACAGTCATTCTGCTTCAACTTATTTGATTTTTCCCACCCTTACTTTTTCTCATAAGTAAGATCTTGAGAAGGTTGTATTTAGGTGAACCCACCTTGCTTATTCCTGTTCGGTGATACTCAGTTGCAAGTACCAGCAAGTGCTCTTCCAGCATTATATTAGCTAGAACAGTGGGAAAGAGTATTCATTCACTTAGCTTTTTTTTTTTTTTTGGAAAGCATAGCCTGAAGTTTAGAAGTAGTCAGACTTTGTGTCACATATATGGATGTGTAAGGATCTTTGTGTCTTTCTTTTGTTGAGCAAACATGCATTATAAATGGAATAAATAGAGACATAGGCAGAAAAGTCAACAGTGATCAGTGATTCTTGAAGACAGAATGACTTCTTTTTTCTAAAAGTCTGCTGAGCCTATGTCTCATCAAGTACTGTTTGTAAAGATTTGCTTTGAAATAGCACAGAGGAACCTGAACAAATACATCAAGAAGCATCATGTTTCAGAAGCAGTGTCTTCAGAGAACAAAGGGATTATTGTGAGTGTGATTCCAGTCACAAAGTGTGGAAATCATGAGATCCTAAGGATTTTTTTCTTCATTTTCTATGGCATCCAAAACACGTTTTCTCTGAATAGAGCTCCTAGACGAATTTTGCAACTGCCAGGCTGTTGGAGTGCCAAGCTGCGTAACTGGGTATCTGGACCCATCCCTGATAATGGCAGAGTTACTGCAGTGGCCCCACCAAAACTTTGTTCACTGGTGCTCCCAGGTCAGAAGCCAGTCTCTGGTTGGGATGGTTGGAAATGATGAGCTGAATGAAGCTGATCATGTTCAGAAGCTAGAGAAGGATCAAAATGACCTTGAGATGTAGAAGAAAGCATTGCTTTGAATTGTTCTGAGTCAAAATTATTTTTAAATAGTCTGTGCCCCCAACTGCTGTTCTCTGGTACAAAAATGAAGTCTATAAACAAGCTTCTGGAAATTTAATTCATCCAAACTTCCCATTTGGTGGAAGAATTTGTTTTGCCTGCTAATCTTGAGCCCCTTAATGCTCTGTTTCCTCTGACCTCTTTATGAAACACATTTCAGCACTTGAAATTCATCACTGTCTTTTAGAGTGAAGCTTTTACAAAGTGAAAATTTGTAATTTCCCTCTTGTGACTTAATATTCTGTCATTATCATAAACAGTGGGCTTCCCAGGTGACTCAGTGATAAAGAATCCACCTGCCAAGCAGGAGACATGGGTTTGATCCCTGGGCTGCGAAGATCCCCTGGAGAAGGAAATGGCAACCCACTCCAGTATTCTTGCTTGGAAAATCTCATAGACAGAGTAGCCTGATGGACTATAGTCCATAGGGTTACAAAGAGTCTGACATGGGTGAGCGACTGAGCATGCATGCATGCATTATAAAGAGCACTCCAACGAACACTTGGATGCATTTATCCTTTTGAATCATGTTTTCTTTTTTTTTCTGGGTATATGCCCAGGAGAGGAATTACTGGATACATGATAGCTCTATCTTTAGTTTTTTTGTTTTTTGTTTTTATGGAACATCCATACTGTTCTCCATAGTGGCTTCACGGATTTACAGTCCCATCAACAGTGTACAAGAGTTCCCTTTGCTCCATACCCTCTCCAGCATTTATTGCTTGTAGATTTTTTGTTGATGGCCATTCTGACCAGTGTGAGGTAGTATTTCATTGTTGTTTTGATTTGAATTTCTCTAGTAATTAGTGATGTTGAGCATCTCTTCATGTGCCTCTTGGCCATCTGTTTGTCTTCTGGGAGAAAAGTAGAGGGAAGGATAGATTGGGAGTTTGGGATTGATATATACATACTGCTGTATTTGAAACAGAAACAACAAGGACCTACTATAAAAAGATAAATAAAATATTTTGTGAATGTGGTTACATATAATTAAAGATTTTTAAATGTTTTTATTTTTATTAACAGTACAAAAAGAAGTTTAGAAATTCACTTAATCATTTTTGTGATATCTCTACTAAGACAGATTTGAGTCTAGTCACCACTAGAGACCTAGAGGTCTCCAAGTGAAGGACACTCTTTAAAATGGGGACTAAATGTACTATTGCTTGATCCTTGATTAGATCCTAAATATCAAGATAAACAAAGATACTTATAAGAGCATTATTGGGTCATTTGACAGAATTTGAATATGGTTATAGATTTGGTAATAGTATTAGGCAATGTTAATTTTCTTCTGATTTTAGTCATTATACTGTGGCTCTGGGCTTCTCAGGTGGTCCACTGGTAAAGAATCTGCCCATCAATGCAGGAGATGCAGAGACTTGGGTTTGATCCCTGGGTCAGGAAGATCCTCTGACGTAGGAAATGGCAAATCACTCCAATATTCTGGCCTGGAAAATTTCATGGACAGAGGAGCCTGGCAAGCTACACACAGTGGGGTCACAAAGAATCAGACTCACACGTTTGCACACACACACACACACACACACACACACACACACACACACACATTGTGCCTGTACAGTGTAAAAGAAAACACTCTTTTTTTTTAGGGAAATACTGCTGGGAGCCGTCAGGATGCCCCCTTGCTTGGATGACAATGTCACGAGACTAAGAAAGAAATTGCAAAGCTGACTTTCTTTATCGGGGCATCCCGGGCTAGGCACCCCCTGGTATTTTTCTTGGGAGTTCTGTCCATGCTCGGAACATTGGCTCATCTCAGTAGGTCAGTCCCAGTTGGAAAGAATTTGTCCTGTGATAATCCCCCCAGACCTTATTGACCAGAGGATCCGGGAAGGTGGATCACCTTCTCCGGGGGCTAAGGAGGAATGAAAGGGACATTTAAATAGATTACTACTCCTCCTACTCATTACTGGGGAGTTTACCAAGGGTTCTCTGGGGGTCATGGCAAGGCCACCACCAGAAAAGCTTGTACTTGGGTCACCTTTCCACCTCCCATTCCCCTGACCACTCCACAGAGGAAGCTCTCTTCCTTGAGGAAATCAGGCTGGAATGGGACTTAGGAATGCTCATAACTGTGCCCAGCATAGTTGGAGATATTGATTGCTTTAGGATAATGTAGACATAGGAATTCATTATAGTAGTTATAAAGTTAATAGGGTTTTATTGCTAAAGCAGTGCTGCTAGACTGTCTCTTAGTCCTTTTTCTTCTTTCTAAACTGTCTTAGTCCTCTTTCTTCTTTCTAAACTGTCTCTTTCCTCTTTCCTTGTTAGAACTGGAGTAGGTTACTAGAATAAACAGTCTCAAGCTTAAGCCCCTCCCTCTAGCTTCTACATAGTTGTACCTGATAAGAGAAATGTAACCTTTCTACTTAGGTTGATGTACTTATCATGATTGAATGAGGTATACTGAAGACATTCAAATGGTAAACATACTATTGTTAAATCTAATTACATAAAAATCTGACCTCTGCAAAGAGAATGTTTCATGATAGATTGGGGAATGAGCTCAATGATAAGGTTGCTATGGAAGGTAGGAAACAAAAAATTGTATAGAATGATAGATGATGTAATGATGTAATGGGGATGTCTTTTGGCTATAAAACTGTAAACCAACAACAATAAACTGAGAGACTGCTTCATCACAACACACCGACTCAGCTCAGTTCTTCCGCTGACACCACTCATCCCTCAAGACCCCCAGACCACCAAAGTATTTATAGTAGACAGACAAATTGTCTTTAATTTACCATCAAATGGTTTAGGTGAAATAATTTACATGTGTATTATTATGGACAGGGTAAAATGAAATTCCTAGTACGAATCAAAGCTTTAATAACTTTAGGAGTAGGTATAAATGCTATAGATTTATAAAGATCTCATTAGAATAGTTTATGTTTATTTTACACTTACTAGTTTTATGAATTTTAATAAGGTTCTAATTATGTTTTGTTTCAGTCAATATTTTCATATTTAGTCAGAAAAAGAGTACACAAACAGATTTTGCACATGGAAATTAACATTTTTTATTAATTAAAATATCAATAAAATTAAAAACCAAACAGAAAATGAAGTAGTGACAATAATAATTTCTGAAAAAAGTTTCACTAAACAGCTTCATTTAGCACAGCAACTATTTCTGCTTTTGCATATAACCATCTATTTCTGATCTGCATAGTTATATTTTTATCATTAAAATTATAAAACAGCATATTATTTTATATAATGCCCTTTATTACTCAATTTATAATATTTTAGTTTCCTATATCATCCTAATCATTATATTTTTAAATGTCTACCTAACTTTCCTATTCAATGATAAAATATTTCTCCTCTATTTGCACATTTGACTAGCTTTTAATAGTTTTTAAATAATTAACAGTGAATATTTTATAAATGTTGTATCTGTTTTTTCTTTGTTTTCACATCTGCTGAATTGTATTTGTTTAAGAATAATTCCCAGAAATGCTACTTTTGAGATAAAAAGTATAGATAACTTCATGGGTCTGAACAGTTACATCCATTTGTATGTGCACCAGCAGAATTTTTCATTCAACATCATATAACTTCAGAAAATATGCTAATTAGGTTTTAGTTGTGTGATGCATATGTTAGCCTAGCAAAAGAGATAAGTAAATTTAGACCTATGAGATGGGAAACAACTGGATTAAAAGAATGTAAAAAAAATGGCAATATGTGAATAGGAATTATGCTATGACAATTGAGTTCCCTGTTGAAAGCATAAGAAAAGTATTCATGGGCTAAGCACAGAATGACAGTCACACAAAGCTATAAGCAAAATGTAAATAGCAAAAAGCAAGACAAAACAGAAAAGTTTCAGTTAACATTAATTTTCATTCTAGCAAAAATAGTATTGATCTTAGATAGAGAATGAGGTTTAGAAGTCAAAGATGGATGCATTTTTCAACTGAAGGTCTGGATGATGGTTTGAAAAGCAATGGGTCACCATTGCCTGGACTGGCCTCTGGCACCTGAGTACCCAGGACCTTGCTGACACCCCAGTTTTTCCCCAGAAACACAAGCTCATTAAGACCTTAAGTATCTTTCCCTATAGGAACCTGGTAGGCTTCTGTCTATGGGGTCGCACAGAGTTGGACTGAAGCGACTTAGCAGCAGCAGCATACTTATACCACAGTTAGTATCTCTGAGTGAATCTCTTAGCCTTTTGAGATGCAGCTCATAGATGCATAGACTATATTCCTCGAATGACAAGTAGGTAGCTTGGGGGAAACCTGGAAGCCCCAGACCACTTTTATCATGGCTAATCTTCCCAGCCAGTTAATCATATGGTCCTTGCAGTTACCAGTCTTTTTAAATTTAAAATGAGAGGATTGGGATAATTAGCCTTGCCAGGGTCATTGATCTAAAAGGGGATATGCTCTCTCTAGTGCTTTCACTCATCTTGTACAATTCAGAAGAAAAAAAAAAAAAATCAAACCCTATATCGCCACCCTTATCTTTAGCTAATATTAGGATTGAGTTAAGGTTAATGTTAACTAGGTTTTGAAGAAATGCCTTTCATGGTGAATTAAGGGAAGCACTTTCATGAGAAATTAATCTATACTGGAGGGAGTTTTCTGTGTGTTCTTTGTTATTTACTATATATATTATTGTTCAGTTGCTAAGTTATGTCTGCCTCTTTTGTGACCCCAAAAAGAGACCTGCCATATTCATCTGCCCATGGATTTCCCAGGCAAAAATATTGGAGTGAGTTGACATTTCCTTCTCCTGGGAATCTTCCTGACCCAGGGATTGAACCCACATCTCCCACATTGGCAGCCAGATTCTTTACCACTTGAGCCACCTGGGTAGCTATATATATATATACAGCTTCTACATACACCATTTCTAAAGGAAAAAGAAAGAATAACATTGATATGTGAGTCTCATTCATCAGTAAGACATCTGTAGTTTCCTGTCCTAAGGCCAATAAGACAAATCTTATTGTACAGTGCACGGTCTAGTCATTAAAGACGAGCCCAATGAGATTTAAGCCAAAAGATTTCTCCACTCAAAAGAAGAAAACGAGAAAATTGTTGCAATTTAACAGTCCTCATTCTCTCTGAAGGTTTTGGCTTTGTTCGTCTGTACTTCCCATTTGTTCTTGCTCCTCTCAGCTCAGCTAACTCTCAACTTTGGACCAAATCTTCAAGTCTCAGCCCAATAACTAGGTATGCAGTTACATCATAAATAACTTTAGGATGTTTTTCATGGATTCTTTGGACAATATCCTGGGCAAGTAAATGAAAAATATTGAACCTACAAGAGTGATTACATTTTCAAAAGGAATAGAGTAAGATGTCATCAGAGATGGAACCTAAATCCATTCTCAATTGGTTTTAAAAATCCAGCTGTGTAATCATTAAAGACTCTTTACTTTTTTCTCTTTTGAGCTTCATCCCAAAGACTTGCCTATCTTGCCCAAAGATTTTTGTGAACAGGGAGATGAAGAGGGGAACAAACCTTGTCAGTTTAAGCTTAGCAGATTCTTTTCTCATTTTGATAGCTTTAGTATTTGCCCTAGACAGCCAAGAGGTGTTTAAATGTATTTGGTGTGCCAGATTTTTAAAGTTCTCTTTGCAAAGACAATTTTGTTTCCAAGTTTCATTTCTCTGCACAGTGCACCCCTAGAATCCATGTTCATTTCTCCTGTGTTGTGTGTTTCATCTCTTAGTTGTAATTAAAACTATAAAATCTAGACTGTAGACAAATTCAGCAGAGACATTGAATTGGGGGTTTCTTGGCTTGGAGTTTACTTACCTCCCTATAGCTTAAGTCCATCAGGAACCAAGAAATAATGAAAAAGTTACTTAGTAAGTTGCCCTCACTACTCGCATGAACTGAGGGGTGTCAGAACATCCTTATTGATCACAAGGTTTCTCTGATGGCTCAGTAATAAAGAATTTGCCTGCAATGTAGAAGACACAAGTTCGATCCCTGGATCAGGAAGAACCCCTGGATTAGGAAATGGCAACAAACTCCAGTATTCTTGCCGGGAAAATCCCATGGGCAGAGGAGCCTAGAGGGCTTCAGTCCATGGAGTCACAATGAGTCAGACACAACTGAGCATGCACACAAACACACATGGTGCATATGGAGATTAGAAGTCCACATTAAAACTTGAAAATGTGACTGATGAAGATATTCTAGGATGATAAAACTGCCCTTATCTTGATCATATGATATTAGTGCACATGTCCTATTCAGACACTTCCCTTTTTACTTGAAATAAACAGAGAAAGAGAAAAGACAGAGCACAAATCCAACAGACTTTGCAAACAGATTCTGCTTTGCTTTAAGACACAAAATCAATGCAGATGTAAAAAACAAGGAAGAACTCATTGTTTACCTTTTATAAGACCAGTTAAGAGTTTACAATGTACTAGCTTTGGAATCACATGTGTTTAAAAGGTTGTTCCTTGAGGTGTTGGCAGTTTATATACTGAGCATAGTGAACTATGTTGACCTATTTCTTGTGATGCCCTGAGATATAAGAACAAGGAAGGTTATGTTGACTGGTGGGACTACTCTGAGGTCATGATGCCTAGTTTCTATGCAGCCCATCTGCAAACACAATGAACACTTCTGTAGAGCTCACTTTATAAAAATCGGCAGAATTATTGAATAACCTCTCAGTTTCTGAAACATGCTCTTTAACTAGAATAATATTATCAAGAAACATTTAATATGAATTTATGAAGGGCTTATCCTTTGTCCACAGGCCAAGTGGAAATCAGTAACAGAAAGAGAGAAGAAAGAAGGCAATGAAAGTGATGACTGCATAGTGGTGAAAGCCTGCCTCTACAAAAAATGCAGGAGGGGGGAAATAAAGCAGATTGAATTAGTGAAAATGGAGAAACAAAGAGGAGAATCTTAATAAAGCATGGAATGGAAAGGTGAGTCACTAATATGGGTAATCAATCCTATTTGGGGTAAAACAAAACAAAAACTCAAAAATTTCAAGATATACTGATCTGGTTAAAATGTTCAACTCCTTGAAATCAACTTCGTTTTTTTTCAATTTAAGAACTATGGTATATCGACTAGAGGCTGCTTGTGAGATTTGGGGTTTTATTTATTTATTTTATTGGAGTATAATTGCTTTAAAATGTTACGTTAGTTTCTGGTCTACAACAAAGAGAATTAACTGTATGTATACACATCTCTCCTCCCTCTTGAATTCCCTCCTACTCACCCCCTTCCCACCCTTCTAGGTCATCACAGAGTACCAAGCTGAGTTTATTGGAAATTTTAAAGTAATTATCAAATAGACCAATAATATAATTATAGGGCATTAGAAGACTACTAGAAGACTACTACTATTTTATATGCATAAAATACATTTTTTTATATAAAAGCCATATATCTATGCAAATAAAATAAGACTTCCCATGGACAGTGTCAGTCTCTCCTTTCAGCAAAAAAAAAAAAAACTTACCTTTTAAAGAAAAGTGTAGTATTCTTATGTCCATGAAAAGCCTTATTCATATAAAATCAGCAAAATAATTGCTAAAGTCATCAGATTTTCAACTCCGTGTTAAATACTATACAAAATGCTGCAGGGTATATAAACAAGTATAGAAAATTGTCTTCCTTCAAGGATTTTTAAGTCTTGCATATGTGTGTGTCTATGTAGATCTGTATCATCTATATCTATCTATATGATATATGTGTGATTTTGTTTATAAGTAAGTATTTTTATTCACATAAAATTTTAACAATGAAGAAAAATATATAACAGACACTATTTAGATCATCCATTGCTTGTTTTGACTGTGCTACATTTTGGAAAATAAAGGTATATATAAAATGTTATCTTTACCATGTAGGAGTATTCAGCTTAGTAGGGGAAAACATAAAGACCATAAAGAAGATAATCACAAAACCATACCCCATATATCAAATTTAAAAAACGTGCAGCCAAGAGGAAACAATTACTCTAACCTAGAGGCATCAGTAACCTTTCAAAGTAAGCTACTAAGGACATTACAGTGGAGGGCAAGCACAAAGCCGGTAAAAGGAAGTCTTTGAGGTAGATGGGAATAGTATGCTGACATGTAAAAAAAGTCATGAAACAACTACCTTTTGGGGAAATGTGTGGCTAGACTGCTGAAGGAGCAAGGAGAACATAAGATATATAGCAATGAGAGAGGAGTCTGAAACATATATGAGAAAGTACAGGGTGCGCCATGTTATGGAATCAGAACATTATCTCCTGGATAAGGAGCCATTTTTTTTAACTAAATTAATCTATTTTCTGTTTAGATAAAATATATTTAATTCATTATATTAACCTAATTAAAATTATGAATTAATGTTATTTAGTAATTATGTGCGTGTGTGATCAGTTGCTCAGTCTGACTCTTTGTGGCCCCATGGGCTATAGCCTGGTAGGTTGGTGGTCCCCCTGGTATATAGTATTGTAACAGAGCTCAGAGCTGGTTATGCAATTGCAACATTTGGTACTCATTCACAGCTGTAGCTGAGTCATCATTGGAGACTAGAAGCCCATTTGTTGAGCCCTTTTATAATCTCCATGCCTGCCACCATAAACCTGTCGATGAAGTCGTGGGGCTGCTGATGGATAGATAACATTATCCATCTATAGGTCATTTTGATCACCTGATGACTAAAGCTTATCCCTATTGTACGGGAGTACTCACCTGGAAAACGGGTTGTCTTACTCAAGGTCCATTCTGAGATTCGTTTTCATAAAATTATTACCTAAAATTATTTTTTAAAGCTGAGATATAATTGACTTACAATATTAATAATAGTTTCAGGTGTATAACATAGTGATTTGGTATTCTTAGGTATTATGAAATAATTGCTATAAGTCTAGTCACCATCTGTCATGATACAAAGTTATTACTTCCTATTTACTATATTACCAATGCTTTATATTATATCCCTGAGAATTGTTTATTTAATAATTAAGTAAGTTGGTACTCAATTCTCTTCACCTAGTTCAACCCTGCCCCATACTTCCCTTCCCCTTTGACCACCACTTGTTTGTTCTTTGTTCTAAGAATCTGTCTCTGTTTTGTTCTGTCTTTCATTCATTTTGTTTTTAGATTTCACATATAAATGAAAATTGTTTTGCATTTGTCTTTCTCTGTCTACTGTATTTCACTTAGCATAGTACCTTTTAGGACTATCCATGTTGTCCGCAAATGGCAAGATCTGATTCATTTTTATGGCTGAGTAATATTCTATTATATATATATGCCATATCTTCTTTATTCATTTGCCAATGGACACTTAGGTTTCTTCCAAAATTCTTTACATCAATACACCAGACTTCTTATTTTTAAATCCCTAAACATCCAGCCAAGCCAAAGCTCTTAGAATTCTTCATACTCTTATTTTATTATCTAATTTTTTTCATAGCTGAATAAAATCATTGACTACTCTGTTCTAGTATAAAAATTTAAGATAGTGCCTACAACATGGGGGCACTCATATTTTTTCAATGAATACAAATATGCAAAAAAATGTTAACGTTTATGAGCAATATAATGTCAATTTGTCAAGTGGGACAAATGAGGTACATAAGTGAAAAGTGAAAGGGTAGTCACTCAGTCGTGTCTGACTGTTTGCAACAATAAAGACTGTAGCCCTCCAGGATCCTCTGTCCATGGAATTCTCCAGGAGAGAATACTGGAGTGAATTGACATTCCCTTCTCCAGGGGATCTTCCTGATCCAAGGAGTGAATCTGGGTCTCCCACATTGTGCAGGTTCTTTACCATCTGATCTATAAAGGAAGACTCCAAGATAGGTAAGCATGGTGGAAAACAAATATTAAATTTAAAAACAGAAGCATAGCAAACATTATTCAACAGTATGCCAGACACTGATCTGAGAGCTTTACATACATTGTCATTTAATCTTCACAATTTCGTGAGGTAGGCACTGCAAGACCTTCTAGAGCTAACACCCCAAAAAGATGTCCTTTCCATTATAGAGGGCTGGAATGTAAAAGTAGGAAGTCAAGAGATACCTGGAGTAACAGGCAAATTCGGCCTTGGAATACAAGATGAAGCAAGGCAAAGGCTAACAGAGTTTTGCTAAGAGAACACACTGGTCATAGCAAACACCCTCTTCCAACAACACAACAGAAGACTCTATGTATAGACATCACCAGATAGTCAATACCGAAATCATATTGATTATATTCTTTGCAGCCAAAGTTGGAGAAGCTCTATACAGTCAGCAAAAACAAGACTGGGAGCTGACTGTGGCCAGATCATGAACTCCTCATTGCCAAATTCAGACTTAAATTTTAAAAAGTAGAGAAAACCACTAGACCATTCAGTTATGACCTAAATTAAATCCCTTATGATTATACAGTAGAGGTGGCAAATAGATTCATGGGATTAGATCTGATAGAGTGCTTGAAGAAATATGGACAGAGGTTTGTGGTATTGTACAGGAGGTAGTGATCAAGACCCCACAGAAAAAGACATGCAAAAATTCAAAATGGTTGTCTGGGGAGGCCTTACAAATAACTGAGAAAGGAAGAGAAGTGAAAGGCAAAGAAGAAAAGGAAAGATATACCGATTTGAATGCAGAGTTTCAAAGACTACCAAGGAGAGATAAGAAAGCCTTCTGCAGTGATCAATGGAAAGAAACAGAGGAAAACAATAGAATGGGAAAGACTAGAGATCTCTTCAAGAAAATTAGAGATATCAAGGGTGCATTTCATGCAAAAATGGGCTCAATGAAGGGCCAAAATCGTATGGACCTAACTGAAGCAGATATTAAGAAGAGGTGGCAAGAACATATAGAAGAACTATAGGAAAAAGATCTTCATGACCCAGATAATCATGATGGTGTGATCACTCACCGAGAGCCAGACATCCTAGAATGTGAAGTCAAGTGGGCCTTAGAAAGCATCACTATGAACAAAGCTGGTGGAGGTGATGGAATTCCAGTTGAGCTATTTCAAATCCTAGAAGATGATGCTGTGAAAGTGCTGCACTCAATATGTCAGCAAATATGGGAAACTCGGCAGTGGCCATAAGACTGGAAAATGTCAGTTTTCATTCCAATCCCAAAGAAAGGCAAAGCCAAAGAATGCTCAAACTACCATGGAATTGCACTCATCTAACACATTAGCAAAGTAATGCTCAAAGTTCTCCATGCCAGGCTTCAACAGTACGTGAACCATGAACTTCCAGATGTTCAAGCTGGATTTAGAGAAGGCAGAAGAACCAGAGGTCAAACTGCCAACATCCATTGGATCACTGAAAAGCAGGAGAGTCCAGAAAAACAACTATTTCTGCTTTATTGACTAGGCTAAAGCCTTTTACTGTGTGGACCGCAACAAACTCTGGAAGATTCTTCAAGAGACAGAGTCACTAAGTCAGACACAACAGTGACTTTAATGAACTGATACACTAATATATTTATTTGCAGATAAGGAACATGAGGTACAGAGAAGTTAAGTAACTTTCCAAAAATCACACAGCTACTTTGTGACAGAATCTAGAATTTTGATTCCAAAGCCAATCTTGAACTCCTATACGATATGGCTGTAGAATCGAGGTAGAAGTTTATTTTGCAGAAAGATAAATAATGGTACAACAAAATCTTTAGAAGATGTTAAGCATGGTTGCATTAAGCTTGCAATGAGTCTATGTCAAAGGCATCAAGAAAATTGAATTTTCCAGGGTAGTTGAGATGGGACTTTGAATTGATGAGGAGCATGGTTATGAAAACAGGGAGTTTGTGTAAGGAATAAATTGATGGGCCTGCAATACTTGGTTTGTGTAGTAAATAATTGGTGATATTGTTTAGTCACTAAGATGTATTTGACTCTTTTGCAACCTCATGGACTATAGCCTGCCAAGCTCCTCTGTCCATGGGATTCTCCAGGGAAGAATACTAGAGTGGGTTGCCATTTCCTTCTCCAGAGGATCTTCTCGACCCAGGCATCAAACCTACTTCCCAAAAGAAGTGTAGGAGGGAAGTGTAGTGCCTCCTTTGTCTTCTAGGAGGCAGTCTTTAATCCCTTAGAATGACGTGCCTGATAGGAGTATCTTTGTTTGACTGGGGACTTGGATCACACTGAATGTACAGTGGAAACTTTGGGCCAAGCCAGTTGATAACACCACAACTCAAGGATTTCAGGTCACCTGGGATCAGTCAAATTGGAGCTGGAGATCGACTGTATGTGCGATTATCCGTGCCTCTGTCATGGTGCCCCAGTGCAGATTCTAGAAACTGAGGCTCAGGCACAATCCTGGCTAGCAAGCCTCCATGCATGATGTCACACATTGTTTCTGGGAGGGTTACTGTGTGTGGAATCCACAGGGAGAGATGACTGGAAGTTCCATGTTCAGAGACCTCTTAGACGCTGCTCCATACATCTCTTCCCTTGACTGATTTTATTACATCCACTTTTACTATAAAAGTGTTTGGATCCATAACCAAAACAGCTTTCACTGGGTTCTTGAAAACTATTGAACCCTAGAATAGTTTTAGGAACCACCATCCCTAGTGACTCAGATGGTAAAGAATCTGCTTGCAGTGCAGGAGACCCATGTTTGATCCCTCAGTCAGAAAGATTCTCCTGGAAAAGTGCATGGCAACCCACTTCCAGTACTCTTGCCTGGAGAATTCCATGGACAAAGGAGTCTGGTGGGCCACAGTCCATGGGGTCACAGAGGCAGATATGACTGAACCACTAACCATTTTTTTTCCCCTTAACTTAAAATTGGTTGTAGTAGTGGGGGTGATCTTTCATGGACTGTGTGACCTCAAACTTGGCCCAGACTATACACAACTATAATAGTGAGGAAAGGTATCTAGTATCTATGTGTGCTTTCATAGTGTGCTATGTGACTTGAGTCGTGTCTGACTCTGTGCGACCCTAGGGACTGGAGCCTTTGAGTCTCCTGTGTCCTTGGGATGCTCTAGGCAAGAATACTGGAGTGAGTAGCCATTTCCTCCTCCATGAGAGCTTCCTGACCTAGGGATCAAACCCGTGTCTCTTACATCTTCTGTATTGGCAGGCGGGTTCTTTACCACTAGTGCCACCTGGGAAGCCCAGTGTCTGTGAGTGGAAGATGCTTTAGGACCAGCACTGAGCTCTTTGCTTGAGTGACCTTGCATAGTACACCAAGCAACCTGTGATAGAGATGCTGTTATCCTGTTTTCAGATGAAGAAATTGTAGCTCAGAGAGATTTTGTGACTAACCTAAGGATGAAAAGACCAAGGAATATATTCAGGTCCCTAATTTTTATTTTATATTAAAACTAAGATTGTTTCTAGTTCTTAGGGTGGAATTGGGTCATAGCAGGGGTGAAAGACCAGGGCTGTAAGAGGGGCCTGCCCACCTAACAGAAAGGAATAAAAACAATGCCACAAATTATTGAATA
>ML660640.1:3573-15156 GCA_007570785.1 Antilocapra americana | reverse complement strand
TAGAGTGGTTGTGCTGTCATCCCCACAGGGCTCCTGATGTCTCATTACTAGGGCTCCTGATGTCTCATTACTGGATATAACGTCATAGACATAGTGAGTGTGATGTCACAGATAAATTGCCTGTGATTTCACACGCAGCTTGGAAGTGATGTCATAAAGTGAATGAGACATCATATAGAGTGGGTGTGACGTCATGATTACAGTGGATGAGATGTCATACATGTAGGGGTGTGACGTCATAAAGAGGGGATGTGATGGCATATAGATTACGTATGACATCATACACATAGAGGCTGTGATGTCATACGTATAGTCGTTTGATGAAAGGATACAGTGGAGATCATGTCAGATAGAGTGTGTGTGATGTCAGATACAGTGATTGTGCTGTCATCACCACTGGGCTCCTGATGTCTCATTAGTGGATATAACGTCATAGACATAGTGACTGTGAAGTCACAGGTAAGTTTCCTGTGATTTCACATGCAGTGTGGATGTGATGTCATAAAGTGGATGCGAGATCACATTGTGGGTGTGAAGTCATGATTACAGTTGATGTGATGAAATACCGTGAACATGGAGACCTAAGACTGGGGGTGATATCATGAATACACCTGATTTGATGTTTAAAACACTGGGGTGTGATGTCATAAAGAGGGGATATGACGTCATAGAGAGCATATGACGTCATGCAGGTACTGGGTGTGATGGGCATAGATTGGGTGTGATATCATCTGTACAGTGGGTGGAATGACACTGACACAGTGGAAGCGATGTCAGATATAGTGTGTGTGATGTCCAAGAGAATGGGTAGGGAAACCCATATACTGCATATGATGTCATACCTATGTTGGATATGATATGCATACATGCAATGTGTGTGATATCATCGAGAGAATGGTTGTGATGATGCAGTCGAGTGGGTGCAATGTCATAAATACTGGGATTTAGTGTCATAAATATTGAATGTGATGTCGAGTCTAGTGCATGTGATGTCATACATATGCCCAATGTGATGACACAGGTATGGGATGTGCTGTTATTTGTATAGAAGATGTGATATCATATACAGTTGATGGGACTTCACATATAGTGGGTGTGATGTCATGCATACAGTGCAAGTGATGTGATAAATACAGTGGTGTGTTGTGAGAATGAGTGGATATGACGTCATAAAGAGCCCATATGACGGCATAGGTATATTGGGTACGATGTCATACATAAGGTACTTGTCATCTAACCTATACAGTGGGTTGGATGGCTCAGATTGATGCAGTATGACAAGAACAGGAGATGTGATTTCATATAGCTGTGATGTGACTTCATATACATTGGGGGTGACGTCATGAGTACATTGGATGTGATGTCATAAATCTAGTGGTGTGACGTCATAAAGAGGGGATGTGATGGCATATAGAGTACTTATGACATCATACACATAGAGGGTGTGATGTCATACGTATAGCGGTTTTGATGAAAGGATACAGTGGAGATCATGTCAGATAGAGTGTGTGTGATGTCAGATAGAGTGGTTGTGCTGTCATCACCACAGGGCTCCTGTTGTCTCATTAGTGGGTATAACCTCATAGACATAGTGAGTGTGATGTCAAAGATAAATTGCCTGTGATTTCACACGCAGCTTGGAAGTCATGTCATAAAGTGGATGAGACATCATATAGAGTGGGAGTGACGTCATGATTACAGTGGGTGTGATGTCATACCATGAACATGGAGTCTTAAGAGTGGGGGTGATATCATGAGTACACCTGATTTGATGTTTGAAATACTGGGGTGTGATGTCATAAAGAGGGTATATGACGCCATAGAGAGCGTATGACGTCATGCAGGTACTGAGTGTGATGGGCATAGATTGAATGTGATATAATCTGTACAGTGGGTGGAATGACACTGACACAGTGGAGGCGATGTCAGATATAGTGTGTGTGATGTCCAAGAGAATGGTTAGGGAAACCCATACACTGCGAATGATGTTATACCTATGTTGGATGTGATATGCATACATACAATGTGTGTGACATCATCGAGAGAATGGTTGTGATGATGCAGTCGAGTGGGTGCAATGTCATAAATACTGTGATTTAATGTAATAAATAGTGAATGTGATGTCGAGTCTAGTGCATGTGATGTCATAGATAAGCCCAGTGTGATGACACAGGTATGGGATGTGCTGTTATTTGTATAGAAGATGTGATGTCATATAGAGTTGATGGGACTTCACATATAGTGGGTGTGATGGCATGCATACAGTGCAAGTGATGTCATAAATACAGGGGTGTGGTATGAGAATGAGTGTATATGATGTCAAAAAGAGCCCTTATGACGGCATAGATATATTGGGCACGATGTCATACATAAGGTACTTGTCATCTAACCTATACAGTGGGTTGGATGGCTCAGATTGATGCAGTATCACAAGTACAGAAGATGTGATTTCATAGAGCTTTGCTGTGACTTCATATACATTGGGGGTGACGTCATGAGTACATTGGATGTGATGTCATAAATGTAGCGGTGTGGCGTCATAAAGAGGGGATGAGATGTCATGTAGAGTACGTATGACATCATACACATAGAGGGAGTGATGTCATACGTATAGCGGTTTTGATGAAACGATACAGTGGAGATAAAGTTAGATAGAGTGTGTGTGATGTCAGATAGAGTGGTTGTGTTGTCATCCCCCACAGCTCTCCTGATGTCTCATTAGTCGATATAACGTCATAGACATAGTGAGTGTGAGGTCACAGATAAATTGCCTGTGATTTCACACGCAGCTTGGAAGTGGTGTCATAAAGTGGATGAGACATCATATATAGTGGGTGTGACGTCATGATTACAGTGCATGTGATGTCATACCATGGACATGGAGTCCTAAGAGCGGGTGTGATATCATGAATACACGTGATTTGATGTTTGGAACACTGGGGTGTGATGTCATAAAGAGGGGATATGACGTCATAGAGAGCATATGACGTCATGCAGGTACTGGGTGTGATGAGCATCGAGTGGGTGTGATATCATGTGTACAGGGGGTGGAATGACACTGATACAGTGGAAGCGATGTCAGATACAGTGTGTGTGATGTCCAAGAGAATGGGTAGGGAAACCCATATGCTGCGTATGATGTCATACCTATGTTGGATATGATATTCATACATGCAATGTGTGTGATATCATCGAGAGAATGGTTGTGACGATGCAGTCGAGTGGATGCAATGTCATAAACACTGTGAATTAATGTCATAAATAGTGAATGTGATGTCGAGTCTAGTGCATGTGATGTCATACATATGCCCAGTGCAATGACACAGGCATGGGATGTGCTGTTATTTGTATAGAAGATGTGATGTCATATACAGTTGATGGGACTTCACATATAGTGGGTGTGATGGCATGAATACAGTGCAAGTGATGTCATAAATACAGTGGTGTGATGTGAGGATGAGTGGATATGATGTCATAAAGAGCCCATATGACGGCATACATATATTGAGCCCAATGTCCTACATAAGGTGCTTGTCATCTAATCTATACAGTGGGTTGGATGGCTCAGATTGATGCAGTATCACAAGTACAGAAGATGTGATTTCATATAACTTTGATGTGACTTCATATACATTGGGGGTGATATCATGAGTACATTGGATGTGATGTCATAAATGTAGGGGTGTGACGTCATAAAGAGGGGATGTGATGGCATATAGAGTACGTATGACATCATAAACCCACAGGGTGTGATGTCATACGTATAGCGGTTTTGATGAAACGATACAGTGGAGATCATGTCAGATAGAGTGTGTGTGATGTCAGATAGAGTGGTTGTGCAGTCATCCCAACAGGGCTCCTGCTGTCTCATTAGTGGATATAACGTCATAGACATAGTGAGTGTGATGTCACAGATAAATTGCCTGTGATTTCACACGCAGCTTGGAAGTGATGTCATAAAGTGAATGAGACATCATATAGAGTGGGTGTTACGTCATGATTACAGTGGATGTGAGGTCATAAATGTAGGGGTGTGACATCATAAAGAGGGGATGTGATGGCATATAGAATACGTATGACATCATACACATAGAGGCTGTGATGTCATACGTATAGAAGTTTTGATGAAAGAATACAGTGGAGATCATGTCAGATAGAGTGTGTGTGATGTCAGATAGAGTGGTTGTGCTGTCATCCCCACTGGGCTTCTGATGTCTCATTAGTGGATATAACGTCATAGACATAGTGAGTGTGATGTCACAGGTAAATTTCCTGTGATTTCACATGCAGTGTGGATGTGATGTCATAAAGTGAATGAGAGATCACATAGTGGGTGTGATGTCATGATTTCATTTGATGTGATGAAATACCGTGGACATGGAGTCCTAAGACTGGGGGTGATATCACGAATACACCTGATTTGATGTTTAAAACACTGGGGTGTGATGTCAAAAAGAGGGGATATGTCGTCATAGAGAGCGTATGACATCATGCAGGTACTGGGTGTGATGGGCATAGATTGGGTGTGACATCATCTGTACAGTGGGTGGAATGACACTGACACAGTGGAAGCGATGTCAGATATAGTGTGTGTGATGTCCAAGAGAATGGGTAGGGAAACCCATACACTGCGTGTGATGTCATACCTATGTTGGATACGATATGCGTACATGGAGTGTGTGTGATATCATCGAGAGAATGGTTGTGATGATGCAGTCGAGTGGATGCAATGTCATAAATACTGTGATTTAATGTCATAAATAGTGAATGTGATGTCGAGTCTAGTGCATGTGATGTCATACATATGCCCAGTTGATGACACAGGAATGGGATGTGCTGTTATTTCTATAGAAGATGTGATGTGATATACAGTTGATGGGACTTCACATATAGTGGGTGTGATGGCATGAATACAGTGCAAGTGATGTCATAAATACAGTGTTGTGATGTGAGAATGAGTGGATATGATGTCATAAAGAGCCCATATGACGGCATAGATATATTGGGCACGATGTTATACATAAGGTACTTGTCATCTAACCTATACAGTGGGTTGGATGGCTCAGATTGATGCATATCACAAGTACAGAAGATGTGATTTCACATAGCTTTGATGCGACTTCATATACATTGGGGGTTACGTCATGAGTACATTGGATGTGATGTCATAAATGTAGGGGTGTGACGTCATAAGGAGGGGATGTGATGGCATATAGAGTACGTATGACATCATACACATAGAAGGTGTGATGTCATACATATAGCGGTTTTGATGAAAGGATACTGTGAAGATCATGTCAGATAGAGTGTGTGTGATGTCAGATAGAGTGGTTGGGCTGTCATCCCCACAGGGCTCCTGATGTCTCATTAGTGAATTTAACGTCATAGACATAGGGAGTGTGATGTCACAGATAAATTGCCTGTGATTTCACACGCAGCTTGGATGTGATGTCATAAAGTGGATGAGACATCATATAGAGTGGTTTGACATCATGATTATGGTGGATGTGATATCATACCATGGACATGGAGTCCTAAGAGTGGGTGTGATATCATGAATACACCTGATTTGATGTTTGAAACACTGGAGTGTGATGTCATAAAGAGGGGATATGACGTCATATAGAGCATATGATATCATACAGGTACCGGGTGTGATGGGCCTAGAATGGGTGTGATATCATCTGTACCGTGGGTGGAATGACACTGATACAGTGGAAGCGATGTCAGATATAGTGTGTGTGATGTCGAAGAGAATGGGTAGGGAAACCCATATACTGCATATGATGTCATACATATATTGGATATGATATGCATACATGCAATGTGTGTGATATCATCGAGAGAGTGGTTTTGATGATGCATTCGAGTGTTGGGGCCCTGCCGGCCAACGCGATCAGCCAGAGTCATTACGGTCGGAACACTCTAAGCCTGTTGCCATATAAGGCACTGATTACGTGCCAGGTATACATTCGGCTGGCAGATCACCAAAAGCATCGTGCGGCGAACATATATCCAACAGGCCAATCGCCCACAAGACCCGTATTCCTTACATGCCCGTCAGAACTCCCCCCTCCCTTTTCCCACTCCCTCCCCTCCTCCCCATATATAATCGCCTTGCGCTCAATAAAGTTTTGCAGCTTGATCAGAACCTTTGTCTTGATGCCATTCTTTGCGCCTCTTATCCCACCCCCCTTTCATCCGTTTTCAGGTGGATTCAGAGCTCACGTTGATTGCTCTGCAGGCCAGAACGACTGCGCCCAGCCAGCAGCCGGAGAAAGTGGCGCCAAACGTGGGGCCTGAAAACCGCTTGGACGGACCGCCGTCCCCGTTGACCAGTCCCAGCAAGGAGCACCACGATTAACCGCTAGTGAGACGACTCCGGAGAGAGTCCCCCTCCTCGAAGGCGGCATTCGGTCATGTAAGAATTAATCATGGGACAAGCATGTTCGAAAGATTATGTTTTTATTAGCCAGCTTAAAAAAATCCCTCAAGGTGCGAAAAATTCGGGTTCGTAAAAAAGATTTAGTTTCGTTTTTTCATTTTATTTTTAAGACCTGCCATTGGTACCCTCAACAGGGTACTATCGACACTCGTATGTGGAATCGTGTTGGAGATTGCCTTAATGACTGTTATCCTGTCTTTGGTCCCCAGACTGTGCCTATCACCACCTTTAACTACTACAATCTTATAAAAGATATTCTCACCAACCAGGGCCATACCCCAGACATTCAGCACCTTTGTCAGGAAGGACAAAGAATCCTTTCCCGCCACTCCTGTCCCCCCTCTAGAGCGCCCTCTACCCAAGATCTTATACAAAGCGACCCCATACACCCAAATAACTCCAGCGCCGCTACCGTTACTCTCCACCCCTCACGGGCCCTCTCAAACTGTCCCTCGATTTCTATCAATATTGAGACAAATCCAAATCTTACTGCTATATACCCCGATCTTAAAGACCTAAAAGGAATAACCAGCACGGACACAGACGATCAGCTGCCCCCTGCTGACCGAGCTAATCTAGAAGATGAGGCAGCCCACTATTACGGCCCTGACTGGCCTCCCTCCTACTCTGCCCCTTCTGCCCCCGCCACAGCCGCTGTTTTAAACAAGCCCACGTTTAATGCCTCTCCACCGCCGCCCGCTTCCGCGCCTCCACCCTGTTCAGCCGCCATCTTACACAGCTCTGCGCTCCCGCCCTTTGTGCCACCGCCATATTTTCCCACCCACCCAGTTACGCCCACAGCTCCCAACACAGCCCGCCTTCCAGCTCCTATTCTGCATAACACTGAGCCTCCACCCATCAACCAAACTCCCCTCCCCCAAACAACTTCCCTTCAAGAAGCCCTGATTTTCATCTGAGATGTTAAAGCGGTAGCCAAAGAACTCGCCGACCTGACTGTCTCCGCCCCCCAAGAGCTCTTAGCCTTCCCAGTAACTAGGAGCCAGGCTCAGCCTCCACCTCATGAGGCGACAGACTCTCAAAGCCCTGAGCCCAGTGCTCACGACCCCCCACTTAGTGATCATGATGAAGAAGAGTCAGAACCATCGGCTTCTGACGATGATGAGCCCCCGGTCCCACCATCCCCCCATACTTACAAAAAGCTCAGCTTAAAAACGCTAGAAAAGGTCAAAGCGGCAGTGGCCAACTACGGCCCCACTGCCCCCTTCACTGTTGTCCTGATTGAAAACCTTAGTGATTGATGGCTTACACCCAATGATTGGTTCTTCCTAGCCAAGGCTGCCCTAAGCAGCGGTGATTTTATACTCTGGAAAAGTGAATATGAAGAGGCTTCCAAACAGTTTGTTGAACACAATTCGCGTAAGCCCTCCTGAAAAGGTTGGACTCTCAAAAAGTTCCTTGGCTCTGACCCCTACCAACATAAGGAAAAACAGCCTCAATTTCCCGCCAGGTTACTAACACAAATTCAGTCAGCAGGTGTTAAAGCATGGAAACGCCTTCCCCAGAAAGGCACTACCACCACCTCCCTTGCAAAGATCAGACAGGGCCATGATGAGTCATATAGTGATTTCATTAGTCGCTTAAAAAAACTGGCCGAATGGCTTTTTGGCTCTGGAGAAACCGAAAGCGCCTTCCTTAAACACCTCACTTTCGAACAATAGACATTTTGACAGCCACCCACTGGGCGCTTAACATCTCTAACCCCAGTCTAGCCCAAAACTGCTGGCTATGTCTCAGCCAAGGCACGCCCATGCCCCTTGCTGTCTCCGTTAATACATCAGACCTCAACACTATTGACCAAAACTGCACTCTCGGCCTGCCCTTCAGGGTCCAACCTACACTGTTTTCATTCTCCCCCTACATCTACAAACACCCGCGCAATGATTCCACAGGTATCCCCGTTGGTTTCGCTGCCTTTACCAACTGTAGCTCTGTGTTTAACTATACCTCTAGCTACACCACCCTCCTATGCCCCGGACCAGGAAAGGCATTCGTTTGCGGAAACAATCAAGCCTATACCGCCCTACCCCCCTCATGGACAGGGCTGTGCGCCCTAGCCACCCTGCTGCCAGACATAGATATCATTCCAGGAAATGAGCCTGTTCCCGTTCCCGCTTTTGACCACCTTGCGGGATGGCACAAAAGAGCCCTAGCCATTATCCCCTTGCTTGCTGGGTTAGGAATCTCTGGAGCGATAGCTACGGGATCTGCAGGCCTAGGATATGCAGTTGATTCATATGCACAGCTCTCTAAGCAGCTCATTGATGATGTCCAGGCCATATCCAGCACCATTAGTGATATCCAAGATCAACTAGACTCCCTAGCAGAAGTAGTCCTTCAAAACAGACGAGGCTTAGATCTTCTCACCGCAGAACAGGGAGGTATCTGCCTTGCCTTACAGGAACGCTGCTGCTTCTACGCCAACAAATCCGGCATTGTCTGAGATAAAATAAAAAGGCTACAAGAAGATCTAGAAAAAAGAAGGAAAACGCTAATAGAGAATCCCTTTCTGACAGGCCTTAATGGACTACTCCCCTATCTCCTTTCCCTTCTTGGGCCCCTGATCACTGTTCTCCTGCTTCTCACCTTTGCCCCCTGGGTTCTGAGGCATGTCACGACACTTGTCAAAGACCAGCTTAACGACATACTAGGGAGACCCATCCAGATCCACTATCACCAGTTAGAAATGCTCGACCATGAAAATTATCAAGGCCCTCCCCCACGGGAGCTGCATGATTCTCGAGGGTCTGCATTGCGGCCCAGTTGCTGCAATGGACACCGCTAGGTGTGCGACAAAGTACCGCAAGGAGAGGCCTCCACCAAAGAGTCCACTCTCGAGCCTCCTGCGAGGTAAGCCAGCTTGAATGGAGGTTGACACCAAAATCCTCCCCTCCAAAAAAGGGTGTGCATTAAGCGCTAGGCAGAGCTCAGGAGGAGCTTGGCCACTGCCTCCCCTAGCTGGTCAATGTCCAAACAAAACCAGACTCCTCGCCTTACAAAACAAAAAGGGAGGAGATGTTGGGGCCCGGCCGGCTGAGGCCATTAGCCAGAGCCATTACCGTCGGAACACTCCAAGCCTACTGCCATATAAGGCGCTGATTACGTGCCAGCTACACATTCGACTGGTCAATCACCAAAAGGATCATGCGGCGAACATATATTCGACAGGCCAATCGCTCACAAGACACGTATTCCTTACAAGCGCATCAGAACTCCCTCCTCCCTTTTCCCACTACCTCCCCTCCTTCCCATATATAAACGCCTTGCGGTCAATAAAGTTTTGCAGCTTGAACAGAACCTTTGTCTTGCTGTCATTCTTCACGCCTCTTGTCCCACCCCCCTTTCATCCGTTTTCAGGGGGATTTGGAGCTCACGGTGATTGCTCTGTGGGCAAGAGCGACTGCGCCCAGCTAGCGGCCGGAGCAGTCGAGTGGGTTCAATGTCATAAATACTGTGATTTATTGTCATAAATAGTGAATGTGATGTCGAGTCTAGTGCATGTGATGTCATACATATGCCCAGTGTGATGACACACGTATGGGATGTGCTGTTAGTTGTATAGAAGATGTGATGTCATATAGAGTTGATGGGACTTCACATATAGTGGGTGTGATGGCATGAATACAGTGCAAGTGATGTCATAAATACAGTGGTGTGATGTGAGAATGAGTGGATATGATGTCATAAAGAGCCCATATGACGGCATACATATATTGGGCACGATGTCATACATAAGGTACTTGTCATCTAACCTATACAGTGGGTTGGATGGCTCAGATTGATGCAGTGTCATAAGTACAGAAGATGTGATTTCATATAGCTTTGATGTGACTTCATATACATTGGGGGTGAGGTAATGAGTACATTGTATGTGATGTCATAAATGAAGCAGTGTGACGTCGTAAAGAGGGGATGTGATGGCATATAGAGTACGTATGACATCGAACACCTAGAGGGTGTGATGTCATAGGTATAGCGGTTTTGATGAAAGGATACAGTGAAGATCATGTCAGATAGAGTGTGTGTGATGTCAGATAGAGTGGTTGTGCTGTCATCCCCACAGGGCTCCTGATGTCTCATTAGTAGATATAACGTCATAGACATAGTGAGTGTGATGTCAAAGATAAATTGCCTGTGATTTCACACGCAGCTAGGAAGTGATGTCATAAAGTGGATGAGATATCATATAGAGTGGGAGTGATGTCATGATTACAGTGGATGTGATGTCATACCGTGGACATGGAGTCCTAAGAGTGGGGGTGATATCATGAATCCACCTGATTTGACGTTTGAAACAGTTGTTTGTGATGTCATAAATAGTGGATATGACGTCATAGAGAGCATATGACGTCATGCAGGTACTGGGTGTGATGGGCATCGAGTGGGTGTGATATCATCTGTACAGTGGGTGGAATGACACTAATACAGGAGAAGCGATGTCAGATACAGTGATTGTGATGTCTAAGAGAATGGGTAGGGAAACCCATATACTGCGCATGATGTCATACCTATGTGGGATATGATATGCATACATGCAATGTGTGTGATATCATCGAGAGAATGGTTGTGATGATGGAGTCGAGTGGGTGCAATGTCATAAATACTGGGATTTAATGTCATAAATAGTGAATATGATGTCGAGTCTAGTGCATGTGATGTCATACATATGCCCAGTGTGATGACACATGTATGGGATGTGCTGTTATTTGTATAGAAGATGTGATGTCATATACAGTTGATGTGACTTCACATATAGTGGGTGTGATGGCATGAACACAGTGCAAGTGATGTCATAAATACAGTGGTGTGATGTGAGAATGTGTGAATATGATGTCATAAAGAGCCCATATGAAGGCATAGATATATTGGGCACGATGTCATACATAAGGTACTTGTCATCTAACCTATACAGTGGGTTGGATGGCTCAGATTGATGCAGCATCACAAGTACAGAGAATATGATTACATATAGCTTTAATGTGACTTCATATACATTGGGGGAGACCTCATGAGTACATTGGATGTGATGTCATAAATGTAGCGGTGTGACGTCATAAAGAGGGGATGTGATGGCATATAGAGTACGTATGACATCATACACATAGAGGGTGTGATGTCAT
>SRVM01004571.1:0-12969 GCA_007570785.1 Antilocapra americana | reverse complement strand
GTGTGTTTGCTGACCCTAATTCAAAAGTTTAAGTTTAATCACATGATAAAACGTATGTGATGTGCTTGTATAAAATAGGTGAATTTTGCTATTTTAACTCTCATCAGGCAGTTTCATGTCCAAATTCTGTGGCTGAGACTTGGCAAGCACCTTCCTGTAGACCTTGTGGCTAGACATTCCCTCTTCTTTTATTTTCCTCTGAAAAAGATGGTTTTCTCTTTCTAGCACATGATTTATCTTTCATTAACACTCCAATGTCATCTTTGTGCTGTTTATATATAGACCCTTTCCACAGCAGCATAATTTATACTGGTCTGCTGTCTGTGTCCTTCCCAAGTCCTACCCTTGGTGCATCTCCACCCCATCTTGGTGGTAGATCAATAAGGGACAGTAAGGCAACCTCTATGTTTGTAAGGAACAGGTTAACTCTGGCCAGGGAAGGAAGCTTAGGAGGAACACCTGTCTCTCCACTCCCATCTAGAGCAGAAAGGGATGCCTCTAGTAGTAAAAACGCCATGGCACTGGGCACCACTTTTTGTATCTTACAGATGGGAGCTAGCAGTTCTAGAATCACCCTTTTAAACTGTATTTTGAAAACTGCATAAGTTTGATCCCCCGATCCTCAAAAATCCCTATATGCAGGCTTTCTTTGCTTTAAGAGAAGACCTCACCTCCACAGAGAGACAATTCCTTCTGGGACAACATCTTATCAGTCAGTCTACCCCTGTCAGCAGAGCCAATTTGAACACTGTCTGGTTTAAATCTTAGATATGAAACTATGACTACAAAAAGGAGAGTTGACATTTTTGACACTGAATGGCCATGATATTCTTTAGACTCCAGAGAAAACTGGTTAAAATGAAGTCTTTCTGAAATTGCAAAATTGTTTCTGTTTGCTCCTGTAATTAGGAAAAAGCTGGCTTGTTAAAATAATTTTCTGGAGCTCTGATCCTACCTGAGAAACAAAAACATGTCTGGGGAAAAAACCTGAAGTTAACTCTTATCATGTCCTTGAGATACACAGCCCACTCTTTCTGTAACTCTAGCCATGAGCACATTGGTAGAACTTCAAGCCAAGGAGAAAACAGGGCAGAGACATTTTAAATTTCAAATGGAAAACTGTGAGGTCTCTGTCTGTCCAGATTTACATGTGTCTCAGTGTGTATCTTTGTCCTTGAACAAAATTGCTAAAGGCCAGTTAGTCAGTGAGCTCTATTTATCTGGCCTAAGGCGCAGTAAGCACTTACAAACAGTTCTAAATTCAAGAAAACTAAACTAAATGAATTTCAGACTTGTATGAACTGGGAAATATTCACTATTGAATTGATACCTGGTATTGATGTTTGCTTATTGATCTAATTAGCATAGACATTGTGAAGATAGTTTAGCCAATGATATAGGTTTGTGTGATTTATATTTACCAGTCTACAAAATGATGATATAAAGTATGGTTCATGGTTGCTGAAAGAACGTAGGACGTGTGTTATCAATAAAACGGTATAAGGAATGAAATTACATTCTATTAAGAAAACAGGACGTAAATCTGAACTTACAGGTGGCTGTTCTCTGAGTGGGCAAATAAAGTGATGAATACAAAAAATATAAAAAAGGTTTGTGGCAAGTGGAAGAGAGTTTTGTGCACGTTTCAAGTTTCTTAAGACATTAAACTGCCGTTGAAATGTTTTATTCTTACTTTGACTAAGTGAATAACTATTGTTTCACAGTGAATATAAGCTGGTACCAATCTGGAATTTGTTTTTCTCTTCCTGATAAAAGAACAAAGTCTTCTTGGAATGTGACTTTTGATAACAGACTATGGCACACATAGACAAAGCTTGTTCTGCTTCTACAAAAATTAAGCCCTCATCAGGGCGTTTTAAATGGAGAAACAATGGCCATAAACCAAGTAGTTGGGGCTATGGGAAATCCAAGATGACTGCTTAGCTTTTCCTGGCTCCCTGACAAACCTCACTTTTATTTGATAAGACAAACCCTTTCCTGGCTTCAGGGTTAATATCTCACAATAGAAAAAAAAAGTTAAAATGTGTTTTCTGCAATCTCCAGTGATTGGAGCACCCACTTTGCTGGACAGATCGTACAGACATTAACAAAAAACTTCACGCACTTCTTGGAGACTGTCGCTTTCACTGGCATCCTCAGTCATCAGGCAAGGATGGCAGAACAAAGGGATAGTTTACATGAGATTGAACAGACTGCTAAATATGACTGAAATTTCCCTGACTTTTTGTCTGACATATTACTGGCTTCTAATCTTTGTTTACAGGTATAAAGAAGCTCTTTTCAAGTTACTGATGGTTCAAAACAATGTGGTGATTTACACCGGTGGGTACAATTATCACATTTTTCTCTCTGCCTCATCCCTCCTGAGACTGGAGACACTTGGGTTCTGAACAGCCATAGGTAAATAAAAAGACTGCCTCCCAACATATGCAGAAATCTCAAAGTATACTGGGATGGTCTAAAAGAAAAATTCACCCTTAGGCCTGTCAGGCCTAAGGCATCTATTAAGTTTCACTGAATATTAGGTTCTAGTTTTGTTAATTAAGATCTGTATTTACTAAGACTGACTTCTAAGGTAGTTCCTTGTGGTTATGTTATATTGCTAAGAAGTTTAATTAAGTTATTAAAAAGGACACTCTGAGTTTGTTTCTAAAGCTTATCTCAATAATCAGTCTTTGAATAAAGATCAGATGCTCCAGGATCTACAACCAGCAGATTAACAACAGGCTATAGTCATTTAATAAACTAAATCAGGTGACATGGATGTCAATGGGCTATACCTAATAGAAGGTCTTAAGTTCTTACTGATGATTCTACTATTACTTCTAACTATATTGTTTTCTATACTGCCTTTTTCAAGAAGTGTTGTCCCTTACATTATCAAGTGTCTGACTGAGCCACTGATATAATGACGGTGTACAGTTTCATATGAAATCCATAATTATAATGTTGTGACTCTGTATATGAGAAGCAACAAGACAAAATATTTTCCTGGACCAAGAGACTAATGAGACAGGGGTGGTCCAGAGACTCTAGGTCTTGGACTCACAGGGCCTAGTCCAGTAATAACACACTGAGTGGCCTATAAGTGAAATCTTCGATAGACCTGGGATGAACCTTCCCAGAACCATGGGACAAGATGGGAATGAAATGCTCTGCAAACTGTGGTCAAACTCATGGCCATAAAAGGGCCCTGCTCTGATAACTGGCACTTGCTATCTGCCTCTACAAAGCTTAACTCATGGACACTACAGCCGCTGACCTTCAGCATCCCCTGAAAGGAGTTCAGGGTGAAAATCAGAAATTAGGCACTCACTCTGTTCTCTGGAAAAATGGACAAAACAGGCCTTTGGATAGTTAGATATTTTCAGGTAAAGATTTTCTTGAGCCCAAATTCTTGTATCTTCTCATAACTAGAAAAGACACTGAAATTGTTAATGGCGACGACTACTTTGGCTTATACATTAATACCACAGTAAGAAGCTAAGACCTACTTGGACAAACTTTGACAACTGGCCACCTAAAGCACCTGTCTACTATGGGGTATAGACTCATTCACCTGAAAAGAAATTATAAGATTTATTTTGTCTGTTTAATTTCAGGTTTTCATTCTTTCAGCTACTTCTAACTGGGTTTGTTATACCTACATTCAAAATGCATATGAACACACCAGATGGCTCCATTCTTATAAACAGGGCAGCCAAAGTGTTGACTCTGTCTAGACCAGGATCAAAGTTACTACCAAATGTAACCTGATTCTTACTCTTGCTTGGACTGCTGATTACAATAATTCATCTACTGATATTTGGTCTCTTCCTTTTAATCTTCTTATCTAGTTTGTTCTTTCTAAAGGATACAGTGTCTTCCCAGACAAAGTAACAGTGATGCAGAGATTCTGGTCACTCTTTAAAATGGACTCCCCTGATGTTCCACCATAGTCACAGACAGATACAATCTTGGTTTACAAGCTCTCCTTTGTGAAAAACTATCTTGACTATAATCATTGTAATCATTCTGTGTTTTGCTATTTGCTCCTTACATATGTAACTGTGTATTTATTACTTGGGGCCCTTGGATCAGTAACCCTAAATAAAAGGGTAAGGAGAATATGTTGCTTCAACAACTTAGGGTCAGTGCCCCTCACCCGCAGGAGGCAGTTACTGACAGACTTCTCTGCCTCTCTCCCCTCAGCAACAACATGCTCCTAAAATAAAAAGGGGGAAATGAGACAGTTAACTTAGGCAGGTTGATAAGGAGTCAAAGCCTAAGGCCCCTTTAAAGAGGAGATAAAGATTCTTTTTCACATTCTTTGCTTTAGATAGGCCTCCTAGACAGCAATATCTCTTATTCAAGGACATGCCTTTTTTTTTTGAGCTTTGGATGTATGCTATGGGAGAAGGTCTGGGTAAAAACTTCCACAGCTGTAGCTCTGCATTAACCTGTTCCTTCTGGCTAATCTCGTGCTGATGTCATCCCAGGGTGTATGTTACAGGAAAGGGTCTGGGAAAAATTCTCGCAGTCTTGAGGTATTTTTTAATCTATTCTCAGCAGCTAGTTGAGAAGTGTGTAAAGCCCTGCTTAAACTAGTGAGGTGGGTTCTCTCCTGCTCCCTTCTGATCTATGTCAGACCCTTTTCCTGTCACTTTCACTTTAAATAAAATCTACACAATGCTCTGAGTGACTGAGACTCTCTTTGGTCCTGGAGTTAAATCTTCTCCTTTGGAGACCACGAATCCAGCGGCACTGTTCACCATTCACCATAAGCTATCACATCTCTACGGTCAGTATTCATGTTTGTCTCATGCCAAGCACCACTGAACCTGAAGCATTATACAGACCTTCTTATCAACGTTCTATAGCCATCTAACAGAGAATATTTTAAATGGGATTTAAGGTTATCCTGTCCTATTCAAATTGTGTAAACTTTCTACTTACATAATTTGAATAGGACAGAATCTTTGCGACCCCATGGACGCTAGTTTGTAAGTCTCTGCTATTCATGGAATTTCCCAGGCATGAATACTGGAGTGGATTGTCGTTTCCTCCTCCAGGAAGTCTTCCCAACCCAGGGACAGAACCCATGCCTCATGCATCTCCTGCATTGCCAGGTGGATTGTTTACCACTGGGAATGTTTGTGAAGCCCCAAACATTCTACTTAGGCAAGGTCAAATGACCTGATAGGCTTACCATTTTCAAGGTTTTTTCCCTTTTATTATACTTTCCTTGTCATTGAAAGGTCCAGACTCTCTCTACACCACATAATTTGTTTAGCATATTACACTTGTCAGTATTTAATATTATTAATTTCTTCAAAAATTGAAATCCATCTCATTCATTCCTCATTTATTTCACTGTTTAAGTTTGTTCCATGCTTAGCTGGTTTCTGGGGCTGGTAATCCAAATCCTTTGCCTCAAACATTCAGAAACCTAGTGGTGAAAATTATGTAATGAAATAATTGCAGCCTTATGGGGAGAAATGTTTGATTAAGGTCTGATGGGAGTACATTTGAGAAAAGATGTGAGAAACAGTAGACTTTTAGCCAGATATCAGACAATGAGGAATGAGTATTAGTAGCAAGAAACAAGGCAAGTGCCAAAGGACTCAAGATGCGCAAACAGGTGGGGTAGGAAAAAACAAAAAAACATTTAAAAGTTCCCAAAGGAACTTAAGATATTCCCCAAGGTTAAGGTTTGTGTACCTATGGAAAATGGAGACATGCACCTCAAGAAGCTGATATGGACACACACATGCACACACACAGTTTTAAATGGTTCTATGACTGGAAATGCTATTTAAAATCAAAAGTTAGAGACAAAAGCAAAGACTGGGCAAACATTGCCACTTTTATCACAGAAAATATTTTCACAGCCTCAAATGATGGGATAACCTAAGGAAATAATTACAGAAATTAAGGTTCATAGAGGACAGTGCTGGAACCAAGATGTAATTATCCAAAAAAAAGAAGTAATCACTAATTATTTCGAGTGGGGAAGAGGAAATTATGTTTTTAAAATTAATGGGGAAAAGTCATACACAAAGTCCTCTGTTCCACCATTATCCTATGAAGGGAGCCCCAGAGCTATCATCTCTGCAGGGAAAGATACACAGAGTCAAATTCCTGGTACACAGTGCACTTATCGCGTGATGGGGAGTGGGAGGGGTAGGAGAAAGCCTAGTGGGTGTGGCTTCGCGTGGCGTCCACAGTGACGCCACAGTAAGCATCAACCGCCAACCCCTCAGTGGGCTGAGCCAGTGCCGGTGGCAGCTGCGCCTGGCGAGGAGGCTTTCCCTTTATACCCCTGAGGTAAAAACCATGGGAGCACTAAGCAGTCGAATGCC
Organism: Antilocapra americana; assembly: GCA_007570785.1. Classification (NCBI taxonomy): domain Eukaryota; kingdom Metazoa; phylum Chordata; class Mammalia; order Artiodactyla; family Antilocapridae; genus Antilocapra; species Antilocapra americana. The sequence continues at coordinate 6,607 of SRVM01004571.1, read as the reverse complement.
CTCGAACAGAGTGGGGCGTTCGCCGGAAGAGCCAGGTGGCCCTGAGGGGGAGGAGGAGGCTGAGGAGGCAGTGATAGAGGAAGGGGAGGAGAGCGAAGAAGAAGCCAGACCCACCACTAGTCAAGGGCACCACAAGCGGAAGACAGGCCCAGGAGGGCAGTTCACAAAAACGCCCTGTAGGAAGCGAGCAAAAAACAGTTTAGGGTCCGTTTATGAGACACTTTTTCTGACAGGAGAAGGGAGTGATGTACGGATCCGTGCCCTGGGGGAGGAGTGGAACTTGCACAAGGTCTACTTGTGCCAGTCAGGATACTTTGCTAGTATGTTCAGTGGCGCTTGGCTTGAAACAACTATGCATACGATAGAGTTGCAGATGCCTGATGAGAACATTGATTGTGAGGCACTGCAGGAGACTTTAGGTTCCCTGTACCGAGACTCTGTGATCATCCCACCCGGTCGAGTGGTCCCCATGCTGGCCACAGCCAGCATGCTGCAGCTGGACAGGCTGATTCAGCAGTGTGGAGAGATCATGAAGGAGACCATCAGTGATCAGACCGTGTGCAGCTACTACTACTCTGCTGAGAGCTACGGACTCCAGTACATCAGGGCCATGTGTCTGCAGTGGCTGCTGGACAACCTGATGACCCAGCATAGTGAGGAGTTATTGAGAGAAGTTAGCCTCGATCTCATGAAAGAGATCATTGCCTCTTCAGAGCTCTTCGTGATGGAGGTAGAGATGGACGTGTACACCATGCTGAAAAAGTGGATGTTCCTGCAGCTGCAGCCGACATGGAGAGGACCCTGCAGAGACCTACTGCCCGACGCTGATTCGTGGTTTGCCGGGTCCAGGAGGGAGTCAGAGGGCACCCCTTTCCTGGAGACCGAGCAGGGCAGAGCCTTCGTGCCAGTGTTCCAGCAGCTGCGGCTTGCCTACATAATCTGCGACCTGCCATCAGCACGCATCATCGACCAGGATGCACTGATTCCTGCCACATGGCTGAGCCCAGTGTACAAAGAGCAGTGGCTTGCCCTCCTCCGGGCTGAGCAGAGCAGAGAGCTCTGGCCCGTGGATGTCTATATGTCCGACCTCCAGAGGACCAGCATGCGGTGCGGGGGCCAGCTCCTCAGGGATGAGCAGCGCAGCTGGCGGTGGGCAGGCTTCAACTTCGGCTGGGACTTGGTGGTGTGCTATGCCAACCGCTGCATCATCTTCAAGCACAGCGCGCTGAACAATTCTTGTGGTCTCGGGGTCAGCTTACTCTGGCAGAGAAAAGTCGCGTTCCGCCTGCGCCTAACCTCCTTGGATGAGACTGGGAGAGCCATTTTCCGGAAGTTCACAGAATATCAGGTGCTTTCCCTGGGAAAGGATCAAGAGCTAGAGGTGATGAATCTGCAGAACGAACAGGTGGACTTCCCCATATATGTCATGTGTAATTTCTTATACCTCCCTAGAGGGGAGCGTTTTCCTGAGTGAGGACCCCTGAAAAAAAATCTCAGAGAGGTGAGCAGCTCTTTGATCAGATTTGTCTTGATGCCAGCTCCTTCTGCAGAATCAACGGGACTTGCTCACCTGAGATTGTTTACCTGAGCCTATGAAGAGAATTTTTAAAGCCCCCCTTCCCCAACATCTTTAGAACTTATTTGTGCTGTTAATGTGGCAACCTGTCTTCCTGGTTTAGCGTCCATCAATGCCTCCTCCCATCATTTCTGCAAAGACAAAAACCAGTTGATGTTAGAGAGAAACTGTGAACCTACCTACTCTACTACTGTGAAACTCTTAAAATATGCATTTCCTTTAGCTTGAGTCAATGAATGTTAAAGGAACAATTTGGTTTCTCTTTCAATTCGCCTGTTTAGAGCTGCCCTACCTCACTCATTACCACCACTACAGCTAGCTTCCTTTGGATTGCTTCCCTTTCCCCATGTCCTGCCACTGAGTGTAGTACTTGGTTCCCATGGCCTCTCACTATGTGAACACACCCAGGCTACACTGATGATCTTCTCTTTATTGGTTGTTCCTCAATATTCTTAGGTTAGTTGACTTTATATCATATCTTGATGCTAGTTAGACTTTATTTTAACTTTCCTAGCATTTTAAGCCTAGAAAGACATTTCAAATCTTATACAACCCTATGTTGGGGGTGGAGTGGAAGGCAGCAGATTGATTCTATGAGGATATCTCTGTACTAGATAGAGTTTTCCTGTGGCATACAGTCATGAATTATTTATGCACCAGAATGCACTTTTTAAGCACTGTTGATGGCCTTTGCCCTTCAGAAACATTTGACATTCGAATTGTACTTGAAAAGACTCTTTCCTGCTTAAAAACAGGTCTGGTAACCTCTGGAAAGGAATGCTTTTAAATTATACTGGGAATTATTTGGCATCTGGAAGTGGGATCAAAAGACAAGAAGTCCAAACTAGTAATCAAAAGGGTAAGATAAAAGTGTTTTTGTCACAAAAGGAGAAGCACACTAGTCATGATTTGAATTTGTTGGTTTCTGATTACTGCTAACTTGCAAATTGTCACCACCCAATTCCCTCCCTCAGTGAAATGTCAAACTCTATTTAAGAATCCATACAAATAATAAATACATGCTTGGAAAGAGTGTGATAAATTAATATAAGATGAACAAAAAAATAGTAACCAGATTTAATGTTTTACTTAGTTGAAATCAGAATTTTCCTTACTGATGCTTTATGTTCCTCTTCCCAATTAGATTTTATCCGTTGTCATTCGGTGAACAAATTGCTTTTGACTTTGTTCATTCATTCATTCCTTTTTACTCTTTAAGGAGATTTGAAAGGCTTCATTATCCCAAACCCACATACTAGTATTAGAGTTATATTTACATGACAGTTAGTTATATGAAATGGTTCGATCAGGAAGCTGCTGTTGCATCCTTCCATGGTTGCCCTTAATTTTGCATGCCCCTACACTTTCTCATGTTCCCTTATATTCTGTATACCTAACCAACTACAAACAATAGACTTCCTTTTATGTATTTTTTTAAATAAATGAGGAGAAGAGTAAGTCATGATTCAGTTGAAAGGTAAAAATTATTTTTTTTCAGTAAAATTTCACTTTCTTTATATAAACTCTCTAAGCAATTTGAAATTACTTTTTCTTGGGCTGAATTCCAAGATGCCATTTCATCTAAACAGAGGTATCCTCACTTGGGAAATTCAGAGACTACTTAGCTACAAATGTACCTTGACTGAAAGATCTGCTTTTGTTTTCCTACCCATGTTATGCCCAGATCCCAATCTCCACAAACCACCAGGAGGCCATTCACCGATGCAAACGCAAGAGGTAGTTTACTGCAGACCTGGGTCTGGACCGCACACACACACACCGACGCAGCGGAGTAGGGGCAGCGGCCCCGAGCCGCATGGTACAAGGCTTTTAAGGGAAAGAGACAAAGGGAAGGAGGGCACGAATGGAGTAATGTGCCTCAGCGTCCTGTGACTGGCCAGGATGGGAGGGGAGGTCAGGGGTTTTTCGCGCGCTAGCCCCTGATAGGTATATTCACCTGCGAACAGCCCCCTGACTGGCGTATTTTGTGGCACTTCCCTGACGCACGGTGATTGGTCATGTCTAGGGTGGTGCCAGGGGGTGAGGGCTGGACTACACTGCAGGTTTTTTCAGGAACCTAGGTGTTGCCCTTTGTTACAAGATGGTGGCTCCTTTTCTTAAGGTGGAGTCACTTAGGCACTACATTCCCCCCTTCTCTAGTCCCAAAGGAGGCCTAATCATGGGCCTTCAATGAGCTCTATGTTATCGTTTTTATTAGTTAGGGGAGCACATCGCTCATATTGGGACTGGAGAACAATAAGCTGGACCGTATTGAATCGATCTCGAATAAAGGCGATCAATTTGTTTAGTATGCAAGGTCCTAAGGTTAAAAGCATAAGCAGAATCACCAGGGGCCCTAACAAAGCGGATATTAATGTGGTGAGCCAGGGAGAGGAGTTAAACCAAGACTCGAACCAGCCTTGGGCCTGTTCTCGCTCCCTTTTTCTCTGGGCAAGGCCATCTATGACTTTAGCCAGTGATTCTCTCACCACCCAAGAGTGATCAACGTATAAACAACATTCCTCTCCCAGGGCAGCACATAAACCTCCTTGCTGCAAGAACACTAGGTCTAGTCCCCTCCTATTCTGCAAGACCACCTCAGCCAGTGAGCTGAGGGAATCTTGCAGATGGGAGATGGAGCTCTCAAGCCTCTCAAGATCTAAATCAATAGCTGCTCGGAGGTTATTGTAATGCTTGTCCTGGAGGACTAAGGAGGAAATGCCCATCCCCGCGCCTGCTACCCCCAGTCCCAGCAGTACAGTTACCATGAGAGATGTGATTGGTTCTCGCCTGGATCTAGTAAAGTCTCCTAGGCATCAATAGATGTCATCGTCTGAGTGGTAAAACAGCCTAGGGATCAATTGTACTAAGACACAGAAATCTTTAGTGTTAGTGAGAACGTTCCCACGTATGCAAGGGGTGAGTCCCGAATTACATGCCCACCACCCATCAGAAGGGGGTATCAAATACTTGGAAGTGTTAACTAATGTAGTGGTCTTACAGAGATGTTGGTATGCTGAGGGAACTTTTCCTATGCATAGACCTTGGCCTGTGACTAGCTGTAAGGTCAGTCTGATGTTTCCTTTTTGTTGCCACCTACAGGCCTGTTGCTCAATGGCTTCATCGTAATTTTTTGAGAAGGCCACCCCCTCGTAGTAAGGGGGTTTGATATCATAGCAGATCCAACAGCTTTTGGTCAGGTCAGGCCTAGAGGAGTTTAAAACTTGGAAAGTCTGGATTATCATGTCAAACAGGGGGTCTTCTTGGGCACCCTCGGCCCTTGCCATAGGTGTGTGTGGGTCGCCTGTACTGGGAAGCCTTATCCCTGTCACCTGGGTGGCAGGGGCACTAGTCGGTTGGGGGAGTGGGGGCGTGGGTCGGGGCAAAGATACGGTTTGTCTACCCATGGCCAGGATTTTATTGGGGCCCAACTCCTGAGAGGGTCCCGCTCATACTGCCTCCACTCTTAACCTGAGCATGAACAGTAGTCTATTATCATACCAGGACTGATACAACCTGAGGCCCCATGAGCGCCCAGCTTCCCAGCTAGAGTGGCTTTTGCCAGTATTAGTAAATGACAATTGTATAGGATTAAAAAAGAAACCCTGAGCAAAGGCCCTGGAGAGTTGCCGTCCTCCCTTGTCTCTCTATTGTTAGTCCTGTACCCCCAGGGATCCTTTTTACAACTATTAAGTCATCTTTAACAGGGAGTTCCCAAAGTACAGTACCTGTCAACGCACATCCCCATTTATCACAATAGAACTTGTCTGGTCCCCCACAACGATTTGCCTGGGCACGGTTACGGCCTTCCCCCAGGCAGATGTAGAAAGGGGTTTCTCGGACGGCAGCCCGCTGGAAAGGATGGCTGCATCCGGGAGACGACAAGATCGGGGCCCGCATATTACACTTGTTGACCTCTGGGCCACACTCAGGTTTTCCTGTCTATTTTACCTCCCAATCTCTGATGTCCCAAGTCCCCGTGGCCAGGAGGCACAAGTCAAAGTCTCAACCAGGCCACCAGGTATTCCGAGGCTGAATCGAAGAAGTGGCATTGACGATCTCTCCAGTATTTGCATTGATGACTACCCAGGTTAAGTTCATAGGCTGGTGAGGAGAAGCTGCTGCAGTTGTGGCGAAGGGCAGGAACAGGAGTAGAACCAAAGACTTCAGGGGATTGGGTGCTGCCGAAGCCTGATTTTGAGTGGGTTGTCTGAATTTCTTGAGACAGTCCATTTTGGTGAGAGAAATTCTTCTTGAAGTACAGAGCGGTCAGCTGGGCATGCGTGGGAGTGATGAATCCAAGTAGAGACACCGTCTACTTTGAGTGCAGTGGGTGTCACGAGGATGACGACGCATGGTCCTGTCCAGCTGGGCTCAAGATTTTCCCGCCGATGCCTTTTGATGAACACCCAGTCGCCTGGTTGATATCGGTGAGGTTTCAAGGGGAGGTTTGTCTCATACAGGGCTTTCAATCTGTTCCAGATATCTTTGTGGATATGTTGTAAAGACTGAAGAGAATGGATAAGGTCAGTATCATCAGCATCTAAATCATTTATCAACTTAGACTGAAGGCTGGGCACAATATGAGGGGGGGCTTCTGAATACAATTTCAAAAGGAGTTAAGCCAAGCTTATAGGGGGTATTTCGGACCCTGAACAACGTGTAGGGAAGGAGAGCCACCCGGTCCCCGCCAGTCTCCCTGGTCAATTTAGTCAAGGTCTCCTTTAGGGTTCTATTCGTTCTTTCTACCTGTCCTGAACTCTGGGGCCTGTATGCACAATGTAATTTCCAATCTGCTCCAAGTGCAGTAGCTAACCCTTGAGTTACCTTAGATATGAATGCTGGTCCGTTGTCTGACCCTAGTAACGTGGGGAAGCCACACCTTGGCAGGATATCTTCCAGCAGCTTCTTAGCAACCATCTGGGCTGTTTCTTGCTTGGTGGGAAAGGCTTCCACCCATCCTGAAAAGGTGTCTATAAAGACTAACAGGTATTTATATCCATATCTCGCGGGTTTTACCTCAGTGAAATC
>ML660634.1:2804-16079 GCA_007570785.1 Antilocapra americana | reverse complement strand
TTCCTCTTTATTCCAGACTCCCCTTCCGGGACGGATCCCGCCCCCAACTCTGTCTCTCCCTTTACTTTTTTCTCTCTCTTTTTTCTTTTGTCCTACCTTCTCTCGTCGGCAATGGGCCGTCCCTTCAGATGCCCGATGTCCTCTGCCAGCATTTAGATCCTGTTTTATGGAGTTTGCGTGGTCTTTAAAAGTTCTTTTGGTGTATTTATTGGGGAGAGAGTGGTTTCCCCATCCTATTCCTCCGCCATCTTAGTTCCCCCTCCACATATGAAATTTAGAATGATGGCAGTGAGAACCCTGCATGTGAGACCTCAAAAGGAATGCAGACATATATAAGAGTTGCATGGACTCTGTGGATGAGGGCAAGAGTGGGATGATATGGGAGAATGGCATTGAAACATGTTAATTATCGTATGTGAAATCAATCGCCAGCCCAGGATTGATGCTTGGGGATGGTGCATCGAGATGTCCCAGGGGGAGGAAATTGAGAGGGAGGAGGGAGGGGCGTTCGGGAGGGGGAGCATATGTATACCCATGGTGATTTCATGTCATTGTATGGCAAAACCAATAAAAAAAAGAAATTCATTGAATGACAAATACTCAAAACTAACTCAAGAAGAAAGTGAAAACCCTAAATATCCCCAAATCTATCAAAGATATGGAACTGAAAATTCCAGGCTCATGTGACTTAACTAGTGAATGCTATGAAATACATAAAGGAGAAATATCATCAAGCCCATACACATTTGTTCAGAGAGGAGAGGAGGGGAAGCACTTCTCAAATCATATTATGAGGCCAGCCTTACAAAATACCAAAACCAGATGAAGACATTACAAGAAAAGACAACCATAGACCAATATTCTTCATTAAGTTAAGCACAAAAAATGAAATGTTAGCAAATTTAATTCAGCAATATATAAAGCATTATGTCCAAATGAGATATATCCCAAGAATGAAAGATTGGTTATGAATTAAAACCTCATCAACCAGTGTTACTCATAATATTAAGAAAACATAGGAGAAAAGCCATATGATCATTTTAATAGATGCCATAAAAGCATTTGACAATATTCAACAACCACTCTAATAAAAAACTCTAGGCAAACTAGGACTACAGACAGATTTTCTTTATCTGATCAAGGTAACCTATAAAACTCCTGCATCTCACATGATAATGGAGGACAACCTAATTCCTCCACTGGAGGTGGGGAAGCCTACTGGCCTTGGATTTGGAGGGCTGCGGAGGGGCCTATCCAGGCAGGGGTTGAGGTCAAGTGCCCAATTGAAGTACCTGCCCTTTCCTCGAGCAGTAGCCCTGATCCACTCACCTCCCATGGCACCAATGGTACCCTGGCAGATGCACACCACCTCCCAGGTAGTGGTGCCCCAGCCCCATCATCAACCCTGGTTGTACTGTATCTGTTGACTTCAACCCTTCCAAACCAGAAGTAGACCAGCACCCAACAGGCCAGCAGACACAGGGTCGCCTTCCAGTTGAGGGTGCCCCATTCCTCCAGCCCTCCAGAGAGCTGCAAGGCTTTGTTGCTGGAGAGGGAAAGCTCATGAGAAATATGCCTGCAGAGGCCAAGAGACACTGGGTTTGTCCTGGGGGCCACTGCCCATCAGGCAGCCCTTGAGTGCCACTGGACCCACAGGTTCTTCTGGGGGACCTGGGATAAGCCCCCAGCCTGGAATCCCTTCCGTCTCTGTGCCTGGAGACCCAGGCGGCCCTGCCCCATGCCATCCCCAGTGAGTTCAACAGCAGTGCCCACTTCCCTCCCCAGGTGGGCAAGCACAGCCTGCTCCACATCCCTAGTCTCAGGACTCCAGTACCGGGTCCCCATTCACTGCTGGGCGAAGTCAAGCACACACCAATGCCAACGTGCATGTCTCTGACACGTGCACTCTTTCACACACACAAACACGCCCATGTGCATGCCCCTGACCACATGCTCTCTCTTACACTCATGCACATGTGAACACCCATTGGCAAACACCTCCACAAACGCACATGCACACACTTATGTACATCCACTTGTGCATTCACACTCTCTCACACACAAGTACATGCAAATGGGCTAGCAGCTGTGCACAGCCACTCTCTCTCACACACACACACAGACTTGCACATCAGATACCCATGTATATGCACCTGCCCAAGCACACTTGGACATGCATGCACAGACACGTGAGGTACATATGCCCACCTGCACTCAGCCGGAAGCTGACCGTTGAACATGGCCAAGTTGGCAGCAGTGCAGTTTTTGTGGTGCACAGTGACTGGCACCCACTTGTGATTTGCAGGCTTGGACTGGAAACAGTTGCATGTGCTGAGGAGTGGAGCGGGGTCTGTTTGAGCATGCACTCTGAGGATCTGCCCTCATGCTAAGGGTGGAGCACCACAAGAGGCCTCCAGGCTAAGCCATTTACCAAGTTTTCGGGCCTGAGGCAGGATGGACTTAGAGGGTGCAGACCACGTGGGTGTCTGAGAAGGCCCATTGGGGCGACATGGCAGGTGAATGTGTGAAGCTTCTGCAGGGGGCTCCCATTGTCGGTGGGAACCAACCATGAGACAGAATCAGCATGGGTTTGTGCAGGCACTGTGCCGAGTTGCAGGTCACCCTCCAAGGTTGGGATCTGTAGGGAGGGTTCAGTTTTTCCCAACATGGTGGGACTGGGAGAGTGATTCAAGATGGAGTCAGAGGCACACGGTGGAGGAACTACAAAGGCAGCTGATGAAGATGCAGGTGCTGTGGGCTTTGTAGCAGACACTGCATATGGCAGCCAAGGTGTGCCAGGTGGTGCTAGTGGCCATGATGGCCCTGGAGACCTAGCTGGCCCTGGTGACACCATCAGTCCTTGAGTCCCTGGTGACCCCAGCGACCTGGCTGATCCCAGAGCCCCCAGCACTGCAGGAGACTCACGTAGCACAACCAGTGCCATTCCGCAGTTTCCGGGGGCACCCCACGCCCCAGGGCCTGGTGGAGATGCTGCACCAGGGCCTGGAGTTCTGAGTAATGGAGCTCTCCAGTTGTATCCAATTCCAGGAGCCCTGATTGGCTGGGGGGCCCTAGAGGTCGAGGTGTGGGCTAGAGGTGGTTTGGGGGGATTCAGGTGGTGGGGCCTAAACTGTAGAAGAAGGTTACAGTCTCCAGAGTATGAGTCAAGGGTGGTCTGATCCCGGCAGCCCTCCAGAGTATGGGTCAGGGGTGGTCTGGCTCAGATGGTGGTGAAGAAAAGCAACCTGAAGGAATCCAGAGGGTCAGGTGGTGATATCCAGGGTGCTGTCAGGGTGTACTCACGGAGATCCTGACAGCCTAAGTGGCAGCCTTGTGGGAAAAGGGAATTCTCTGTGAGCAGGGACCCTGAAATAATGGCAAAATGACTAGTGTGGATGATGCTGTAACTATATCTCCACCAGAAGCCTCTCTGTGCCTTTCTCATTGCACTAGGAGTTGGACAATGCCAGTGTCTTCCTGACTCGATATACTCAACTGCTAGGGCCGGTTTGGAAAGAGTTCTCTGTTAATGGCTGCATGTTGGTTCTGTCATTTCTAAACGGAGCCAGAGCCATGGAGGGAGATGTGGGTGCTAGGCTGAGGCCAGGATGGGGCCAGTCTTGGCCCAGGAGGAGCCATCATAGAGTTAAGCCTAGAGGAGAAGTGTGGTGCGCTGGGTTTGTCAGTATGCGGGAGCAGAGGGAGGACATGCTCCTCTTCCTTCTCCTCGGCAAGAACTTGAATTTCATTTTCCCTCCCTTACAGCCAATTGACCGCTGAAGACCATGGCCTGCTCCAGACATCCATCGCCTTCTGTCTGAAGCAGCTTTCCTGGTGATGTGGATCTTGCAGCCCTTTGTGCCCTTCATTTTTTCTAAGTCTCAGAAGAGAAGAGGGCCTTAAATCTAGCCTGCGTGTCCTAGACTCAAGTGTCATTCACGAGGGCTTTGCTTTCTGCAGTAGTTTTCTCAGGCTTCATCTGGTACCTGTGCTGCTGCTTGGGGGCTCAGGGTCCACATAGTTTGTTTGGTGATTCTTAACTCTATAAAATAAAACTGAGCTACTCTGCTGTCACTGACTTTAGTTTTAGCTTGTTCACTTCCTAATACTGCATGCATCTCCTAGTTGGAGGGAATGTTCTGAGATTCAGATATTGAAGGAGTCCACCATAAGTGAAGACAATGTGAGAAGTGGTAGAATAAGAAAATTGTATACTGCCATTCAGTATTAGTTTGGAATATTTTCTCCATTTTAGTTACATTTATATATTAAGTTATAACACCATAACATTGTTGCTGTTGTTGGTCTCTTACTAGTGTCCAACTCTTTGCAACCCCATGGACTGTAGCAAACCAGGCTCTGTGTCCCCACTGTCTCCTGGAGTTTGTTCAAGTTCATGTCCATTGAGTGACTTATGCTGTCAAACCGTCTCATCCTCTGTCCTCCCATTCTCCTTTTGCCTTCACTCTCTCCCATCATCAGGGTCTTTTCTAGTGAGTCAGCATTTTACATCTGCTGGCCAAAGTGCTGGAGCTTCAGCTTCAGCATCAGTCTTTCCAATGAAAATTCAGGGCTGATTTTCTTTAGGATTTACTGGTTTGATCTTGTAGTCGAAGGCACTCTCAAGCGTATGCTTGTATCCTGCTGCTGCTGTTGCTAAAGTGCTTCAGTCTTGTCAGACTCTGTGTGACCCCATAGACAGCAGCCCACCAGGCTCCTCTGTCCACAGGATTCTCTAGGCAAGAATACTGGAGTAGGTTGCCATTTCCTTCTCCCCTTGTATCCTGAAACTGTGCTAAACTCATTAATTAATTGTAATAACTCTTGTGTAGATCCCACTGAACTTCCTACACAGACAATCCTTTTGTCTGTAAATAAATACACATTGATTTCTTCCTTTCCAATTGATGCATTTTAACTGATTTCTGTTAAAATGAAATCTCCAACACTTAGGCCACCTGATATAAAGAGCTGGCTCATTTCCAAAGACCCTGATGCTCAGAGAGATTGAAAGCAGGATGAGGAGGAAATGACAGAAGACTAGAAGATTGGATGGCATCACGACTCAACAGACCTCAGTTTGAACAATTTCTTGGGGATGGTGAAGGACAGGGAAGCCTGGCGAGAAGAAGTTTGTGGGGTCACAAAGAGTTAGACTTGACTGAGGGACTGAACAACAACACCACACTGATTTCTGTTATAATGGATTGGAGTTCCCTGCTTCTTTGCCTCCTGGTAATTTTACATTGGATGCCAAGCATTATCAAATTTCCATTGCATGCTTGATATTTTTCGATGCCTAAACTGATTCTTGAGAGCTTTATTCTGGAATCCTCTTAAGATGCTTGGAAACAGTTTGAATCTTTTGGGCTTACTTTTTAAGATTGGCTTTGTTGGACCAGAGCAGTTCTTAGTGTAGGTTGAACTTAATTAACTGAAACTTCAATGTCCGAGAAGTCTATAGCTGGAAAAAAGGACTCTTTTTAAAAATTTTTATTTATGAAAATTATTTCTTTATTTTTGGCTGTGTCACGTCTTGTTAATGGTGTGCAGTTTTTCTGTGCTTGCAGCCAGTGAGGGCTACACTCAAATTGCTGTGCTCAGGCTTCTCATTGTGGAGGCTTCTCTTGTCGAGGAGCAGGAACACTAGATCGTGGTGGGCACAGTAGTTGTGGCATGCGGATTTAGTAGCACTGGGCATGTGTGATCTTCCTGGCCCAGGGATCGAACCCATGTACCCTGCATTGACAGGCAGATGTCTAACTAATAGCCCTCCAGGGAAGTCAAAACCAAGAATTTTATACAGTATAAGAGTGACTGTAAAAACTTCCTGGACATTTGTTGGCACTTTCTATTATATTTTAAGATGTTCATACCCTTTCTTTTTTTAATATTTTATTTTTTAAAATAATTTTATAAGTTTATTTATCAAAAAATGTTTATTGAGGAGATTTGATTTAGGTAATGTTTAGGAAAGGATTGTAAAATATAAAGAACTACTCATATATAAAACATTATAATTGAGTTTTGTTAGCAAGATATTACACATTTGTCATTGCCTTTTATCTAATATATATTTACTATGTTATTCTATATAACATATCCAGTGAAAATGCAAGCATATTAAATTCAATAAATTATTTATGTGCCAATTACAATAAAATAACCAACAACCCTCAAATGTCCCTCATGCTTAATTCCAGTTGATATCCAAAGATAATTACTATGGCGATCTCCATTATCATAGGCTATTTTTGTCTGCTTTTAAACTTTATAGAAATGAACTTATGTATACTATTATCTTAACATTTGGAGTTTGGTTTCTTTTGTCCAAGTTTATGTCTAGGAGACTTATTCATGTTATTGCATATAAGATTAGTTAATCATTTTCCAATGCTCCATAGAATGAATGTACCATGGTGTATTTATCTATTCTACCACTGATGCATGCTGTGTTCATCTAATTTGGGGCTATAGTGAACCCTTTGACAGTTTTGTGAATCTATCATAGGAAAATTCTTGTATATGTGAGCAAGGCAAAATCGACCACAGTGTTAATTACTGCATTATTTGTCATTGTGAAAAATTGGTAGAATATAAATCCAGGGGGAGCCATTGAGTAAATCCATCCTGCCAGAATAACATATGGCAATCAGAGAGCAAACAGGATATCTGGGAACTAAGATGGAAAGAGATGAAAGCAAATTGCAGAATTCTGGGTCTGATATATTCCTGTCTTTCAGAACTTTCTGACCATATGAACATGTGGGGCAATGCTGAGTATAACCATCCAGAATAAGCACCCTCCCCCAACTGTCAATGCTATCACTGGAAATTAAGGAAAAACATTTCAGTATTTAGATGTCCATGTTGTTTAAGTATCTTCATAAAGAATCATGACTTTTGAAGTGATGTTTCTTTGCAACAGAGCAGTATGCTCTATTTCCCTGTTGAAAAAATCACTAACTTAGAAACTTTAAATTAGAAAAGGTCTGTGAGGGAGCATTGGGAAGAGGATTCCCTCAAGAAGTGGATGGGGAACCCCAGCATCAGGGGATGGAAGTTGATGGGTGGGTCAGTAGCAGGACCGATGCTGCGTTAATGAAAAATCTTTCCTATCTCACTTAAAAAATTAGAAATTGATTTTGAATTTGAGGAGAAGTGTATACCAATGTCAAGGACATCTATGGGTTTTGTCACCTGGCGTCCATTTTTTTTGGTTCTGGTATTGTCCTGTCACCCTGGGAAATTACCCGTTTCCTTTTCTCTCACCCATTATGATTATGATAGAGTTGACTTTATCTCCGATTCCAGGAGTGGGCGTGTGGCTCAACCTGGCAAATTGGGGCACTGCTTTCCTCCAGCTGTTTGAATGGATCTCATCCAACCAGTGACACTTTGGGAGCTGTAGGGGAGGCAAGCAGGCAAGGGACAGAGGGTGAGCTGGAGTGAGAAGGCAGATCTCAAGGAACCAAATGCTGGATCCAGCCTTGCCTGAAGACAAAAACTACCTATGTACCTTATAGTTACACAGACCCAGAAATTCTCCCTTTGCCTTAAACCAAGGTGACTATTTTGTATTGATTTCTTCCTTTTTTCACCTGCAATATCAAAGTCTTCACTATGATTGAATGGGGGTACCACAGTTTTATTTATTATTTAATTTTCTTGCTAAGGGATTGGCTCTTAGGTTACAAACCACCAAGGCATATGGTAGAAAAGGAGAAAAATATGAGTTTTCGTGGGTAAATTACCAAAGAGGGTGGGGAGTGTTTACAACAGGCAGATGGAGGAAAGGGGGAAAGCTGGAGAAGGGGCACTGGGGATATCCCATTCTAGACAGTGCTCCCCAAATGGGCCCATCCTGGTGAAGTCAGTCCAACAGGGCCATGGGACTCTTGTCTGATTCTCCCATCCTCAGCCAGCAAACTTGGAATCATTCAGCTACATGGACTGCTGAAGCTGCTAGGTTGCTTTAAAACCTGTCAGGTCTTGTAATTATTCAGGTCTAACCCCTCCAACAGCCCCTTCTCAGTCACAGTTGAAGCCACAGCCTTTCAGTGGACTGAAAAGTCCTACATGGTCTAGGCTGCATCTTCTCTGGCTTCATAACTTCCCATTCCATTACTCCTTTGCCTAGCTGGATCCAGACACCCAGGGCTCCTTGCCCTCTATGAAACATTACGGTACATTTAAGAAAATGTGGCACATACCACCATGGGGGAAACGAAACAAGACCTAAAAATGCAGAGATGTATCACATGCATGTTCTTAAATCATGTCTGATGAGAAGAAATGAGATTGTTCAAGGCTCAATTTCCCCCAAACTCATCTATAAAGCCCATCAAACTGCAAGCAAAGATTTTTGTAGAAATTGATGAGCTGATTTCTTAAACAAATTCTATCTTTCTTTATTTCGTTGCATCTGGTCTTGTTTGGGGAAAGTGGAAACTTCATTGTATCACATGGGATCTATTGTTGCAGTGCACAGACACTCCAGTTGTGATGCCAAGGCTCAGTAGTTGCTCCACTGCATGTAGGATCTTAGTTCCCTGCCCAGAGATCGAAGCAATGTCCCACGCATTGTGAGGCAGGTTCTTTTTTAAAAGATTTGTTTGTTTATGCATTTTTGGCTA
This sequence comes from Antilocapra americana, assembly GCA_007570785.1. Lineage (NCBI taxonomy): Eukaryota > Metazoa > Chordata > Mammalia > Artiodactyla > Antilocapridae > Antilocapra > Antilocapra americana. The sequence goes on along the minus strand of ML660634.1, from coordinate 7,443 downwards.
GGCTTGGTCTTTGCTCCTGCACGCTTCAGGTTCTTCTACTTGTGGTGAGTGGGCGCTATGCTCTAGTTGCAACATATAAGCTTCTCTCTGTGCTGACTTTTCTTGTTGTGGAGCACAGGCTCTAGGTCCTTGGCTTAAGTAGTTGCAGCTGGCGGGCTCTAGAGCACAGGCTCAGCGGTTGTGGTGCTGAGGCTTTGTGGCCTTGCACCTTGTGTGATCTTCCCGAGGCAGGGATTGAACCCATGCCTCTTGCATGGGCAGGTAGAATCTCAACCACTGGACAATCAGAGAAGTCTCTTATGAGCTGATACTGCCATTTACATGAGAACATAAGCCCAACTATACCCCGAAGAATTGTGACTATGCACAAAGTGAAAAGACGAGCACAGCCTAATTTCATAACTATAATTGGCATATCCAGTACTGGAGCTGTGGATCCATGGGACAGGACTGACAATCAAGAAGCATTTCGAGACACATGTATGTCATCAATGGATATTGAGCAGAGGATTCTAGATAAATAAATGGAGAGGGGGTAGTCTCTTTTTGAACAAATGGTTGTGGGATATCCATATGGGGAAAAACAAACCTCCGTTTCCTTGTTTACTGTCTTCCATCACTGACAAAGATTACAATCAAATGCTGAGAGCTCTACATGAAAAAGCTAAAAGTGTACAAAATTAAAGGCTCAGATGAGAACTTTTTGACCTTTCAGTAGTCGAGTCTTTCATGTTTGAAGTCAATATTGATAAGCATGAAGAACAAAAAGAACTATATGAACCCAGACATCGCCAGTCAAAAATATCAGTCAGATTATGTAACTATTCTGTGATAATTGTTTGAGGTTTCAAGGGCTTCCATTATAAAGTACCACAAAGGAGATGCCTTCAGACAAGAGAAATTTATTCTCTCACAGTTCAGGAAGCCAGGAGTCTGAGACTGTGATGTTGGCAGGGCCAATTTCCTCTGATGGCACTGAGGGAGAGTCAGTTCCAGGCCTCTCAATTAGGTTCTGGTGGCGGCCTGCAATGCCTGGCCTTCTTTGCCTTGTAGAGACTTCATTCCAACTCTTCCTCTATCTTCACACTGCCTGTCTCTCTATGTACACATGGCTCTCTTATAAACGTATCAGTCATTTGATTAGAGCCACTGTAACACAGTGTGACCTCACCTTAACTAATTATATCTGCAAAACCCTATTTCGAAATCAAGTCACATCCACAGGCTCCAGGGCTTGGGATTTCAACATCCTTTTCGAGGGGACACAATCCAACCCACAGCCAATCTCTACAACCTCCCATTTCATTCTGAGCACAAGCCTTCAGCATGTGCCCTGAGGCCTACAGCTCTTGCCTGTCAGTTTTCAGCCCCCTGTCCTGCTGCTCTCCTCTTCACCCACTCTGCTCCAGCCACACTGTTCTCTCATACTCCCAAACCTCCCTCAAGTCTTCACTCACTCTCTGCTTCACACCTGAAGCCAACCCCGACCACCTGGTTGAAAAAGGAAAACCACTCTTCCAAGTGTTCCCTCTCCTTTCTCTTGTTGCACTTCCTACCAGAGTTCTAACCACGTTACCATAGGTTACATAGTGTAGTTGGTTTTTTTTTGTTTGTTTCACTTTTTTTTCACGTTTAAAAAAATATATATGCCACGTGTACCCCAATGTTCATTGCTGCATTGTTTACAATAGCCAGGACATGGAAGCAACCTAGATGCCCATCAACTGACGAATGGATAAGAAAGCTGTGGTACATATACACAATGGAATATTACTCAGCATTAAAAAAAATTTCATTAGAAGCAGTTCTACTCACATGGACAAAACTGGAGCCCATTATCCAGAGTGAAATAAGCCAGAAGCAAAAACAACAATACAGTATATTAACACTTTTATATGGAATTTAGAAAGACGGTAATGAGAACCCAACATGGGAGACAGCAAAAGGAACGCAGATGTATAGAATAGACTCGTGGACTCTGTGGATGAGGGTAAGGGTGGGATGATATGGGAGAATGGCATTGAAACATGTTAATTATATTATGTCTAATCAATCGCCAGCCCAGGATTGATGCTCGGGGCTGGTGCACCGAGATTTCCCAGGGGGAGCGAGGAGGGAGGGAGGAGGGAGGAGGGTTCTGGAGGCGGAGCATATGTAAACCCATGGTGATATTATGGCATTGTATGGCAAAAACAATAAAAAAATATATGTTTTTCCTTAAAGGATAAATGCTTCATAGAATTCTGTTTTCTGTCAAATCTCAACATGAATTAGCCATAGTGATACATATATCCCCTGCCTTTTGAACTTCCCTCCCAGGTCTGTCCCAATTCCACCCACCTAGGTTGATCCAGAGCCCCTGTTTGAGTTTCCTGAGCCATAGAGCTAATTCCCATTGTCTATCTATTTACATATGGTAATGTAAGATGCCATGTTACTCTTTCCATACATTTCACCCTCTCCCCCCACCACCACCATGTCCAGAACCCTATTCTCCCTGTCTGTTTCTCCATTGGTGTCCTGAAAGTAAACTCTTCAGTACCATTTTTCTAGATTCTGTATATACAGGCTAGAATATAATATTTCTCTTTCTCTTTTTGACTTACTTCATTCTATATAATAGGTTCTAGGTTCATCCACCAAATTAGAACTGACTCTAAGGTGTCACTTTTATGGCTTAATAAAATTCCATTGTGTATATTTACCAAAATTTCTTTATTCATTCATCTGTTGATGGACATCTTGGTTCCTTCCATGTTCTCACTATTGTAAATGGTGCTGCAGTGAACACTGGGGTACATGTGTTTTTTTTTCCAATTTTAGTTTCTTCAGGGTATATGCCTAGCAATGGGATTGCTAAGTCATATGTTGGTTTTATTCCTAGTTTTTTTAAGTTATTCCCATACTGTCTTCCATAGTAGCTGTATCAATTTACATTCCTACTAAGAGTGCAAGAGTGTTCCCTTTTCTCCACACTCTCTCCACCATTTATTTTCTGTCGAATTTTTAATGATGGCCATTTTAACTGGTGTGAGGTGACATCTTGTTTAAGTGTTGATTTTCATTTTTCTAATAATTAGTCCATTAGTCTAGACTTCTGTTTTTGTGCAAGTCCCATACTGTATTGATGACTTTAGCTTTGTGGTATAATCTGAAGTCAAGAAGGTTGATTCCTCCAGCTCCATTGTTCTTTCTCAAGTCTGCTTTGGCTTCATGGTCTCTTGTGTTTGCATATGAATTGTGAAAATTTTTGTTCTAAGTCTGTGAAACATGTCGTTGGTAATTTGATAGTGATCATTTTGAATCTGTAGATTGCATTTGGTAGTATAGCCATTTTCACAATATTGATTCTTCCTACCAAAGAACATGGAATATCTCTTTATCTGTTTACGTCATCTTTGGTTTCTTTCATTAGTGTCTTAAAATTTTCTGTGTACAGTTATTTTGCCTCCTTAGGTTAGTCTATTCCTAGATATTTAATTTTTTCTGTTCCAAAGGTGAATGGGATTGATTCCTTAATTTCTCATTCTGCTTATTCTTTGTTAATATATAGTAATGCAAGTGATGTCTGTGTATTGATTTTGTATCTTGCTATTTTGCTAAATTCAATGATTAGCACTGATACTATCTTTAAGGATTTGTATGTACAGTATCCTGTCATCAGAAAGTAGTGAGAGATTCATTTCTTCTTTTCCAGTCTTGATTCCTTTTATTTCTTTTTCTTCTCTGATTGCTGTAGGTCAGTCTCCCAGAACTATGTTGAATAATAGTGGTAAAGGTGGACACCCTTGTCTTGTTCCTGATCTTAGGGGGAATGCTTTCAGTTTTTCACCATTGAGAATAATGTTTGCTGTAAACTGATTATATATGGCCTTTACTATGCTGAGGTAGCTTCCTTCTATGCTCATTTTTTGAAGAGTTTAAATCATAAATGGGCCCTGAATTTTGTCCAAGGCTTTTATTGTGCATCTATTGAGATCATCATATGGTTTTAATCTTTCATATTGTTAATGTGCTGATTTGTGTGTACTGAAGATTCCTTGCATCCTTGGAATAAACCAAATTTGATCATGGTATATGAACTTTTTGATGTGTTGCTGAACTCTATTTGCTAAAATTTTGTTGAAGATATTTGCATCTACATTCATCAGTGATATTGGCCTGTAGTTTTCTTTTTTGTTGTTGTTGTCATTATCTGGTTTTGGTTTCAGGGTGATGGTGGCCTCATAGAATGAGTTTGGGAGTGCTCCTTCCTCTGCAATTTTTGAAAGAATTTTAGAAGGATAAGCATTATCTCTTCTCTAAATGTTTGATAGAATCCTCCTGTGAAACCATCTGTTCCTGAACTTTTGTTTTCTGGGAGACTTTTGATCACAGCTTCACATTCAGTGCTTGTAATTGGGTTATTCATAATTTCTATTTCTTCCTGGTTCAGTCGTGAAAGATTGAACTTTTCTATGAATCTTCCCATTTCTTCCAGGTTATTCTGATTCTTTGCAACCCCAGAACTGTAGCCTGCCAGGCTCCTCCATCCATGGTATTTTCTAGGCAAGAGTACTGGAGTGGGTTGCCATTTCCTTCTCCAGGGGATCGGCCCGGACCAGGGATGGAACCCAGGTCTCCCACATTTCAAGAAGAT
>ML660627.1:21109-40298 GCA_007570785.1 Antilocapra americana | reverse complement strand
TCTGATTGCTGTGGCCAAGACTTCCAAAACTATGTTGAATAGTAGTGATGAGCGTGGGAACCCTTGTCTTGTTCCTGATTTCAGAGGGAATGCTTCCAGCTTTTCACCATTGAGGATAATGTTTGCTGTGGGTTTGTCATATATAGCTTTTATTATGTTGAGGTATGTTCCTTCTATTCCTACTTTTTGGAGGGTTTTTATCATAAATGGATGTTGAATTTTGTCAAAGGCTTTCTCTGCATCTATTGAGATAATCATGTGATTTTTATTCTTCAATTTGTTAATGTGGTGTATTACATTGATTGATTTACGAATATTGAAGAATCCTTGCATCCCTGGGATAAAGCCTACTTGGTCAGGATGTATGATCTTTTTCATGTGTTGTTGGATTCTATTTGCTAGAATTTTGTTGAGGATTTTTGCATCTAAGTTCATCAGTGATATTGGCCTGTAGTTTTCTTTTTTTGTGGCATCTTTGTCGGGTTTTGGAATTAGGGTGATGGTGGCCTCATAGAATGAGTTTGGAAGTTTACCTTCGTCTGCAATATTCTGGAAGAGTTTGAGTAGAATAGGTGTTAGCTCTTCTCTAAATTTTTGGTAGAATTCAGCTGTGAAGCCATCTGGTCCTGGGCTTTTGTTTTTTGGAAGATTTCTGATTACGGTTTCAATTTCCGTGCTTGTGATGGGTCTATTAATATTATCTATCTCTTCCTGGTTTAGTCTTGGAAAGTTGTACTTTTCTAGGAATTTGTCCATTTCATCCAGGTTGTCCAGTTTATTTACATATAGTTGCTGATAGTAGTCTCTTATGATCCTTTGTATTTCTGTGTTTTCTGTTGTGATCTCTCCGTTTTCATTTCTAATTCTGTTGATTTGGTTCTTCTCCCTTTGTTTCTTGATGAGTCTGGCTAATGGTTTGTCAATTTTATTTATCTTCTCAAAGAACCAGCTTTTGGCTTGGTTGATTTTTGCTATGGTCTCTTTTATTTCCTTTGCATTTATTTCTGCCCTGATCTTTAAGATTTCTTTCCTTCTACTAGACCTGGGCTTCTGCATCTCTTCCCTTTCTAGTTGCTTTAGGTGTAAAGTAAGGTCATTTATTTGATTTTTTTCTTGTTTCCTGAGGTGAGCTTGTATTGCTATGAACTTTCCCCTTAGCATTGCTTTCACAGTGTCCCATAGGTTTTGGGCTGTTGTATTTTCATTTTCATTTGTTTCCATGCATAACTGAAGTTCATTTTTGATTTCTTCTGTGATTTGTTGGTTATTCAGCAGTGTGTTGTTGAGCCTCCATATGTTGGAAGTTTTGAAAGGTTTTCTCTTGTAGTTGAAATCTAATCTCACTGCATTGTGGTCAGAAAAGATGCTTGGGATGATTTCAATATTTTTGAATTTATCAAGGTTAGATTTATGGCCCAGGATGTGATCTATCCTGGAGAAGGTCCTGTGTGCACTTGAGAAAAAGGTGAAATTCCTTGTTTTGGGGTGGAATGACCTATAGATATCAATTAGATCTAGTTGGTCTATTGTATCATTTAAAGTTTGAATTTCCTTGTTACTTTTCTGTCTAGTTGATCTGTCCATTGGTGTGAGTGGTGTATTAAAGTCTCCCACTAGTATTGTATTGTTGTTGATTTCCCCTTTCATACTAGTTAGCATTTGCCTTACATATTGTGGAGCTCCTATGTTAGGTGCATAAATATTTATAATTGTTATTTCTTCTTCCTCGATTGATCCTTTGATCATTATGTAATGTCCATCTTTATCTCTTTTCACTGCCTTTATTTTAAAGTCTACTTTATCTGATATGAGTATTGCCACTCCTGCTTTCTTTTGGTCTTTATTTGCATGGAATATCTTTTTTCAGCCTTTAACTTTCAGTCTATATGTGTCCATAGGTTTGAGGTGGGTCTCTTGTAGACAACATATATAGGGGTCTTGTTTCTGTATCCAATCGGCCAATCTTTGTCTTTTGGTTGGGGCATTCAGCCCGTTTACATTTAAGGTAATTATTGATAAGTATGATCCCACTGCCATTTATTTTATTGTTTTGGGTTCCAGATTATCTATCCCATCCGTGTTTCCTATCTAGGCAATTTCCTTTAGCTTTCGTTGGAGGGCTGGTTTGGTGTTGCTGAATTCTCTCAGTTTCTGCTTGTCTGAGAAAATTTTGAATTCTCCTTCAAATTTGAATGAGATCCTTGCTGGGTACAGTAGTCGGGGTTGTAGATTGTTTTCTTCCATGACTTTAAGTATGTTTTGCCATTCCCTTCTGGCCTGAAGCGTTTCTGTTGAGAGATCAGCTGTTATCCTTATGGGATTCCCCTTGTGAGTTATTTTTTGCTTCTCCCTTGCTGCTTTTAATATTTGGTCTTTGTATTTGAAATTTGTTAATTTGATTAATATGTGTCTTGGGGTGTCCCGCTTGGGGTTCATTCTATTTGGGACTCTCTGTGTTTCTTGGACCTGAGTGGCTATTTGCTTCCCCAATTTAGGGAAATTTTCAACAATTATCTCCTCAAGGATTTTCTGATGGTCTTTCTTTTTGTCTTCTTCTTCTGGGACTCCTATGATTCGAATATTGGTGCGTTTAATATTGTCCCAGAGGTCTCTAATATTGTCCTCATTTCTTTTAATTCTTTTTTCATTTTTCCTTTCTGTTTCATTTATTTCTGCCATTCTGTCTTCTACCTCACTTATCCTGTCTTCTATCTCTGTTATTCTACTGTTGGTTCCCTCCAGGGTGTTTTTGATCTCATTTATTGCATTATTTATTGTATTTTGACTCTTTTTCATTTCTTCTAAGTCCTTGTTAAAGCTTACCTGCATCTTCTCAATCCTTGCCTGCAGGTTATTGAACTGCAGCTCCAACTTATTTTCCAGGTTTTGGATCATATTCACTATCCTTATTCGGAATTCTTTGTCAGGTAGACATCCTATCTCTTGGTCTTTTGTTTGGTCTAGGGGGTATTTATCCTGTTCTTTTACTTGCTGGGTATTTCTCTGCTTTTTCATCTTGTTTATCTTGCTGTGTTGCCCCTTTATTGTGGGGGCTCCTCACTATGGGAGGGGTTAGATGTGTGGTTTGTAGAAGTTTCCTGGATGGGAAAGCTTGTGTGGTGTTCTGGTGGGTGGATCTGGGTTTCCTCAGTGTAACTAACAATGGAGTGTCCAGTAAAGAGATTTGAGGTGTCAGTGGACTTGGTTTGACCTTGGGCAACCTGTGTATTGAAGCTCCTGGCAGTGTTCCTACGTTGCTGGTGAATTTGCTTGGTATATCTTACTCTGGAGCTTGTTGGCCCTTGGGGGTTGATTAATTTCAGTTTTGGTATGGAGGAGGTTGATGAGTTCCTATCGATTAATTAACCCTTGGATCCAGGAGTTTTCTGGAATTCTCAGGGTCTGGGTTTAGTCTCCTGTCTTCCAGTAGCCTCAGGGCTCTTTTATCTCTGCACTGATGGTGGCAGAACCTCTAGTTTAGTGATGAGAAGTTTCTTCACAGTGAGGGACACCCTGTCAGGTACACAAAGTTACATGGCATGGACCAGAAGGAGAAGAGAGGAATCCGATGGTGAGGGAGTGAAGTGGCCAGTGATTGCTCCTCTGTGTGCCCTCCACAGCCTGGATCCCTTGGAGATGTTCACAGAGTTATATCGAAATGTGAAGAGTGTGGAAGGAGACAGAATTGACCAGAGAGAGAAAGGAGAGAGTCAGATGGATAGAGACAGATCCAGCCAGTGGTCAGTTATTTCAGTGTTCTTCACAGCTGGTAACTCTCAAGCAGAGTCCCAGAGTTGGGTAGAGAATATACAGAGGGAGAGGACGTTGAAGGTGTCTTGGTAGGAGAAGAAAAGAGAAAAGAAAAAGAAAAAAAAAAAAAAAGAAAAAAGGAGAGACAAGAATGGGGATTGAGCAGTCAAGCCACTGATCTCACTCCAAGGTAACGATGAGTATTGGAGCTTGGGTCCTTAAAGGTACAAAGTTGATACCCAATACTAATAGGCAAAGATTAAAAATCTAGAGTAAAGACGGGATTCTCAAAATACTATTACAAAGAAAAAGATAGAAAGAAAGATAAGGAAGAGAAAGAAAAACAAAAACAAAAACAAAAACAAAAAAAAAAAAAAGAGGAGAAATAAGAATGGGGAGAGAGCAGTCAAGGCAATGATCTCACTCCCAGGTAGCAATGGGTACTGGAGCTTGGATCCTTAAAGGTACAAAGTTGATACCAAATACTAATAAGCAAAGATTAAAAATCTAGAGTAAAGACTGGATTCTCAAAAGTACTATTATGAAAAAAAGAAAGAAAGAATGATAAAGAAGAAAATACAACAACACCACCACCAACAACAACAACAACAAAAATCAGTAAAAAAAAAAAAAAATTTTTAAAAAAAGGGGAATGAAGTGGAGATATGAAAGGTAAGAAAAGAGATAGGACGGAGAATGCAATAAGGGAGAAAGAGGAGATTAAAAAAAAGGGGAAATAAAAATAAAGGAAAAGAAAGGCAAAAAAAAGAAAATAACAAGGTTATAGGGGACTTAAAAATTCTAAAAAAAAAAATTTCTAAAAAAAAAGGGAAAATAAAAATAAAGGAAACGAAACAAAGAAAAAAAAGGAAAATAACAAGGTTATAGGGGACTTAAAAATTCTAAAAAAAAAAAAAAGGGTATAAAAAAGTTTTAAAAATTTAAAAGATGTTCCTAGTGTAGTTATAACTAAGGCTTTCTCTGGTGCTGATGCGTACTGGGAGGGGTCAGCTTATTTTTCAGACAATTCCTTGGGTCAGGCTTGTACTTCTCATGGTCTATAGACTCCAAACCTGTTGCCTCTGCTAGCTTAAGCGTCTTCTGTTTGCTGGTCTTTTATGTGTCTATTCAGCGCTCTGGAGTTTGCCCTGCTCCTGCTGAGTGCGCTTCCCCCGCCCCTTCTGCTCGGCTCTCTGTCGTCCGCCTGGCGCAGTTGGGGAGCGCGGCTTCTCCCCTCCCCCGGCCCAACCGCTTGGCTTTCCCGACGTGCAGCTAAGCAGGTCTTCTTAGGTGTGCAGAGCTCCGATCCGTCCAGAATCCCCAGTAGTCTTGGTTAGCACCTAGCTCTGTGCGCAATTTGGCCGAGGAAGCCTCGCCGGGGCTGGGCTATGCCCGCTGGTCTCGGGCAGGGGTTGGGTCTGTCCGCAGCCCGAAGGCGCCCAGCTCCGCCCAGCCGGCCGCCTCCCTGCCGGCTCCGCCTCACCCTTTGGTCTCGCCGAGGCTGGGTTATGCCCACTGCACTCGCGCGGGGGCTGGGCCGGTCCGCAGCCCACAGGTGCCCAGATCTCCTCGGCCGGCCGCCTCTCTGCCAACTCCGCACACCCTTTGTTCTGTGCCACCCAGCCAGCCGCCTCTCTGCCGACTCCACACCTCTCCTTGTTCTGCTTGGGCCTGGCAGGGGGGCTCTTCCTGGGGAAGGCTACTTCTCAGTCTATCTCCAGTTAGCCCCCTGGGTTGGGTCGCTCAGGCTGCTCCGTTCCCTGAGCGCGCGGCCCGCCCCTCCCTGAGCAGTCCGCTTTGGCTAGTGGGGGGTGGGGCGTCCGCCACCGCCGCTTCCCTGTGCCTTCCAGCCAGAGACGTAGCTTGCAGGGCTTAATTATTAATCTGCTTTTACTCCCAGCTATCTTGCTCTCCAAGATTCACCGCAAATCCGCCCGAGAGAATGCTCCCTGGTATTCGGAAACCTTTCTCCTCTTTTTTTTTTTTTTTTTTTCCTCTTTATTCCAGACTCCCCTTCCGGGACGGATCCCCGCCCCCAACTCTGTCTCTCCCTTTACTTTTTTCTCTCTCTTTTTTCTTTTGTCCTACCTCCTCTCGTCAGCAATGGGCCGTCCCTTCAGATGCCCGATGTCCTCTGCCAGCATTTAGATCCTGTTTTATGGAGTTTGCGCGGTCTTTAAAAGTTCTTTTGGTGTATTTATTGGGGAGAGAGTGGTTTCCCCGTCCTATTCCTCCGCCATCTTAGTTCCCCTCTCTACTTACCATTTCTAATGGTCCTCATTCCTTTGCATAGGTTAGGGTTGGTGCACTGTGGCCTAGTACATGATTTTGTAAATAAAGTTTTATTGCAGTTTCACCACACTTGTTCATTTACACATTGTGCATGGTTGCTTTCATGTTGCAAAGGCAGAGCTGAGTACTTGCAACAGAATCTTGCAAAGCCTAAAGAATTTGTTATTTACTGACACTTGGTGTGAAATGTTTGCTGACTTCTAATGTAGGTTCAAACTTTAACCAGTTACCATTTTCTTCTTGCATGAAGAACTTCCTTTAACAATGTTTTCTGGAGTACAGACTAGGCCTCTAATGGCCTAATGTCCTGCCTAGAGGGTAGAGATATTTCCTCCCGTCTCTTCCCCGGTTTCAGTGGCTCCTTCTCCATGCCCTGGAGATGACAGCTTTTGCTGTCCTTCTCTTGGAGTCTTACAGCTTTTGTTGCACAGGGTAGAAGGATTTAGCGGGGCTAACTGACTTACTTGTTTTAATTGATTGGCTGTCCCAACCTTTGTCATAATTACTTTCTGAAAGTCTGAAAAGAAGAAACTACAAGGGAATGTGGACTCTCCTGTGTCTGTGGATCCCAGGAGTTCTATATTTTCACTCTCACCACACTTGGGCTTTGTTACTTTGTGAAAAATTGTAGCTTACCCACCAGCATGATGGTACCTATTACTCTTGTGTTCTATTCCAAGGGAGTAAGGGCTCATGGCCTACTTATTGGAGGTGCTTATCTTTCCTTATAATGTACTGGTAGTTGGTTGTCATGAAACTTCAGGTTTATGATAGGTTCAAGATATATAGTTCTATAGTTTATTTGTTTTTCTCTTGTCAGGGCTGAAGCAATGCTCTTTCCTAATGTCTGTAGCTTAAGCAGGACATGCTAGAAGCCCCATTATTTCTTCAAAGATATTTTTTTATTCTCTTTTATTTCTCCTTTCCTTCTAGGACTCTAATAATATGCATAGTAGTAAAGTCAGTATTGTTTCCTAGGTCATTTTTTTCAGTATTTCTCTGTGCTTTATCTTGGGTAGTTTTTATTGCTATATCTTTATTTCCTTGGTCTTCTGTTCTATAGTATCTAATTTATCAATCCTGCTCATTGAACTTTTGATTTCCCCTTATTTGTATAGTCTATTTATTTTCACACAGTTTTAATACCTTCATTTTACAAAAACTGTAGTATTAAATATAATTTATATATAATTTTATCCTTTTAATGTGTTCATTTAAATGAGTTCTGAAGAGTGTGTGTGTGTGTGTGTGTGTGTGTGTATATATATAGAGAGAGAGGGAAAGGGAGAAGTAGAGGAAGAGAGAGAGAGAGAGAATGGTATGCCAGGTCAATCAAGAAACACTTTCATAAATTAAGAATAATCCTATTACCTCTGTAACCAAAAATATTTTAAGTATTTCAAAAGTATTCTTCTTCCCTTTTGCAGCAAATTTCCTGTCTCCATCACAAGTTCTTGTCAACCTCTGATCTGTTTTTTGTTGTTATAGTTTCACATTTTCAGGCATTTTATATACAGGGGATAATTCAGTGTGTAGATTTACATGTTTAGCTCCTTTTACTTAACATGATGCCTTAGAGATTTACTAATATTGTTACTTTTATTAGTCATTCATTTATTATTATAACCATTTTAATGTACTTGTCTACTAATTTCAACATTTCTGTAACCACAGTATCTTTTTTATTTCTGGGAAATGCATCACATATTCCTTTTATTTTGCGTGTCTTACAATTTATCATTAGATCCCACACATTGTGAAGTTTATGTGATTGATTCTTTGTGTGGGTTGCACTCACTTAGAGACTGTTGGCTTTTTTCCCTAGAGGGAACTTATAATTCTGGCATGGAAATTTCATTCTTTCAAAGCCTGTTTAGAAGGCTTTTTAAGGTCATGCATATTGTAGCCGTTCTACTGAGACTAACTTCAGTTCAGTTCAGTCGCTCAGTCATGTGCGACTCTTTGAGACCCCAGGAGCCGCAGCACGCCAGGCCTCCCTGTCCGTCACCTACTCCAAGAGTCCTCCTACACCCATGTCCATCAAGTCAGTGATGCCATCCAGCCATCTCATCCTCTGTTGTTCCATTCTCCTCCTGCACCCAATCCTTCCCAGCATCAGGGTCTTTTCCAATGAGTCAACTCTTCACATGAGGTGGCCAGAGTATTGGAGTTTCAGCTTCAACATCATTCCTTCCAATGAACACCCAGGACTAATCTCCTTTAGGATGGACTGGATGGATCTCCTTGCAGTCCAAGGGACTCTCAAGAGTCTTCTCCAACATCACAGTTCAAAAGCATCAGTTCTTCAGTGCTCAGCCTTTTTCACTGTCCAACTCTCACATCCATACATGACTACTGGAAAAACCATAGCCTTGACTAGACAGACCTTTGTTGGCCAAGTAATGTCTTTGCTTTTCAATATGTTATCCAGGTTGGCCATAACTTTCCTTCCAAGGAGTAGAAGTCTTTTGATTTCATGGCTGCAGTCACCATCTGCAGTGATTTTGGAGCCCCCCAAAATAAGGTTTGACACTGTTTCCACTGTTTCCCCATTTATTTTCCATGAAGTGATGAGACCGGATGCCATGATCTTAGTTTTCTTAATGTTGAGCTTTAAGCAAACATTTTCACTCTCCTCTTTCATTTTCAGCAAGAGGCTTTTTAGTTCCTCTTCACTTTCTGCCATAAGGGTGGTGTTGTCTGCATATCTGAAGTTATTGACATTTCTCCCGGCAATCTTGATTCCAGCTTGTGCTTCTTCCAGCCCAGCATTTCTCATGATGTACTTGGCATATAAGTTAAATAAGCAGGATGACAATATACAGCCTTGACATACTCCTTTTCCTATTTGGAACCAGTTTGTTGTTCCTTGTCCAGTTCTAAGTGTTGCTTCCTAACCTGCATACAGGTTTCTCAAGAGACAGGTCAGATGATCTGGCATTCCCATCTCTTTCAGAATTTTCCACAGTTTATTGTATCCACACAGTCAAAGGCTTTGGCATAGTCAATAAAGCAGAAGTAGATGTTTTTCTGGGACTCTCTTGCTTTTTCGGTAATCCAGCAGATGTTGGCAATGTGATCCCAGGTTCCTCTGCCTTTTGTAAAACCAGCTTGAACATCTGGAAGTTCACGGTTCATGTATTGCTGAAGCCTGGCTTGGAGAATTTTGAACATTACTTTACTAGCGTGTGAGATGAGTGCAGTTGTGTAGTAGTTTGAGCATTCTTTGGCAGTGCCTTTCTTTGGGATAGGAATGTAAACTGACATCTTCCAGTCCTGTGGGCACTGCTGGGTTTTCCAAATTTGGTGGCATATTGAGTGCAGCACTGTCGCAGCATCATCTTTTAGGATTTGAATTAGCTCAACTGGAATTCCATCACCTCCACTAGCTTTGTTTGTACTGATGCTTTCTAAGGCCCACTTGACTTCACCATCCAGGATGTCTGGCTCTAGCTGAGTGTGAGTGATCACACCATCGTGATTTTCTGAGTGGTGAGGATCTTTTTTGTACAATTCTTCTGTGTATTCTTGCCACCTCTTCTTAATATCTTCTGCTTCTGTTAGGTCCATACCACTTCTGTCCTTTATCGAGCCCATCTTGGCATGAAATGTTCCCTTGGTATCTCTAATTTTCTTGAAGAGATCTCTAGTCTTTCCCATTCTGTTGCTTTCTCCTATTTCTTTGCATTGATTGCTGAGGAAGGCTTTCTTATCTCTCCTTGCTATTCTGTGCAATTCTGCATTCAGATGGGAATATCTTTCCTTTTCTCCTTTGCTTTTCACTTCTCTTCTTTTCACAGCTATTTGTAAGGCCTCCTCAGAAAGCCATTTTGCTTTTTTGCATTTATTTTTCTTGAGGATGGTCTTAATCCCTGTCTCCTGTACAATGTCATGAACCTCTGTCCATAGTTCATCAGGCACTCTGTCTATCAGATCTAGTCCCTTAAATCTATTTCTTCCTTCCACTGTATAATTACAAGGGATTTGATTTAGGTCATATCTGAATGGTCTAGTGGTTTTCGCTACTTTCTTCAATTTCAGTCTGAATTTGGCAATACGGAGTTCATGACCTGAGCCACAGTCAGCTCCCAGTCTTGTTTTTGCTGACTGTATAGAGCTTCTCCATCTTTGGCTGCAAAGAATGTAATCAATCTGAGTTCGGTGTTGACCATCTGGTGATGTCCATGTGTGGAGTCTCTCTTGTGTTGTTGGAAGAAGGTTTTTGCTATGACCAATAGCGTTCTCTTGGCAAAACTCTATTAGCCTTTGCCCTGCTTCATTCTGTATTCCAAGGCCAAATTTGCCTGTTACTCCAGGTATTACCTGACTTCCTACTTTTGCATTCCGGTCCCCTATAATGAAAATGAAATCTTTTTTTGGGTGTTAGTTCTAAAAGATCTTGTAGGTCTTCATAGAACCGTTCAACTTCAGCTTCTTCAGTATTACTGGTTGGGGCATAGGCTTGGATTACTGTGATCTTGAATGGTTTGCCTTGGAAACGAATAGAGATCATTCTGTCATTTTTGAGATTGCATCCAAGTACTGCATTTTGGACTCTTTTGTTGACCATGATGGCTACTCCATTTCTTCTAAGGGATTCCTGCCCACAGTAGTAGATATAATGATCTTCTGTTTTATTTATTTTTTTTTTGTAGACTTACAACAATAAAAGTTACTTTATTTCTGATTTTAAGTTAATGACCCCACTTAGGAATTTAGGACTAGATATGTGAAAAAACATACATTATACCACTTTAAGACTTCTGCTTCTGACAGTGGCCAAACAATATGTTGCACACTAATCCTCTGTCAAGAGTAACTAGAAACACTGAAAACTATTTTATTTTTTTTTATTTTTATTTTTTTTATTGTTTTTGCCTGATTCCTAGAATGTCAATTTTCACTCTTGCTATCTCCTGTTTGACCACTTCCAATTTGCCTTGATTCATGGACCTAACATTCCAAGTTCCTATGCAATATTGCGCTTTACAACATCGGACCTTGGTTCTATCACCAGTCACATTCACAACTGGGCATCAATTTTGCTTTAGCTCTATCCCTTCATTCTTTCTGGAATTATTTCTCCACTGACCTCCAGTAGCATATTTGGCATCTACCGACCTGGGCAGTTCCTCTTTTAGTATCCTATCTGTTTGCCTTTTCATACTGTTCATGGGGTTCTCAAGGCAAGAATACTGAGGTGGTTTGCCATTCCCTTCTCCAGTGGAAACTAACTTAGTCCCGAAATTAATGTGCTTATATTTAGTATATTTACTTAAATCTTCATGGATTCAGCAAAGTCTCTCAATTATGGTCTGTATCATCTTTCATGAATCTCAGCCTTTTCTTAGCTCTTAGAATTGTTGCTTACAATTTCCCAGAAAATTTTCTTTCCTTGAAAGTTGTTATTCACTTGGCCTATTTTACTCTATAAATGCATAGCTTAATATATGGCCAAAGATCAAAAGCCAAATTTTGTGCACATTTTACCCTGTGTGCCTTGACCTTGATACTCTGTTCTTTAAGTTCTCACCACGTTGGTATCTCTGCCTCATCTTCTCATTGAGAGACCACTGGTCTCTTTTTATATCCCACTCCATTGGGTGATTATAAGGCTAACTTCATTTTTGCCCTTCTCTCAAGGATTTTAGTTATGTACTACCCATTCTCCAGTGTCTGAAAAGAATTAATATATGTTTCTCCAGTTTTCCAACTGCTTTATAGAAGGAGACATCCTTCATAACCTAAAACAAAAGTCCTTTTTCATATAGTTTGAAAAACAGAATTTTTTTGATGTAATTTCTTATTTTTTTTAAAATGCTCTGTACTTCTTTTATCATATATGCATATTCTTTTACAGTTTCTTCTAAAGGTTTTAAGGTTTGTCTTTCACACTAAAGTGCTTATTATTTTGATTTCTGTGCAATGTGTCAATCTTATTTTTTCTTTTATGTATTAACAATTATCCTAGCACCATTTTTTGAATAATTAGCTCTCTACCTGATATTCTGCAATGACAGATAGAACATATATCAGATTTCTACCTTTAGTTGAGGCTGTTACTAATTTTTTAAATGTTCTACATGTAATCATCTCATTTTCTCTAGACTTTGTATATCTGAGGCCATTGTTTGTGGCTTCTCTATATTCTTGCTCATAATAACTTGTTTTCTCATTTATTTTTGTGTTTTTTATTTTGATTTCATGATTTTGGCAATGTTTCCCAATGCAGTTCTTTGAGTTTTATGTTTTAAATAGTTGGTTCTGAAATTATTTAAATATATTTCTGCCCTACTCCTTGGACACTGACAACCCATAATATTAAAAAATTTCAACCCAGGTTTGCATTATAACTCCAAACTCATATGAGTATGTATTTAATGTGAGTCATTCTTAAGTGAGATCTTACTTTTTCTGCATCTATAGACGAAGCTGATACAGGAAAGTATCCTTTTCTAACACTTTTTTTTTTCCTAGTATGAATACCTTCTGTGTCCCTACCTTATATAGGAATCTCCAATCTAGCGTCTCATCATTTTCAGACTCCAGGATTTGTCACCTGTTTACCTATCTGGTGAATACTTCAGTTTTTCATCAGTACATCCAGAGATGTCCCCAGGGAAATTGCAGCCTTGAATCTTCCATTACTCCTATTACATTATGGTTCTGGGTCATTTATACCCCTTCTCTTCCTTTACTTAATTTTAGATACTTATTATGTTTTATATATCTTTTTTATGCATTACAATAGGTTCCTTTCTACATCAAGTCTAACATATTACCAAGCATACACATTTTGGTGTTGTCAAATGGATTCTTACAAATTTAAAATATAAATCAAATTTCAAATACAAATCAGGCATACTGTTGAGCAGGCAATGTCATAAAATGTGTGGCTTCATGGAAAAGTATTTAAAGTAGCAGTCTTTTAATCAGTATTGGGAAGTAAATCGAGCATGTTAAATAAAATAAAAGAAGTGGCTAAATCAAAAGATCTCTTGGTAAAATGTCACATTCCACTTGAAAATATGAGAGTTATTTTCAAATATTTTTTGGTATTGATTTTTAATATAATTCTAGTGATAGAATAGACTCTATGATTTCAATACATTTAGAAGATGAAATTTTTGCACCTTGTTTTATGTCCTTGGATATGTTCCAGTGTCTTCTGGTTTATAGTCTATTGGAACTTGAATAGAATTTGTATCCTGATGTTATGTGAAAATTGTAGAAATCTTATGTTGAATTGGTTCATAGTGCTTTTAAGATCTACTACATGCTTCTACTTTTCTGTCTATTCATTCTATTGATTTTTGAGAATGTGCTGTTGAAAACCCAACTAAAAAATCTTAATTCATCTACTTAAAAATAATTGTTAATATATAATGGAATTATGTGTTATTTTGTTCTCTATTTTCTAAGTCTCTTGTACATGTGCTATCATTCTTTCATAATTAAAAAAAAGTAAATAAGAAAGAAAAAAAGAAGTGAGTATTTAAGTATACTGCATCATTGAGGGGTTGATGAAAGTAATCCAGATTCATAATGCTTATTTAGATTAATGACATAGAACTTGACAAAAAGTGACCTAAAATATACTCAGTTATTTATTTAGCAGATGATAAGTATGCACTTGTAATACAGTAGGAGAGAAAATTATGCCAAGTTCTATAAGTAAGCAATGACCATAAATGTTCACTCCAACCTGCTTTTGAATTTTATGTGAAGACATCAGATCAAATCTTCACCCTATCTGGGAATCTAGTACTTTGTGCCTTTATCAGTTCTTAGACTAGAGTGTGAGTACATGGCCAGTAAGTTGTATAGAATACAAAGTGGGCAAATAGCTTCTTATGTAGTTTGAAATTTCATCACAGAAATTATCTTCCTTCATACAAAATGATAAGGGAAAAGATAATACCTAGCCAAAAACAAAACAAAACAAAAAAAACAATAGTAACTAAATCAGGCTCTCCTCAACTTCCTCCAAACTATATTTAAAGCCAAATGATAATAAATCAATACCAATAAAATTCTGAGAGAAATTGTGACCAGCAATATTATGCCTATTGTAGATTCAATTTTGTTAGTAGGACAACACAGAGAATTAGAACAAATAATTTTACAATTTGTATGGAAATACAAAAAACCTCGTATAGCCAAAGCAATCTTGAGAAAGAAGAATAGAACTGGAGGAATCAACCTACCTGACTTTAGGCTATACTACAAAGCCACAGTCATCAAGACAGTATGGTACTGGCACCAAGACAGAAATATAGATCAATGGAACAAAATAGAAAGCCCAGAGATAAATCCACGCATCTATGGACACCTTATCTTTGACAAAGGAGGCAAGAATATACAATGGAGAAAAGACAACCTCTTTAACAAGTGGTGCTGGGAAAACTGGACAGCCACTTGTAAAAGAATGAAACTAGAACACTTTCTAACACCATACACAAAGATAAACTCAAAATGGATCAAAGATCTAAGCATAAGACCAGAAACTATAAAACTCCTAGAGGAAAACAGGCAAAACACTCACCGACATAAACCAAAGCAGGATCCTCTATGACCCACCTCCCAGAATATCGGAAATAAAAGCACGAATAAACAAATGGGACCTAATTAAAATTAAAAGCTTCTGCACAACAAAGGAAACTATAAGCAAGGTGAAAAGGCAGCCTTCAGAATGTGAGAAAATAATAGCCAACGAAACAACGGACAAACAATTAATCTCAAAAATATACAAGCAACTCCAACACAGACATATTTCTAACCAGGAAAGAACCCGACATATAAAACATCCATATATACTTCTTGGGGAAAAAGCAAAACTAATATTTGCTGATAAAATTCAGCCAAATTAAGAAACAAACTAGGAACTGTTATCAGGATTAAAATCTTAGTTGTAAGTACAGAAGTCATTGAAATATGAATAAGTATCAAACAACTGTGCATGTTATGGTTATGGAACAGAATGTGAAAGTTAAAAACAAGAATTTTGTATAAAACATATATAAGATAACTCATCTATACAGGTTACCGATGGGATGGTGGGAAAAATTTTGAGATTATTGCCTTCACTTTTCAATGTAGGAAATCAGTCATTGTTTTAAATAGAAACATGGTTTAAAAAAGCACATTACTAGATTATTTTCTTAACCTTAGAGATTTTGGGAAAATACCTTTTTATTGAAAGAAGTTTTTGGTTTCTTTTTCTATTACATTTAAATTAAATTGAATACTTGTTATTAAAGATGAGATATGAGGGGATTCAAGGAATCCAGAAAGAAAAGATTAGAAATGTTATCTGTATTTTAAAAAAATCTACAAATAAGGAAATTAAGCTTTATTTAATTTATTATACAGCCTGATATCTCATCTCTTTGGTTAGTCAGTGTGGCAAATTAATTATACAAATGGCTCCCCAAATGGCCCCAATTCTCCACTCCTTCCTGTAAACATGCCCATTACAATATATCTTGCAATTCTTCTTAGTAAATTGTAGAGTCTATTTCCCTACTCTGAATTGGCTATCCTTTTGTCAAGGCTATGGCTTTTCCAGTGGCCATGTATGGATGTGAGACTTGAACTGTGAAGAAAGCTGAGTGCAGAAGAATCGATGCTTTTGAACTGTGGCATTGGAGAAGACTCTTGAGAGTCCCTTGGCCTGCAAGGAGATCCAACCGGTCCATCCTAAAGGAGAACAGTCCTGGGTATTCATTGAAAGGACTGATGTTGAAGCTGAAACTCTAATACTTTGGCCACCTCATGCGAAGAGTTGACTCATTGGAAAAGACCCTGATGCTGGGAAGGATTGGGTGCAGGAGGAGAAGGGGATGACAGAGGATGAGATGGCTGGATGGCATCACCAACTTGATGGATATGAGTTTGGGTGGACTCCGGGAGTTGGTGATGGACAGGGAGGCCTGGCATGCTGCGATTCTTCAGGTTGCAAAGAGTCAGACACGACTGAGCAACTGAACTGAACTGATGCCTTGTTTTAGGGCTCCGTTGGTAGTTAGGCTGGTAAAGAATCCATCTGCAATGCAGGAGACCCTGGTTCAATTCTTGGGTCCAGTGGGCTTCCCTGGTGTCTCAGATAGTAAAGAATCCACCTGCAAGGCAGAAGACCTGGGTTTGATTCCTGGGTTGGGAAGATCCCCAGGAGGAGGGCATGGCAACCCACTTTGGTATTTTTGCCTTAGGAATCCCATGGACAGAGGAGTCTGGCTACAGTCCATGGGGCCTCATAGAGTGGGACACAAGTGACATGACTAAGCACAGCACAGTTGTCTTGCTTTGGTCAATTGAATACTGGTGAAAGCAATAGCATCAGTTCTGAACTGCAAGAGAACTTGCCTCCTTCACTCTGTTTCTTGGGACTTCTGTGACAGCTATGTGGATAAATGTGGGCCAATGAATCTCTCAGTTACCTTTTTCCATTACCAGTTGCCCTTCTCATGGCTACTCCCTCTACCTAGCCTTCTTCCACACCTAATATTGAAGTTGTTTTTCCCATTTCCTCTAGTTTTCCTTTGTCATTCTCTCCTCCAAACCAGTCTTGCCATAGTAGTTTTTTTCTAAACTGAAAAAGAAATGAGGAAAGGAAAGAAGCATGTCTATATGACATCAAACACTCACATACAAAGTGCATATTTAGATACGCTTGAAAATGGGAAGAGTGTTTTCACATTCATTCTTGGAAATATGTGCTTGTTTTGCTTTGTCTGAAAATGAGTATTCAGAATATTGACAAGAATCTATACTTTTAATTTAGTGTGTTTGTATTGTATGGACTTGGAGAGAGCTAACCCTGTTTGAGGAACATTTTACCCTTGGCAATGCTTGATATTTGAGCCACTGAAAATGCTAATAACAAATGCTCCCTTTACATATTCCATAATAATAGGTTCTAAGCTAAGTCTTCAAATTTATCCATGCTTTTTCACTGTATTAGTATCACATGAACCACATTATTTCATTACTTATTAAATATTCACAGATCATTAGGTCCTAGCTTAGGGGGCAAAGGAACCAAAGAAATTAAATTCATTTGGTTATTACTGTATTTAGAAAAGAATAACATTTCCTTATAATAATTCTTTACTCCATTAGTCACATAAAATAAAATTATAAAACTCTTACTTTGTTTGTTACAAAGTTGTTACTTTGTATGTCTAATTCTTAAAAATTGACATATTCTTCTCAGTTATTTCATACAAAATCAGGCACTGTGCATAAACAGTTGACATACATTATTCAGGCTGTTGACAGGTAAATTTTATTTTACCATGACACATAGCTTTTCCCATGGTAATTCTTTTCTTGATTTCCTTTTTCCACCTGAAAAAGCAGCAATGTGTATGTTCCAAAGAGTTGATCTTACAGTGGTTTTGTTTCCACTTGAAACTTTTGCAAAATTCTTGTGATTTCTGTCAAAGACAGTGGAGAATAAAAAGCAATCATTATATATAGTACAGAATTCTTTAACTTTCTCATAACCTTGAACAGACTTTCACTTTAAATTTTCACCACATTCTTATTTCCATCAAGTTATAATGTGGGAAGCAGGTACTGTGGCAAGTTTGAATAAGGTCACATATTGGGTAATTCCAAGTGGCCTTCTCTTATTTCTAAGTCACTAACAGAGACACAGGTAATCATCCCTTTCAAGAAAGTCATATACTCTGTTAGAAAGAGGAGATTATGGTAAATTTTTTAAAGTGAAGTTTAATAGTACTGTTTTAGGTTTAGAAATTTAGTACTATTTTGGTCATGTCTCATGAGTTTGAATAAAACAACCCTTTTAGAAACTATTTTATATGTGACTGTAATTAACCCATGAATATAAGTTAGTTCATAAAGCTTTGGGAATATTTTATAGAATGTTGGGAAGTAGCATTTTTCACATTATTGGCATTGGTTATCTGTCTGCATATTGACTTAAATTGATATTGCTTTATGACTATGATTTTTACTTTTCATTATTTGACTTCTTAGCACTTTTTTTTTTCTGGACCAACATCTTTGAGAAACCAGCTTAACTGTACCTTTTCATATCAAATGACAAGACATTTTCCATGTAAAACTATACACTTTGGAATTTTTTTAAGTGTATGTTTTTAAACATGTAAATAAGCAAATTTGAGAATATGTATTGATAAAGCATGCTTCCCTGGTGGCTCTGTCGGTAAATAATTCACCTGCAATGCGGGATACCTGGATTCTATCCCTGAGTGAGGAAAATCCCCTGGAGGAGGGCATTGCAACCCACTCCAGTATTCTTTCCTGGAGGATCCCCATGGACAGAGGAGCCTGGTGAGCTATAGTCCATGGGTTTGCAAAGAATCAGACAGGACTGAACAATTAAGCACCCACATTGATAAAGTATAATTTGGACTACAAAAGGTAAGTTTCCACAAAGTCTAAGAAAGATGTTTTTATTAAATTTATTGTGGTGAGATTTTATTCTTGCTAAGAAATGAAGTCCACATGTCCCTCTTCCCACAATTCCTAAATGGTTAGCTGACTGGCTCATCTACTGCTGTGCACTTCTGATTTTCATTTTTAAAGTTCAGTTCAGTTCAGTCACTCAGTTTTGTCTGACTCTTTGTGAGCCCGTGGACTGTAGCTCACCAGGAGTTCTGCAGCTTGCTCAAACTCATGTCCATCAAGCTGGTGATGCCATCCAACCATCTCATCCTCTGTCATCCCCTTCTCCTCCCACCTTCAATCTTTCCCAGAATTGGGGATCTTTTCAGTGAGTCAGTTCCTTGCATCAGGTGGCCAAAATATTGGAGATTCAGCTTCAGCATCAGTCCTTTCAATGAATATTCAGGACAGATTTCCTTTAGAATCAACTGGTTTGATCTCCTTACAGTCCAAGAAGAGTCTTCTCCAACACCACAGTTCAAAAGCATCAATTCTTTGGTGCTCAGCTTTCTTTATAGTCCAAATTTCACATCCATACATGACTACTTGAAAAACCATAGCTTTGACTAGATGGGCCTTTGTTGGCAAAGTAATGTCTCTGCTTTTTATTTTATTTTTATTGTTTTTGCCATACATTGTCATGATATCACCATGGGTTTACATATGCTTCCCCTCCGGAACCCCCCTCCCTCTTCCCTCCCCCCCCCCC
>ML660627.1:0-16109 GCA_007570785.1 Antilocapra americana | reverse complement strand
GTTAAAGCTTACCTGCATCTTCTCAATCCTTGCCTGCAGGTTATTGAGCTGCGACTCCAACTTATTTTCCAGGTTTTGGATCATTTTCACTATCATTATTCGGAATTCTTTGTCAGGTAGACTTCCTATCTCTTCGTCTTTTGTTTGGTCTAGGGGGTATTTATCCTGTTCCTTTACTTGCTGGGTATTTCTCTGCCTTTTCATCTTGTTTAAATTGCTGTGTTGTCCCTTTATTGTGGGGATTCCTTTCTGTGGGATGGGTTGGATGTGTGGTTTGTCGAAGTTTCCTGGATGGGAAGGCTTGTGTGGTTTTCTGGTGGGTGGGTCTAGGTTTCCTCACTGTTACCCCTCACGTCGGCAATGGGTCGCCCCTCCAGATGCCCGTTGTCCTCTGCCAGCATTCAGCTCCTGTTTTTTGGAGCTTGCTCGGCCTTTAAAAGTTCTTTTGGTATATTTATTGGGGAGAGAGTGTTCTCCCCGTCCTATTCCTCCGCCATCTTAGTTCCCTCTCTCAATGTCTCTGGTTTTTAATATGCTGTCTAAGTTGGTCATAAATTTTCTTCCAAGGAGCAAGTTCTCTTAATTTCATGACTTCAGTCACTATCTGCAGTGATTTTGGAGCCCCAAAACAAAGTCTGTCACATTTCCACTGTTTCCCCATCTATTTGCCATGAAGTGATGAGACCGGATTCCATGGTCTTCATTTTCACGTTCTTTTTTTCACTTTCATCAAGAGGCTCTTAAGTTCCTCTTCACTTTCTGACGTAAGGGTGATGTCATCTGCATATCTGAAGTTATTGATATTTCTCCCAGCAATCTTGATTTCAGCTTGTGCTTCATCCCGCCCAGCATTTTGCATAATATATTCTTCATACAAGTTAAATAAGTAGGATGACAGTATACAGCCTTGATGAACTCCTTTCCCAATTTGGAACCAGTCCAGTGTTCCCTGTCCAGTTCTAACTATTGCTTCTTGACCTGCATACAGATTTCCCAGGAGGCAGGTAAGGTGATCTGATATTCCCATCTCTTTAAGAATTTTCTACAGTTTGCTGTGATCCACACAGTCAAAGGCTTTAGTGTATTCAATAAAACAGAAGTAGACATTTTTCTGGAACTCTCTTGCTTTCTCAATGATCCAACGGATGTTGGCAATTTGACCTCTGGTTCTGCCCTTTCAAAATCTGACTTGAACATCTGAAAATTCATGGTTCAAGTACTGTTGAACCATGCCTTGGAGAATTTTGAGCATTATTTGCTAGCATGTGAGATGAGTACAATTGTATGGTAGTTTGAGCATTCTTTGGCATTGCCTTTCTTTGAGATTGGAATGAAAACTGACCTTTTCCAGTCTTGTGGCCATTTTTCCAAATTTGCTGGAATATTGAGTGCAGGACTTTAACAGCATCATCTTTTTAAGATTTGAAAGAGTTCAACTGGATTATCCATTACCATTGATATCCATTTCCATTAAATATTTCAAATAGAAGTTAAGGCAATTGGCTCCAAGGTTATTGTGAGGTAGAGAGAAGGGATGTTTGAACATATTCTACTTTTAGTGATTGGTTTGAAAAATTCAGATTTCCAAATGTTGGTTTCAAATGGTATATTTCACTTTCTTATCCTCTGAGAAGCTTGTGGTTGCAATGATGCTCAGCTTGCCCACTGACTCTTGGGCCACATCACTATGGGTTAAAAATGAGGAGTGGACCCTGAATGCCTGGGGTATGGCATGTGTGTGTTCACAAATGTGTGCATGTATATATATTCCACTCTCATTTTTTGGATTTTTTAAGTCCTTAATCAAAATATGCCCAAACTTGAATTAAACAGCAGATTATAGGCTTTTGAACAACTGCTTTTTAAAAAATTTAATTTTATTTTTAATTAGAGGATAATTACTTTACAATATTGCAATGGTTTATGCCATACATCAACATGAATCATCCATAGTATATATATATCTCCTCCCTCTTAAACCTTCCTCCCTCCTCCCTCCCCATCTCTCCCTTCTAGGTTGCCACCTAGTACCAGCTTTGGGGTCCCTGTGTCATACAGCAACTGCTTTTTGAATCCAAATTTATAGAGGTCATTTATAAATTGACAGAAAATAATGGATAAGTGAATGAGCATTTCCTTCCATTTTTTTAAAAATGTAACTTTTATGGCTGATAACATTTTGCTCTCATCCAATCAGCAATGTTCTTGAATACATGAGTATGAAATTCTAAGTACAAAATAATTTTACTACAATACAACTTAATTTACCTATTTTCTGTGATCTAGAGTTGCCAATGGGAAGTTTGATGCCAATGGAATTCTTGTACCTCTATGTAACCTATTTTATCCTCCGTAAAAGGTTTTTTCATTTACTCAGTGTCTTAAATTTCACATCAATATGTGTAGGGCGTGTATGTTTTCTCCTTCATCCTACTCTGCATATGGCAAGCCTTTTCAATCTGAATTCTAGAGTTTTTAATTATCTCTAAAATATTCTTCTAATATTTATTCATTTAATATATTCTTTCTTTTTGCATACAAGTCTCAGAAATAGACAGTATCTCTCTCTCTTTCTCTCTTTTTTTTTGCTTGTACCTTTAGCCATTATCACAAATATTTTCATTTGTCTTTTCATTTAGGAGAAATCATTGTCTAGAACCCCTAGCTAATAAATTCATCTTCCATTTTTATCATTTTTATATTAAACCCAACTATCACATTATATAAAGATAATATTAGCATGTCTAAAATGTTTCTTTTTTATAATAGCTTTTTATGAAGATTTTTACAAGGATATTAATCGCAGTTATTTAAAAACCTTCATTTTCTTCTTTTACCTCTGCTTTCTGAGATACTGTTCTGATGCCTAACTTAGTTCTTAACTTTTGAAGTGCTCCTTTTCCTCAAATGGTTGGTGACTTGTTTATCTAAAGCTTTGTTGTTTTTGAATTTTTCTTTGCATTTGGGTTTTGCTATACAAACACAGGAGAAGGCCACTCAGGTACTCTTGCCTGGAAAATCCCATGGATGGAGGAGCCTGGTGGGCTGCAGTCCACGGGGTTGCTAATAGTTGGACATGACTGAGTGACTGCACTTTCACTTTTCACTTTCATGCATTGGAGAAGGAAATGGCAACCCACTCCAGTGTTCTTGCCTGGAGAATCCCAGGGATGGGGGAGCCTGGTGGGCTGCTGTCTACGGGGTCGCACAGAGTTGGACATGACTGATGTGACTTAGCAGCAGCAGCAGCATACGAATGCAAAGTGGTAATATCATGAACTATACACAGCAATTTCAAGGCAGGAAGTATGTGTGCTAAAAAAAGATGAGGTTATCAGTAACTCATCTAGATTGTGGAGACTTCTTGGCTTCCTGGGGGTCTCTCAGGGGTTTAGGGACCTGCATTCCCTTTTCAGACCCCGTGATGACCTTTGTTGGTATATACTGGTAACGTGCAGCAGTGGCTCTTAGTATTCAAGCATTATAGGTAGGAATTTTCCAAGGCGTTCCCCCCCTTTTTTTTTGAGGAGGAATAATGTTATATATACAGGCTTCCCAGGTGGTGGTAGTGACAAAGAACCTGCCTGCCCATGCAGGAGACCTGGATTTGATCTCTGGGTTGGGAAGATCCCCTGGAGGAGAGCATGACAACCCACTCCACTATTCTTGCCTGGAGAATCCCATGGACAGAGGAACCTGGCGGGCTACAGTCCATGGGGTTGCAGAGTCAGACAGGACCGAAATGACTTAGCACCATGCATAATTAATTTTTACCAACAACCACCCATGTATCAATCTTGAGCTTAAATAATAAAACATTAACAGTAACTTTGAATATCCCATGTACCCTTTTCAAATCACCTTCTATATCCTTTTTCCCTAGAGAAAACTGATATTCTGAACTTTGTAATAAGTACAGTGTTTGCTTTTCATGTGCCTGTGCACACGTGTGTTCCCATGTTCATGAGTGTATGTGTATTTGCATATAATGGTTGAACTCTGCCTGTTTTGTTGTATATTATATAAACAGAGACATTCATATTTATTCTTTACCAACCTCATTTTTCTACATTATATTTTTAATATTTGCTCTGGTTCACTTCACTGTTGGGTATGTCCAAATACATAAATAATTTCACAGCTCACTTATCTCTTCACTACTGATGAGGAGCTGTGTTGTTTCTGTATTTTTATAAATTACAGTAATTCTGTTTTTCTTTTTATGTCTACCAATACATACATATCAAATACACCTAAGATAAGAATCACTAGATTGCAAAATATGTATATCTCTATTTTTAGAAATTAATGCCATGTTATTTTCAAGCATAGTTAAATTAATATATAATTCTGTTGGTAGTTTTGAGTATTCTCATTGTTCTACATTCTTGCTAATACTTGATTTGTATACTTTAAAACTTTATTTTTGCCGTAAATGTGGGTGTGATGCCTTGCCTTTAAATTTTACTTTGCTGATCATTAAGATGATAGAGCAACTTTTCATATGCCTGTTTGCCATTTGTATTTCCTCTTCAGTGAAAATCTGTTCATGCTTTGCTTCATTCCCTATCAGATTGTCTTATCATCCACAGGTGTTATCTGTATATGATACAGACTATTGCTCTTCATTGATTGTGTCAGTTACATAGGTGTCTATTGATGTTCTCAGGTATGTACCAGTTTAGAATTACCATATATTTTTGGTGCATTGAGTATTTTATTACTATGTAGTGAGCTTCTGTCTAAAGGCCCTACTGAGTTATGAAAATAGGTTAACATTTTAAAACTAATCATTTGAGGGATAGTTCTTTTGTTTAACATCCTAAGAAATGCTTTTTTCTACAGCTACTCTTATTACTGATACATTTTTCTTTTAATTTTTCACAGAATTTACAAATTTGGAGTTTGAAAATTTACCCTTTGGTTTCCATTAAATCTTTTTGAATACCAGAATGGTATTTTAATTCAGCCTGCTGATTATTCTTTATTGAGAATTTAATTTCTATTTTTTCTTGCTATAAAAATGACACCTAGATTGATCAGTATATTAGACTGGATAGGCTAATAATTATCATAAATCAGTAAACACACAGTAAAATATATATTTTCTTGCTCACATGACATACTTTGCACATGTTCCTAGCCAAGCAGTTCTCTGTAACATGTAAGAACACACACACACACACACACACACACACACACACACACACACTCCACACACACAGTATAGACAGGTAGACCTTTTCATTGAACCCTGTGGACTTAAAAGAAGCAGTCAGAGGTCAGCAAAGATTCAAGAAGAGGGAAATAGACTCCATGTCTTCATGGGGGGAAAATAGCCACATATCTGTATACAAAAATTGATATCACGAGGAGGCAAAAGGTAAAGTCACAATAAACACTATCTAAATCAGTGTCTCAGGAGGCAGTGATCAAAACCATCTCCAAAAAAAAGAAATGCAAAAAGGCAAAATGGCTGTCTGAGAAGGCCTTACAAATAGCTGAGAAAAGAAGAGAAGTGAAAGGCAAAGGAGAAAAGGAAAGATACACCCATCTGAATGCAGAGTTCCAAAGAATAGCAGGGAGAGATAAGAAAGCCTTCCTAAGTGATCAATGCAAAGTAATAGAGGAAATCAATAGAATGGGAAAGACTAGAGATCTCTTCAAGAAAATCAGAGATACCAAAGGAACATTTCATGTAAAGACAGGCGCAATAAAGGACAGAAACTGTATGGACCTAACAGAAACAGAGGATACCAAGAAGAGGTGGCAAGAATATACAGAGGAACTGTACAAAAAGATCTTCATGAACCAGATAATCTTGATGGTGTGATCACTCACCTAGAGCCAGACATCCTGGAGTGTGAAGTCAAGTGGGCGTTAGGAAGAATCACTACAAACAAAGCTAGCAGAGGTGATGGAATTACAGTTGAGCTATTTCAAATCCTAAAAGATAATGCTGTGAAAGTGCTGCACTCAATATGCCAGCAAATTTGGAAGCTAAATGGCCACAGAACTGGAAAGACCAATTTTTATTCCAGTCCAAAATTAGGGCACTGCAAAAGAATGTTGAAACTACTGCACAATTGTACATATTTTACATGCTAGCAAGGTAATGCTCAAAATCCTTCAAGCTAGGCAATAACAGTATATGAACTGAGAACTTCTAGATGTACAAGCTGGATTTAGAAAAGGCAGAGGAATCAGAAATCAAATTGCAAACATCTGTCAGATCAAAGAAAAAGCAAGAAATTCCAGGAAAACATCTACTTTTCTTTCATTGACTACACTAAAGCCTTTGACTGTGTGGATCACAACAAACTGGAAAATTATTCAAGAGATTGAAACACCAGACCGCCTTACTTGCCTCCTGAGCAGCCTGTATGCAGTTCAAGAAACAACAGTTAGACATGGACATGGAATAACAGACTGGTTCCACATTGGGAAAGGAGTATGTCAAGGCTATGTACTGTCACTTTGCTTATTTAACTTATATGCAGAGTACATCATGCGATGTGAAGACTGGATGAAGTGCAAGCTGGAACCAAGAAATATCAATAACCTCAGATATACAGATGGCATCACCCTTATGGCAGAAAGTGAAGAGGAACTAAAGAATCTCTTGATGAAGATGAAAGAGGAGAGTGAAAAAGTTGGCTTAAAACTCAACATTCAAAAAAACAAAGATCATGACATATGGTCCCATCACTTCATGACAAATAGATAGGGAAACAATGGAAACAGTGACAGACTTCTTTTCTTGGGCTTCAAAATCACTGCAGGTTGAGATTGCAGCCATCTGAAGTGTCTGAAATCAACAGACGCTATGACAAATGTCGATAGCATATTAAAAAGCAGAGACATTACCTTGCCAACAAAGGTCCATCTTGTCAAGGCTATGGTCTTTTCAGTAGTCATGTATGGACATGAGAGTTGGACCATAAGGAAAGCTAAGTGCCAAAGAATTGATGCATTTGAACTGTGGTGTTGGAGAAGACTCTTGAGAGTCCCTTGGACTGCAAGGAGATCCAACCAGTCCATCCTAAAGGAAATCAGCCATGAATATTCATTGGAAGGACTGATGCTGAAGCTGAAACTGCCAACTGATGTGAAGAGCTGACTTATTTGTAAGGACCCTGATGCTGGGAAAGATTGAAGGCAGGAGGAGAAGGGAAAGTTGCACCATAAAGAACGCTGAACACTGAAGAACCCATGCTTTTGAACTGTGGTGTTGGAGAAGACTCTTGAGTCCCTGGGACTGCAAGAAGATCAAACCAGCCAATCCTAAAGCAAATCAGTCCTGAATATTCTTTGGAAGGATTGATGCTGAAGCTCCAATACTTTGGCAACCTGATGCCAAGAGCCATCTCATTAGAAAAGACCCTTATGCTGGGAAAGATTTAGGGCAGGATGAGAAGGAGACAGAGGATGAGAGGGCTGGGTGGCATCACCGACTCAATGGAGATGAGTTTGAGCAAGCTCTGGAAATGGTGAAAGGCAGCAAAGCCTGGCGTTCTGTAGTCCCTGGGAGTCACAAATAGTTGGACACAATTGCACAACTGAGCAACAAATGACTGCCTCAGGCTCACAGCCTCAGGGAATATTCTTCACCATGGACATCTCACAGAAGATGAAAGTCTTTCTGGGCTTCAGGTAGTGTGTGGGGCCTTGGAGCCTGTACAAAACAAAGGTTGTGAGAACCTTAGTTGCATATGAGCAGAATGGGTGATACTATGTATCACCCTGTATTCATGGTACTCATCAGAAGCACCAGGTCTGCCTAGTTTGGCTTACTCCCCAGCAGGCTTGGCTGAAGCAAAACTCTCAGCTATATAGAAACCATCTTTGTGTATACGCATCCTTTATATTTTGGAGAGAGTTATTTGCTGCATTTATTTGCTAAGTGTTTTTAGCTCTAAGTGTCCCACAGAGAGTTAGATGGTTTAATTTTCTGGCCCTAGACTGGCAGTGCCAGGTGGCTACCCTAAACTCAATTATGTACTTGGCCTAGGAATGCACTTTGGAAGCACAAACCTGGGATACATGCAGCTTGCTCTACATCTGCAAGAAATCCTGCCTCCCCCTGAAATATGTGGTCTCAGGTTGGCTCACAACTTGCTAATTATACTTGAATGAGAGAGTAGGTTTGTGAGGACTTAAACAGTTCCATGGAGAAGGCACTGGCAACCCACTGCAGTACTCTTGCCTGGAAAATCCCATGGATGGTGGAGCCTGGTAGGCTGCAGTCCATGGGGTTGCTAAGAGTCGGACGTGGCTGAGCGACTTCACTTTCCCTTTTCACTTTCATGCATTGGAGAAGGAAATGGCAACCCACTCCAGTGTTCTTGCCTGGAGAATCCCAGGGACGGGGGAGCCTGGTGGGCTGCCATCTATGGAATCACAGAGTCGGATACGACTGAGCGACTGAACTGAACTGAACTGAAACAGTTCCAAAGCAAGAGACAATGGAAACAGCCACTGCAGCACAGAATTACTCAAATATGTGATGGTCTGATGGTCATGTCGCTAGATAAAACTCATACTCAATGGACAGGACCCAAAGACAAGATGGAGACTAAGAAGTTGTAAGTCTGTTGTGTGTGAAACAACAGCACCTTGAATGAGATCCACTCTGGGGCCACTACTTTCACAAGTATCTACACTTCAAAAAAAGTCTGAAATGTCTCAGATTCCGTGCTCTGAAGAGAGCAGTATGCATGTGTTCCTGCTCCAAATATGCTAAACACTCAGCATCAAAATTTTAACTTCTTGTTAGGATATTTGTCCTTGTTTGGTTTAAGATGACATATCATGGGTTCCGGAAAAGGGGCACAGACTTTTTGGTATCTCAGTGAAGCTGAAACCAGAATTTTCTCTGCTGATCTGATTCACTGATAAACCCATTGGTCTCTGCTCGGTAGTGTAGCAATGCTTCTATTAACTAAGTTTCTGTATTTTTTTAAATGGCACCTTGACACGTGGAAACTTAGATTTTCTTTTTGGTTACAGCACTAAGAATGTGACATATAAAGTCAATTTGAGTAAAGATTTGTCTAAAGTTTAATTCTTTACTTGCAAAAATAGCAGTAATAATATGAAAATAACTTGCAAACAGAAAGAATATCTATGGGGCTTCTAGGTGAGGAAAATTGAGGACCAGAATGTTTTTCCACAGAGCTTGAGGTGACAAGAAAGGGCTGTACTGCTCTGGGATATTTGCATAAATCTCTCAGCTCAGAATGTTTGACTTTGCAGTGATAAAAAAATCACATGATGTAAGAAGTCATTTTCCATAGGAAAGCATTTTTCAATTCTTGGCCATTGTTTTAAATTTAAATATGGTGCCGATTTAAGCAGTAACTTTCTGTATACGAGTCAGGAGTTTTTGTTAATCTCTGGTACTTCTGCAATGTTTCTTAAAGACTTGGAGAATGATGATAATTGTGAAATATTATTAATGAAATACTGATTGAAGTCTTCTACGTGTTGTAGACTTTTTTAATGGCTTTACATGGACTAACTTACTGAATCTTTACAAAGTCCTTCCAAGGAAGGAGGTATTAATATCTGCACTTTACTTAGAAGAAAACTGAGGTATGTAGAGAATAACTTGCTCAAGGTCACACAACTAGGAAGTGGCAGAGCCCAGGCCTAAATTCTAAACCTGAATCTCCCATAATGAAGAATACAGTGTTGCTTGACCTACCTGCCCGAATATCATGAAACCACAGAACTGCCTTTAATATCAAAGGGATTTTTGTTTTCATTTAGAATTTTAAAATAAGAAAAAATGAAGTACAAGTAATTTTAGCAGTGTATTTGTAGGCAGGCTTTGGTCTTTGTCCAGATATGTGCTTTAGTTTACATACTGTTTGAAATGTGTCTGAAAATGCACACAACACACACACACACACACATATGCATGCAGACACACAGACATGCAGTATACATACTGTATGTAAGTACATAGTGACCCATGGTAATTATAGTCACCAGTAAAGTAAGAATCTATCATGATTTAAAACACAAAATTCTGTGCTATGGATATGTAGATAATGAAGGATTCTTACTTTGCTGGTGACTAAAATTACTATAACTCAGTTTTGCTGTCTGGAGAAGGAAATTGCAACCACTCCAGTATTCTTTTTTTTTTTTTATTATTGTTTTTGCCATACATTGTTATGATATCACCATGGGTTTACATATGCTTCCCCTCCGGGTCCCCCCTCCCTCCTCCCTCCCCCCCGGGAAATCTCGCTGCACCAGTCCCGAGCAATTCTTGACTGGAGAATCCCATGGACAGAGGAGCCTGGCAGGCTACGGGGGTCGCAAAGAGTCATACAACACTGAAAACAGCACAGCACATTCCTGTTGTTCAATATTTATATCAATGACGATTAAATATGTTAGGGTCCTCAGGCTTAAAGTAGGTCGCTCTTCAGTTTGTTAGGACTGCCTGGATTTACATGTAGCAAGAAAAAGAGCAATGCAAAATAGAACTTTCTAAGCTCCAGATAGATTTGCTGTCTGATAGAGGAAACCTGGAAACATTTAGAGAGGTTTTGTAGAACTTAGGGAACTCAACTTTTCCTTGAAGGCCTAGAAGAGGGAACTTGAAAGAAGAAGTGAACAAGTTCATACAGAATGCTGTGACAAGGTGGTGGTGGTTTAGGGATTTGCAAGGAATGGTAAAAATTTGGACAAATACAGCTGACTTGGAGAATGGGGCTGCTTATGCACTAAGTTCATTAAGAAGTTGGTATGTTTTCTGCTCAGAGGTTTGATGAGTGTACTAGGTACAGAGTTGAGTCGCTGTCATTGTATCTACCACAAAATCAGTTAGATGATATTACCATGTCCTAACTGGTGATCTTGCTGCTCCCTTAGATTTGGAATCTGTGCTCTCCTCTATCCTGTCTAGTTGATCATGTTTTGAAATTCTCTGGACCCTTTCTCTACAGTGTCTCTAAGAACTTCTTTCCCACTTACGCTCTTAGTTTACTAGCATGGTTCTCCAGTACCTTACAACTCTCAATATCATACAAACCAACTTGCACTCTCTAGGACTCTTTTAAGTGGGTTAGCCTAAGTCTAAACGGAGAGTTTATGGCAAATGTTAACTAAACCGGTAAGAAAGAACGGTAAGACTTGCCTCAGGGCCAACAGAATCAAAGGACTTGCCCACTATCAGATCTACTTCCTGTCTCTCATTCCCTCTCTCTGTTGGCTCCATTCTCATCTTGTATATACAAACTTTGTATACAAGGGACCTGGTCTCAGGCTGTTTCCACATTCACATTTCTCCAGTGTAGTGATCTAAGAAGAAAGAGACTCCTGCCTGCCAGTTTTAATCAGAAAATAACCTGGCTAAGCGCTGTGACTGACTGCATTGATGAAGGGACCGGCTGCAGAAAAACTTCTATAGCCAGGGACATGGTGTACTGGAGTTGGCTGTGCATCAGCACCTGTCAGGGGGTTAGGAATATTAATGAATTATTCAAAATACAGAAACATTTCTGAGAAGGCAAAAAATTAATAAATGCTCACTGCTCTCTCTGAGTAGTAGTCTTTTAATATATTTTCATCCATGTATTCCTGTATTCAAATGGAACTATTCTTAGCATTGCCACTTATTTTTAATGATTGTTCAACAATGTCTGCTCCAGTAATAGTCAACTTGTTAGTTAAACTCTACTTGTGTAGCCAGTGACTATTCCAGGATCCTCCTGTTTCTTTGTTCCAGTAACAGATTAGTACTGGCTTCTGGGCACAGTGAGCTCAGAAGCATGATATTCAGTACCAGAGGTCAGGAATGGTGATGGTCATGAAAGGAGGAGGGAATGTAGAGATGAGGACATGGGAAATACTTGAGTCTTGAAAAAGAATTTAAAAATATAAGCGACATGTTATATGAGAAAATGCTTCGAAGAGACTAACATATCATACAAATTCTCATTACTCTGTTTCTGAGAAATCAAAAAAAGACTTTTGAGTAGGAGCTGAACTTGAAAAGTCCCAAGATAGAACTACTACATTAGGAGGCAGGGGGACTATTGCCAATGTCTGATTTGCTTGGATCCTTGGTCCTCTGTTTTTCTCTCTGCAGAAATTCTTAAAACCATCCCTCTCCCTTGTCAGGTTCTGCATCCATGGTTTTTGGTAGGTTTTACTTTCATTATATTTCAGAATTTTGAAAATTTGTATTTGAAATAGACACTATTCTAAGATGGTCTGCAAGATTCCCACCACTGGAAAAACTACTCTGTATCATCTCTTACTCATGAGTGTGGGTAGAAACCATTAATACGATTGAGTTACACTCGATAGGAAAGGTGATGGTGCAGTCACTAAAATAATTATATTAAGTTCTGTTAAGACTCATTTCTAGCAGACTGGATAGAGAAACTTCTGTTGGCTTTGAAGAAAAAGCTTCCATGCTGTAAGAAAGCCATGTATATAAGACCTAAGGGCAATTTCTAGGGACTGAGAGCAAACCCCTCACCTGCCCACATCAAGCAGTAAACAGACCTCAGTCCCTTAACCAGAAGTATTTCTGCCAACAACCTGGAGAGTCTTGGATGAGGATCCTGCGCTCTAGATGCGAATGCAGCCTACCCAGTGTCTTGATTTCAGCATAGTTAATCCCTGAGCAGAGAATCCAGCCACATTGTTCCCAAATATCTAATCCATAAAGACTGTAATACTATACATTTCTGATGTTTTAAGCTAGTTTTTAGATAATTTGTTATGCAGCATTAAAAAACTAATATATATGTCAGATTTTAAATTAGAATTAGGCCTTATCTTTAATTTCTTTGTACTTTTCAGGGTGCCTAGTTTGGTACCTTATGAAAAGCACACTGCAATTAAGATTTGCTGGTACATTAAATTTTTGTTTAATATAACTATCCTCAAAATTTCTTCCAGATTTTGCCTCTTTTTCCTCAACTAGAAAAATCTTTAAGATTTTTTCCCAAGCATTTAGAAAATAGCATCTTACTTTTTCTTTCTAGAAAACTCCTCCTCTCATTAGCCAGTCAAGAACATCCATATTGACCCAAGCCAAATAAGTGATGTAGGTCAAAAGATACTTTGGGAGGGAAGACCATGATTTTGGGGAGAATTCAGTTGAGTAGCCGCAATCAAAGTCTTACCTACTTAAATTATTAAACTGTGAAATAATGACGTGGAATCTTAGTATTAATGGGTCAGAAATTTCCCTTTTTTTTTCCCCGATGTTTCCCAGTTATGTTCATGTATATTGAGAGTGATAATAACAACAACAACAATAGTTGCTGTTATTTACCTGGTATGTTCCCAGAAATTTTTAAGAATTTTATAATTATTAACATATTTCAGCCTTAAGGATATCTACATGCTAGGTTACTATTACTATTCCCATCTTACAGATAAGGAAAACAAGGCACATAGAGATTAAATGTCTTCATGTTCAAATGGATGATCATAGCATAAATGCTGTATAGCACTTCTTTAGTGTTTTATGTATATTAAATCATTTCATCCTTATAACAATCAATCTTGTGAATTGTAAGGAAACATAGGCACACTAAATACATCATTTTAGAGTATTTATCTTCCCTAAACACTTCTAAGTTAATGAATCAATTTTAAGGATTTTGCTTACATAGGAGATATCCTTATCTCATTTTTTTCAAAATTAGTTTGATATTGCCAGATTAATCTTCCTTGAGGCACTCCTTGACCATGCTCACCTTCTTCCAAGAAAAGTTCAATGACTCTCAGTTGCTAACTGACCAAATTCCAGTGATTTATTGTGACCATTCAGGGTCTTCTCTGACTTTTCTCCGATTTGTATTTCCAGGTACTTTTTCTACTGTGTCTCAACGTGTGCTCTGAGTTCAGTCAAATTATAATAGGTGATGTTCACTACAACCAAGTGTGCATGCCTCTCTAGTTTTCTGATTTAATTCTGGCCACCTGCAAGGCCCTCCTCCATCTCCACTTGTCAAATTATCATTTTCCTTTCAATTTCATATGTCAGCTTCTCTAGCAAGAATTCCTTTAATATGCCCATACATGTCACCTCCTTTACTTTGAAGATGTCCTGTGGAACTTACTGCAGTTATGTTTACATCAGTTTTTTTTTTTTTTCTTTCTGCCGTATCTTCCTTCCATATATTTTTCTTAGTTAGAAAAAAATTGCTTATGTGGAAATTCAGGGAAGGATATGATAGTATTTAATGCTATGTGATTTGAGTATAAATTCTAAGAGTACTTTGAATTTCTTTCCATAATTGTTCAATGAAAAGCAAACAAATGGAGATGCTATTTTTTAGGCTAGAAGATTCTTTCCTCATATTTCTGAAAGTCTGTTTTCCCTTAGGTGTTCATGTGTAAGGCTGGCAAGGACTGTAATCTGTATAATGATGACACAACTAAACATATGGAAATAAAGGGGATGGGACTTATTTAGAAAGATAAGATGAATTATGTTATTGAGCCAAACAAAAATCCCCAAAATGGAGCTGAAATTCCAGTAGGAAGCAGCAAGCTAAAAACAAGCTAAGTTATATCTTAGATCTATGAAAATATAAATGAACACAAAGAATTAGTAATGGCATGTGGTTAGGGAAAGTAGATATGGACTGGTAGGCCTCATTGAAAAGCTGATAGCTGAGCCAGAAGAGATGTCCAAGAAGGTTTTGTAGTTTTTCTACTTTGATGTGGATTGTTCACTTTAACTGTTTATTGACCAGGGTATTTTTGCAGAAACTAAATCCTATGGCCATTACTTTGTTATATAAGTGAATATTGAGAGATTCCAGTCAAAATTATTTTGGTTACAAAGGACGTATTTATACATCTATGGTCAATAATATGTTAAAAGGAAGGATACTGTTTTTCTATTGATAAAAGAGAAAAAGTTCTTAGCTTTGGTTCAGTGAAGTGTAATGATAAGTGATTTGAAACTGTTTGACCTTTCTCTGTCACTCACACAAATGCAAAATATGCATAATTGGATATTTTGTTGTTGTTCAGTTGTATCTGACTCTCTGCGACCCCAAGGACTGCAGCATGCTAGGCTTCCCTGTCCTTCACCATCTCCTGGAGCTTGCTCAAACTCATTTTCATGGAGTCGGTGATGCCATCCAACCATCTCATCCTCTGTCATCCCCTTCTCCTCCTGCCTTCAATTTTTCCCAGCAACAGGGTCTTTTTCTAATGAGCCGGTTCTTCACATCAGGTGGCCAAAGTATTTCAGCTTCAGCTTCAGCATCAGTCCTTCAAATGAATATCTAGGGTTGATTTCCTTTTGGATTTTAGCTATATACTAATAGTTAACCTGGGAACAACATGTGCTTGAACCATGCAGGTCCATTTATATGCAGGTTTTATCAATAGTAAATACTATATAGTACTACACATCTGGTTGAATCAGTGGGTATGGAACCAGGGGAACCATGGATATGAAAAGCCAACTATAGGGTATATGCAAATTTTTGACTGTGAGAAGAGTTGGCACCCCTAATTCCTGTGTTGTTCAAGGGTCAACTGGATATGATTTTAAAGGCTAAGTCAGATGCATAGTTTTATGAACTAAATTGTGTTCCCCAACCCCCATTTCATATATTGAAGTTCTACCCTATGTATTTCAGAATGTGAATATTTGGAGATAGGGTCTTAAAAAAGGCAATTAGGGGAAAAATGAGGTCATGTGAGTGGGCCTGAATCCAGGAATGACAGGCATCTTCATACAAAGAGTAAATCAGGACTCAGACAATACACAGACTGAGGGGCATTCTTGTGAAGAAACAGCAAGAAGGTGGCCATCTGCAAGCCAGACTATGGTTACCATGAGGTTTACATAAAATATCTTCAATTATACCACCCTGTGTTAAGCTAATAACAGCATAACTTCAGTAGAATTCCTAAGTCTTACACTTTTAGTTTATCTCCTCCTCAAATTTAGGTTATTGATGTTATAATTTATATACTTTTTATATTTGTAATTAATTTAAAAATTATGTATTTATGGTTATTTTACTACATTTCTTTCAACTTTTAAAATTGAGATTTAATGCCACAAAAAAAGAAAACTACAGGCCAATATCACTGATGAACTTAGA
>SRVM01004506.1:0-10611 GCA_007570785.1 Antilocapra americana | reverse complement strand
CATGTGGGATCTTCCCAGATCAGAGATAGAACCTGGGTCTTCTGCCTTGTTGTTGCTGTTCAGTTGTTCAGTCATGCCCGACTCTTCGCCTTAGAAGGCAGATTTTTTACCACTGAGCCACCAGGGAAGCCCCTGTAGTATTTTTTAATTACAGATAATCTATCATCCACCCATCAGCTTCACTGTGTTTGTCCACTTCTTATAATTGCCCAAGCAACAAGATCACTTATGAAGTTTCCAGATTTTCTCCTGGTCAGTTGTCACAATAAACTGTTTAACCCTGACGAAGGTAATTATAAGAAATAAAAGAAACAATCAGAAAAAAAAAAGATTCTCTTAGTGTTCCTCTCAAATTAAGAAGGAAGGAATGGAATGTATTAAACAAAATCAAATTAATATGCTCATGGGGAAATTAATCTCATCCTGAAATTAATTTCTGATCTCCATGAAATTTAATAAAAGCTATTCTTAAAATCCTTGAGCAGACAAGTAAAGTTCATAAATTTTGAACTTAAAAAAAACACACAAAATAGATTTCATAATTAACAGGCCAGTGAGCAAGACAGGATCTGCATGGAAAGAATCTCAAAACAAGGATTCATGAAATATGGGAGAAATGAATTCAATGAAAAGGAAACAAATTAGAATTACTTTATGAATCTAAGTTTTTTAGTAACTCATCAAAAGTTTTGAAATGACCAGTTTTGACTTAACATTTCTAAACTCTGCAAAAGACATGTGTATAAACATGTATACCCACACGGCTCTCCTTGTTAGGTTTCATGCTCTTAAAATATACCTTCATATATTTACATTTTGCATTCAGTGTAGGTCAAGGCCATGAGATACTGTGTGCTCCATAAGCTGAGACAAAGAACATGCGCAAAGAAACATATCGAATAAAATTGTGTGAATATGATTCCAAGTTTTGATAAATATGGCCTTAATTGCATTTTTGTGACTTTCTTAAATTTACATTGGTTCAAAGCAATCTCCGGCAGGAATGGAGAGTCTCAGTGCAACAAAAAAAGCACAATGGAAATCAATGCAGATGTGTTTATTACTCAAGATGAGGGAATTAACAGCAAGCCTTGAGGGCCCCCTGAGGGAAGTCAAGGCTAGAACCAGGCAGGGAAAGCTACAGTGCTTGGGGTTCAGGCCTTTCTAAGGGACCCTGGGTGAAGTGCAGTGGGCTCCCCAGGCTGAGGGTGGATGGGTCCATTCAAACCCAAGGAGCAGGATCTGGTGGCTCTGTGAGGGTGTCATTGACGGGGAGCCTGTGAAGTAGACCCTGGGGTTCAGCCAGACTGCTGAGCTCAAGGAAGGGGGTCATCTAGAGCAGGTGCTCACAGGACTGGCTGCTGTGCGTTCAGGGACCTGCAGGCTGCCTGCTCCCCAGACAGATGCTGAGGCAGCAGCAGCAGGGAGCAGATCAGGTGAGCTCTCAACAGTGCTCGGTCACAATGTCCCAGCAGTTACAGAGAGGGGAGGGGAAGGTACACTGTAGAAGTTATGGAAAATATGTGACATTATTTGCGGATTAAGGCCAGTAAGGAAACTAATTTCTATAGATGCCATCTATAGAAATGTGTTAGCAAATAGTTTATGCTTGATTTCTTCCCTGAAACCTTAAACAAGGTGGGAGACGTTAAAGTTGGTGGTGGGTTAACACTTCATTCCACATCAACTGTAACACTAAAAATCATTCGGTTTTATTAATATATATTAATAGCACATACAGTTGACATAAAACCTTTTACAGTTCACTGTGGGATCCTTGATCAAAGTAACCGATTATAAGCACAGAGAAAGATAGCCATTCCTTTGATATCATGATCTGAGAAAAGTATTTCTATGGTGTAACTTTTCCAGGAAGAGTGTCCAGTGCTTTTCTAGGGTATCAGAGAAGATGTCATTATTTCGGCCATGTCAACTAAATAGTCTGTTGATATTATAAAGATATTACAAGACATTTCAAGATTTTGGTGAACTGTTATTATTGATATATTTCAGTTGATATTATCAAGATACATCAAGATTTCAGTGAACTGTTGATATTATAAACATACATCAAGATTTCATTGATATTATAAAGATATACCAAGATTTCTGTGAACTGTCATTGTTTTATCCTTAAAAAACAAGTGACATAACTAGTGAAAACTTAAAACAAACCTGTCTTACTTTAATACACAGAATCATTCCCTGGTCACTGACATCATGGTGACCTCCAGGGATGTTTGACTTCAACGACAGAACACCTCCATTTAGATGTTCACTGTACATTTTACATTACTTTGTCTTCAGCCTTCTAGAAGAATAAATATAAATCATGCCCACCTAATACACAAGGGCTTCTCTCATCTTTGAGGCATCAACCATCAAATACATAAGTTCATATCCAGTCATTCTCCTTTCGAGTGCATTCAGAGAAGAGCAATTGATGAAATGCTTTCTAGTACGCATTCTCTGATACTTATTTAGATTTGATTCTTGATTACTTTCCTACATCTGTTTTTACATCATTCACGTATCTTTCTTGTATACACATGCTCATGTTTCCTAAAGTGTGTATTTAGGGCAAACCTCTGTCATCGCTTATTACATTGCTAGGGTTTCTCTCCAATACGTGTTCTCTGATGTTGAGTGAGGTGACAGCTCTGATTAAAGCCTTTGCCACTTTCCTTATATTTAGGTTTTTAAGTTTCTCTGAAGGATGAATTCTCTGATGTTGACCATGACTTGAGCTTTGGGTAAAGGCTTTGCCACATTTCTTTACATCTGGATGATCTCGGCCCAATGTGAATTCACTGATGTTGACTAAGCCTTGAAATTTGGTTAGATTTTGCCACAATCCTTACATTTATAAGATTTCTCTCCAGGTTTGAATTATCTGATGCCTAGAAAGACTTGACTTCTGATTAAAGGCTTTACCACATTCTGTACATTTATAACGCTTCCTTGTAGGATGAATTTGCTCATGTTGAGTAAGATGTGATTTACAATTAAAGGCTTTGCCACAATCCTTACATTTATACTGCTTCTCCTCAGTATGAATTATCTGATGTTGAGTTAGGCTTCCATGCCGCTTAAAAGACTTGTCACATCCTGTGCATTTATTAGAGCTATTTTCAGTATGAATTTGCTGATGCTGAATAAGATGTGAGCCACAGATGAAGGCTTTGCCACATTCTCTGCATTTGTATAGAGTATCCCCAGTGTGAATTCGCTGATGCACAGTGAGATATGAACACCTATTAAAGGCTTTGCCACATTTGTAAGGCTTTTCTCCAGTATGAATTACCTGATGTTGACTAAGATTTGAGCAACAGGTATAGACTTTGCCACATTCCTTACATTTATAAGGTCTCTCCCCGGTATGGGTTCGCTGATGTTGAGTACAACACGAGGGACAGATAAAGGCTTTGCCACACTCCGTACATTTGAAAGGCTTCCTTTCTGTATGGCTTTTCCTATGGCTACTTAGATTTACTGATGTAGTGACCATTTTCCCACATGTGTTATACTTGTAATGTTTCTCCACATTCTGAATACTGTGCTGTTGACTAAGTTTAGAAGACTGATTATAAACTTTACTATATTCACTATAATCATAAGCCTTCTTTCCAATATCCATACTTTTATGCAGAGAAACATCTGATCTTTGATAAAAGATATTCCTACATTCATTACTTCCAGAATCTTTGTCTAAAAATTGATTTCCCTGATGTTTCATGAGACTTGAGCCTTGGTCAACGTGATGTCCAGTTTCACTGAATAAATACTTTCTCACTCCTTCATAAAGACTCTTGTAATTCTGGGGGGTAGAGCTCTTGCTTAAAGCCTTATTCATTTTACAACACATGAAAAGTTGTCCCGCAGTAACCACACCCCCATATGCATTGACCACTGATGTCTGAATAAAGTCTCTTCCATTATTATCAACATTACAGATTTTGGAAAAGGGAGAAAATGTCTGTTGTTTGAAGAATACTGAACCCTTGCTAAAGGATCCCTCAAGTTGATTACACTGGGAATCTTTTCCCTCAGTTTTAAATCTCTGGTCTTCAGAAATATTTGAATGTATGTTTAACTGAATACTGCATTCAGAGTGGCTCGAATGATTAGCTGCAGGAGACAATAGATGACTTTCCAGATTTTCCACAGTTCCTTTCGTAGAACATGTATATGTCAAAAAACAATGTGGGTCTTTGCTGACAAATATACACTTCTCTGCAGATGTTAATGACTTAAATTGGTGTTTTTCCCAGTTTGATTCACATCCTTGGTTTCTCTTGGCAGTAATATTTACATTATGAGAAACTGTCCCAGTTTGGTTATGTCCATCATAACATCCTCTCTGCTCTTCACACATCTTTGTATGTTTCCAGTCTTTCATTAAATGTAAATTTACAAGGTGAAATGTTTCATATATTTTTAGGTTTTCCATTGGACATGAATTTTCAAAGCCTGGATTTCCTGGCATCACACACTGGGTGTCTAGAGAAGACACAGATAAAAGAGCAGATAAGTTATTCTACTTGTTATTCTCAGTGAGCATAGTCTACGATTTACCTAAAATGGATACACCCTTAGCTAGGTTAAGAATGAAGCAGAGAAGGAAGGAGTCAAGACGACAGAGGATTA
The DNA here is from genome assembly GCA_007570785.1 of Antilocapra americana. Lineage (NCBI taxonomy): Eukaryota > Metazoa > Chordata > Mammalia > Artiodactyla > Antilocapridae > Antilocapra > Antilocapra americana. The sequence goes on along the minus strand of SRVM01004506.1, from coordinate 5,964 downwards.
GGAAGACATGGAATTCATCTTTCTACACGAATGCACCAAGAATACGTGTAGAAAAGGAATAATTCTCACAGAGCTCTTACTGAACACTAGCAGAGGACCATGGACACCTAAAAGGACAAAGAAGATTCTGTTTAGCCAGGTGGGACCAAAGGAAATGAAGGAAAGGGAAGAGGAGAGGAAGTGGGGTGGACCCTGCAACCCGGGGGGAGGGGGGTGGAATTCACTGGGACAGAATGGAGCCTACTCTCTTACGGGAAGAAAGGCAGCATCGGTCAGAGGCAGGCAGGACAGAGTGAGACCTCTACAGATGGTGGGAACCACAGCCCCGCTCCCCCAAGCCTGAGAGGGTGTCCACTGCTGCACACAAGGGCTGGGTCCTGAAACGTGGGCTTCGGAGAGCAGCCCCAGGCAGAGAACTGCTGTTGACTGGGAGGAGGCGTCCTGAGGGGATGGGAGTGAGCGAGGAGCTCTGCAAACGGGAATGCTTGTGGAGGAAGTCTGAACCAGCACAGAGCAGAGCAGCGCGGTGGAGAGATGCCCGAAGGGAAGAACCCCCGTTGCAGCCGCTCTGCTCCTACGCCAGCCCCTCCTGGCCAGGCACTAGCAAGGACTCCCACAGGGTTGGGTGATCTCCAGACCCCAGCTGCTGCCTCCTCCTCCATGCCCCTCCCCTCCAGGGTGGATCCTGTGCTCCAGGGCAGCCTTAGCAGGTGCCTGTGGATGGCCCACATGCACTGAGGGGGCTGAAAGCACAGCCCCAGGGTCGGGCATCCCAGGAAGAAAAAGTGAAATCTCACAGCAGCGCAGACCGCAATTTCATACTCCCACAGCTGGCTCTGTCAACTCAGCACCTTCAGAAAGGCTGATTAGACAATAAGGACTCCCACAGTCCTGACAGGTGTAGCTTTAGCAGCTGTAGACTTTGTGAGCAGGTACTCAGGGAACTGGACCAGGCCGGAGTCTGAGCTGCCCCCAGGGCACCACAGCGGGTCCAGCTCTACAACGAATGCAACCCAGGGCCCTGATTTCAGAGGATCTGTGCTGGTGCCCTGGTGAAAACAACAGCTGAGAGACCCCAGGGCCATGTGCCAGCATGCCCATGGTTGAGGTGGGGCCAAGCGCAGTGCCAACCAGGGTCACACGAGAGTCACCCGACACGTGACAGTGACACACAGAGCACACCCCGAGGTGAACATCCCCAGAGGAGCAATCCTCAGGGGCTTCTCTCCCAGCGGGTCTGTCCAATCCCACCTGCCTCCACCACAGATCAGAATCACAGCGGAGAAACAGATCTGGGGGTCTCCTCCAGCAACCAGGGAGCAGACCGCACCACAGACAGGGCAGTGACAGGCGCAGAGCCAAGGGGAAGCTCCCCTCAATATCCAGGCCAGGCTCAGGTCACAATAACAGCAATCAAGCCCAGATCACCGGGATAAGGGCGCAAGCCTCTGGCCCAACTTCACCCATCAGGGGAAAGACAACAGGAGCAGGAGGAACTATTAACACGATCCTGTAGGCTGCAGAAACACCACAAACACAGAAAATTTCACAAACTGATATGAAGAATGAAAAAGAAATATGTTGTAGAGAAAGGACCAAGATAAAAATCTACAAGAACTGAATTAAGAATAGATAGTTAATCTAATGATTACTTTTTGCTTTGAGTAATCTTAAATTGAGATTCCATTTTCACAAATACTAGGTACCTATTAATTCTTTAACTCAATTTTTACCACATGTGTTTTTACTTGAGCATATTCTATTAGCTGTTTGAATCTAAAAATCATAAATGATATTGACATAAAACTAATCAGAAAGTGAGGATGTATAGGATAAAGTCCTGGGATGCTTCATAGCAAACAAGATAAACTTAATAAAAGTAGTAGTTTTTATGAAATTAAATTAGGAGTGAAACTTTTAAAATGTGGTAAGAATACAGGGAACTCTACTGAGTGCTCTGTGGAGACCTAAGAGGGAAGGAAATCTAAAAAAGTATATATGTATATACACATATATATACACACACACATATACATATATATAGACATACACATATGTATACATATATACATATATATATGATTCTCTTTGTTGTACAGCAGCACATTGTAAAAGAGTTACACTCCAATATAAATTTTTAAAAGATTTCTTCACATAATCTAAAAAGCTTAATAGTGAGAAATAACCAGAAAAAATATGGTAGAAAATGTTCTAAGCTCTCATGTCAATTTATTTTAACATTCTTTGAGTTAAATGAATATATTAAAGTCTTTGAACATTATGGAATTGGGGCAAATACACTTAAGATATTTAATATGAGTTCATATAAAGAAAAAAGAAACTTTGAAATAAACCTGGGATTTGCATTTTCTCATTTTAGGGAGATTTGTCTCTCTGCAGTGAAGAAATTATTTGAGTATGAAATTTATAAGGCCATATTTGTAGTTTCCAGTGGATTAGAAATTATAAAGCAGAAAACAAATGTCTGTCCCCAGCATTTCTAGAACTTGGGCAGTTTGTCTACAACTCCACCCAAACACTTCTGTCTAGAGGTAGAAACGAACTTTCAAAGGAGTGTCATAGAGTTACTCACAAATGGACACAGTTCCCAGGATCCCCAAGAAATGAAAGAGCAGCCAACTCATGCAGGTTGTCAGAGGCCAGGGGGAGAATTTCAGCTCTCACGGTGAATGAGAAAAGTAATCACTGGAGATGAATCCATGAATGAGTAAAGAGACAGAATAGGGCAGCTGATACCCATCTATGACAGCAACAGAAAGAAACCCAGACTTTTCCAAAGTCATTTCCACTGAAGCAGATCTTCCCAAAGCACACGACAAAGGATGACTTCCTCACAGATCCTCACGGAATCGACTATACAAATATATAGCCACTCTGATTTAGATTTCCTCCCCAGGTAGGTCTCTCACTGGACCTCTCCCCTGAGTCATCGGCTCCCTCCATTCACACCTACCTGTGTATATGGCTGTTGTCTCCATTCTCCTTGTATTCCTGGGATCCTTCATGTGCTCCAGAAAGGGGACCAGGTCTGGCTTAGAGACCACAAGACCTGTTCATCAGAGAAAGGAATGTTTGTTGTGCCGGAGATTCACCAGTTTCCAATCCAATATGTATTCAGGTGAGAAGACAAGGTGTGGTAGAATATTAACAGAGCCTAGAAAAATGATTTCCCCAAATACTTTATTGAAAGCACCTATAAACACTAGCAAAAACATAAAGAACAGATCTTGAGATTCTGGTCTAGCCCTACTAGGGAAAAGTAAGTAGTGGAAATCTGATTTTGAGACAAGGATACGACTATTTTATGCCACTGAACTTACAAAAGTCCTACTAATCTAGAGAGAAGGAGGCAGATTATCTCAAGAAAGAGGAAGGTTGGAATAAAAAAGAATCATCATGAAGTCTTTCTAATCTCACAAAGTCCCATTTTGTCCCTAGAAAGCAGGGATCTGAAACCCTACTATAAAAGCAGAAGATTCCAGGAGATATTCTAGAAATGAAGGAACCATAACTCGGTGGGTGGATAAGGGATTCTGGCAGGAAGTTGTCCTCACCCAGGGAGGCCAGGTTCCCGTAGTTCTCTACCATCACGTCCCTGTCCAATTCCCGCTGACGGAGGTCCAGGCATTCCCACTCCTCTTGAGTGAAGTCTATGGCCACATCCCGGAACGTCAACTGTCCCTGAAACACAAATTACATACGTCATGTGGCCGTGGGAAGACTTCCTTCTGTGACCCAAGATGAAACCAGCAAGAGAAATGATTTTGATTCAGGAGAAAGTCTAGTATTACCCAAGAATATAATTTTCCACACTAATATTCTCTACCATATTTCTAACCCTAGAAAAAAAGAAGATGGTATACGATTCACAAAACCATTGTAAAGATCCTTTTTGTCTGGGAGAAAACCTATGGTATGATGTGATCTATAGAGACATGTTTATTTAGAGTGTTGGTCTTGTGTTATACAGGATAAATTGGCTATCAACCAAACTGGGAATAGTTTTCTCCAAACGGAATATTTTTTAAAAGGACATTCTAATTCCGGAATTCTGGAGTAGGGCAAGAGTTGTTCTTCTTTAACAAGCTCATTTTTAACTGAATCTCAGGCTCATGAATGGCATTGTGAGTAGCACAGAGGTACAATAGCCAGGTAGGGGCTTCGCTGGTGGCTCAGCTGGTAAAGAATCCGCCTGCAATGTGAGAGACCTGGGTTCGATCTCCGGGTGGAGAAGATCCCTGGAGAAGGGAACGGCTACCCACTTCAGTATTCTAGCCTAGAGAATTCCATAGACTGTATAGTCCACGGGATTGCAAAGACTTGAACAGCCAGGTAAGAATTTATAGTTAATATTAAACTGTACGTGTTTTACAGATTTTACAGTTAATAGAATAGTAAGCATAGAAAAAAACATTCCTGTTGATATTTAGTATATACCATGTATCTTTATAAAAGTTTTTACATAGTTTGAATGGGTCATATAAATAATTTAGATGAATAATATTGCTATAACACTTATTGAGAAGATTTTGTCAGGTATTCAGTAAATGGTAGAGCTTGTGTTTTCTTTAGTTGATATGGACTAGAATTTATTTAAAAAGAACACATTTTTTCTGTCTTCTAACTTTATTGAGGATTTCAATGGCTAAGTCAAGGATCTCTCTTGGTAAATGTCACATTGCACTTGAAAACATCTTTTGGTATTTGTTCTAAGATAATTCCACACTGATAAGAGGACAGACTCTATGATTTCAAAACCTTTAGACCATGAGATTTTTGTACCTTGTTGTATGTACCGAGATATGTTCCAGTTGGAGAAGAAAATGGCAACCCACTCCAGTATTCTTGCCTGGAGAATCCCAAGGATAGAAGAGCCTGGTAGGCTACAGCCCATGGGGTCACAAAGAGTCAGATACAACTGAAGTGACTTAGCATATATGTTTCAGTGTCTCCTAGCTTACAGGCTATGGGAAGTTGAATAGAATTTGTATTCTACTGTTGTGTCCAAAGCATATAAATCCTAATTATGTTGAATTTCTTCATGCTGCTTTTGGGGTCTAACTATATCCTTCTACTTTTAGAACTTAAATTAAATAAACTTTAATAAATCATAATTCATTCACTTTAGAATGAATATTCTATTAACTTTGGAGAGCTTGATATTGAAACTCCAACTAAAAATCTTAATTTATCTACTTAAAAAGACAAATGTATTATATAGTGGAACTATATGTAACTTTGTTCTGTCTTTTACATGTCTCCTGTAAATGTGTTATCATACTTTCATAGTATGAAAAAGAAAAAAGAAAAAGAACAAAGAGAAATATACAGAGACAACTCTAATAAATGTGTATATAAGTGTAGGTAATTGGGAAGAACATCAAGAACATACTCCAAAAATGGATCAAATAATATTAAGATTTTCATAGCACACACCTACATTAAAATGGGAACTATATACATTTAAAAAATTTTTTCTGTATACATTTTTTAAATGATAAAAAGTATTCAAGTCAATGAAATCAAGATGATTTTTCACTGATTAAATCTTATCATTTTTAGTGGATGATAATCTGTATTTTTTAAATACACTAACATGAAAATACACATACCAATATGAAATCAATTAGGACTAAATTATTGAGGCCTCTGTTGCTGTCAAAATTGGTATCATTTGTGTTGAGGTATATTTTAGAAATTTAACATAGTTGCACAAACACTAGGAATATGATTATTGTAGATGCTTTGGAAAATAAAAAGAGGTGATAAGATTATGTCTGAGATATGAGCGTGGAGTGTAATGGAAACTACCAGACCTGGGCTTGAGAAGGAAACCTCCACTCCCCAAATCCAATATCCCTACTAAACACAGGTGTGTTCATTATTCAAAGCAAAGATAAACTAACAAGGTATAGATTTCTACCGTAACTGGTGGCTTATGCA
>SRVM01004482.1:0-41464 GCA_007570785.1 Antilocapra americana | reverse complement strand
GCAGAAATCTGACTTCTGCAAGGGGAATGTTTCGATGATAGATTGGGGAATGAGCTCAGTGTTAAAGTTGTTGATGGAAGGTAGAAAACAAAAGATTGTATAGAATGATATGTGATGTAATGGGGATGTTTCTTTAGTATAAAACTGTAAACCAACTACAATAAAGGGAGAGAATGCTCCATCACCACATTGACTCAGCTCGGTACTTCGCTGATGCCACTCATCCCTCAAGACCCCTGGACCCTCCAGGACTGGACCCCGGCACAAGATTTTATTTGCCTACTTAGCTATACAATCAGGTTTCTTTCTTTACAAACTGTTAGTTAGCATTTGTAACAGACCACTCATATCCTCTATGTTCTAATTGGAAATGTGTGTGTACAACATCAGCCCAACCATTTAAAGGCTTAACACCAACCCGTTGTTCCACCTGGGGCAAAAGTATAAGGCTTCCCCCTTTCTCCCATGTATTTTTAATCTGATTCATGCTTCTGCTCTTTTTTCCACTTTTGTTTTACCTTATCCCTTATTTAGTTTATGTGATCCTGTCATATATTCAACATTTTACGTATCCTTGAAAGATGCCCTATATGCTCCCTTAAACAATGCAGGGTTTTTTTAATTCAAGTATAGTTGATTGTCAATGTTGTATTAGTTTCAGGTGTGCAGCAAAGTAATTCGGTTATATATATATCTTTAGATTCTTTTTAATTATGGATTATTACAAAGATATAGAATATAGTTCCCTGTGCTATACACTAATTCCTCCTTATTTATTTTAGATATAGTGCTGTGTATATGTGATTCCCAAACTCCTAATTATCTCCTGTTCCCTTTCCCCTTTGGTAACTAAAAGTTTGTTTTCTCTGTCTGCAACTCTATTTCTGTTTTGTAAATAAGTTCACTTTAATCAGTTTTTTAGGTTCCGTATAAAATTGATGTCATATGATATTTGTCTTTCTCCCTCTTACTTAGTATGATCATCTCTAGGTCCATCCATGTTGCTGCAAATGGCATTATTTCATTCTTTGTTATGGCTGAGTAACAGGATATTTTTTAAAGTATAACATATATTATGTTGATTGCACTATTTCTACAGGTTTGAGCTTCAAGTGATAATCTCTATCAAGGAGTACATGGTTTTAGGATCAGAATAGCCCACAGAATTTTCAATAAAGTTCTTATGTGTATGTATGTATGTATATATATATATATATATATATATATAACTGGCGTGAAGATATGGGTATAAAATACAATGGACCTAAAACAATGGATGGTTCTAGCTACTCCCAAGCTGTAACGTTTGATTTTAAAGACTCTGACTCATGTCTCACATTACTGCCAGCCACTCCTGGTAATATTGAACAGCTGGACTAGGCACTTCCATTATGAACCTCATTAAATTCTGGTGAAACCCTTCGGAAAGCAACCCCTTTGCCAGCAAGCCCTCACTCATACACCTTCATTCAAGCAGCTATTTTTCCTTTTTGAAGTGTGCTTCCCCATAATCTGTACCTTCCTGTCTTCCACTGGCATGTAGTCCTTTCACAGACTTTAATGTACTCTCCCAACATGCAAGATTAGCATCCCTGCCACAGTTTATTACATAACTTTGGGAATAATAATACATACCTACAGGAATAATAATAATAACAGCATTGATTAAGCACTGGCTGTGTGCCAGGAACTATCCCAAGTATTTGAAAGAGATTAAATCATTTAACCTCACAATTATCCTCTGACATGCGTAATTTTATTGTTACTCCCATTTTACCGTCACAGAAACTGAGGTTTGACATTATTTGCCCAAAGTCACACAATTGGTAAGCAGCTGACCCAGGACTTGAAAGCAATCCAGCTCCCAGCCCTCTTAACTACACTCTTAACCGCTTGCTTACAATGGTATGCTATTATAGTACACTCTCCTACACTGCCTTTTCAAGCCCCCTGAAACATTTTCATAAAGTGATTAAGCCATGTATCCAAAGTGAAAGTTGCTCAGTCATGTCTGACTCTTTGTGACCCCATGGACTATACAGTCCCTGGAATTCTCCAGGCCAGAATTCTGGAGTGGTAGCCATTTCCTTCCAGGGAATCTCCCCAACCCAGGGAATTAACCCAGGTTTCCCGCATTACAGCAGGATTCTTTACTAGCTGAGCCATCAGGGAAGCCCAAGCCATGTATACAAGTCAATGACAAATAGAAGCCTGAATTCTACTCTTCTTTGTAACCTTCTCTGTCTGTACTGCCAGGAGTAACTCCTACCCACTGCTATCCTACTGCTAATTATCTGTGTCCCTCATTTGGTATTTATTATTACTTTTTATATGATTAGGAATTTCTTTCTTTTTTTTTAATTTTTGCCATACTACAAGTCATGTAGGATCTTAGTTTCGCAAACAGGGATAGAACCAGTGCCCCCTGCAGTGGAAGCACAGAGGCTTCCGCTGGACTACCAAGGAGGTCCCAGAAATTTCTGTTTATATTTTAATAGCACACCAACTTACACAGACAAAGATTCAACACAGTCTTGTTGAAACTGTTAAATACTAAGTCTGATGTCAGACACAGCTTTATAGAAATTAGACCAGTAGACCAATTGCTCGTCAGTGCTTTGAGAGTTCTATAGCCTTTATCCACCTTTCATAGCATCTTGAATACTCCAGTAGCAAATCATCCCTCTGAGTAAGTCACTGTCTTCTATTAAAATAAATCTACCATAATAACTTAAGAAGATTTTTTAAGTAAAATACAGAATTAATAGGAGAGAGGATAAGGCAGTAACAACAAGGGAAAGATGAGAATGAAGTGAAGCTTGGTGGCGGGTGATTTAGTTGCAAAGTCATATATGACTCTTGTAACCCCATGGACTGTAGCCCACCAGGCTCCTCCATCCATGGGATTTCCCAGTCAAGAATACTAGAGTCAGTTGCCATTTCCTTTTCCAGGGGATTCTTTACCACTGAACCATGAAGGAAGACATGAAGTGAAGCTTAGGAGGCTTTGAATTTTAATTGCATCACTTATTGACTGAATCGTTTTGGACAGGTTACTCCAACCTTGATTTGTGCATTGTTAAAATTGAGACAATAGTAGAATCCATCTAGGGTTTTTGTAAGAAGTAGATTGGGTAAGACTTGAAAAGTGTTTGGTGTTGAGTAAGTAGTATTATTACCCAGATAGCCTAGTAAAGATGATGAATGGAATGTCAGGAATAAAAATTGAATATGAGAATAAAAGTGTCTAAAAAGGACTAGTAATGGTCATTAAAAATAAATAATCATATGGAAAATACAAATTATTTGAAATAAAGGTAAAAAGAAGGCAAAACTTATCTTGAATAAATTTAGATTTAAAGGCAGCTCAGTTCAGCTCACTACTGAGCGACTGAAATGACTGAACTGAACTGACAGCTCAGCTCAGTTGCTCAGTCGTGTTTGACTCTTTGAGACTCCATGAACTGCAGCACACCAGGCCTCCCTGTCCATCACCAACTCCCAGAGTTTACTCAAACTCAAGTCCATTGAGTCAGTGATGCCATCCAGCCATCTCATCCTCTGTCGTCCCCTTCTCCTCCTGCCCCCAATCCTTCCCAGCATCAGGGTCCTTTCCAATAAGTCAACTCTTTGCATGAGGTAGCCAAAATTGGAGTTTCATCTTCAACATCAGTCCTTCCGATGAACACCCAGGACTGATCTCCTTTACGATGAACTGGTTGGATCTCCTTGCAGTTCAAGGGACTCTTAAGAGTCTTCTCCAACATCACAGTTCAAAAGCATCAATTCTCCGGCACTCAGCTTTCTTCACTGTCCAACTCTCACATCCATACATGACTATTGGAAAAACCATAGCCTTGACTAGGTGGACCTTTGTTGGCAAAGTAATGTCTCTGCTTTTTAATATACTATTTAGGTTGATCATAACTTTCCTCCCAAGGAGTAAGCATCTTTTAATTTCATGGCTGCAATCACCATCTGCAGAGATTTTGGAGCCTGAAAACGTAAAGTCTGACACTGTTTCCACTGTTTCCCCATTTATTTGTCATGAAGTGATGGGACCAGATGCCATGATCTTAGCTTTCTGAATGTTGAGTTTTAAGCCAACTTTTCCACTCTTCTCTTTCACTTTCATCAAGAAGCTCTTTAGTTCCTCTTCACTTTCTGCCATAAGGGTGGCATCGTCGGCATATCTGAGGTTATTGATATTTCTCCCGGCAATCTTGATTCCAGCTTGTGCTTCTTCCAGTCCAGCATTTCTCATGATGCACTCTGCATATAAGTTGAATAAGCAGGGTGACAATATACAGCCTTGACGTACTCCTTTTCCTATGTGGAACCAGTCTGTTGTTCCATGCCCAGTTCTAACTGTTGCTTCTTGACCTGCATACAGGTTTCTCAAGAGACAGGTCAGGTGGTCTGGTATTCCTATCTCTTTAAGAATCTTCCACAGTTTATTGTGATCCACACAGTCAAAGGTTTTAGGATAGTCAACAAAGCAGAAAGGCAACAACTAAGCAAATAGTTATTCTTTGCAAATATCATGATGGATTAATATTCTTAATATTTAAATATTCATGTAAGTGTATGAGAAAATTCAAAAGCCCAGGTAGAACTGGGCAAAGTACACAAATAAGTAATTCACACACAAAAAAGGCAATAGTACTCTGGTCAACACAGTAGGATATAGTGAAATGTTCACACTGACAGTACAAAGAAATTCAAATTAAAACAGCAAAGATATTTTGAAAAATGAGACTATCAAATGTTCACAAGAGTGAAGTAAAATAGGTGGGAGGTGAAAATTACTAAGATCAATAAGGAAACAATGTTTGGCAATATATACTTTAAATGTTTGATTCAATCCAATTTTAGGAATTCTTTTCCAAAGATATAATCCAAAGAACAGGAAAAATGTCAGGCACAAAGATGGTCATTGCTGCCTTATTTGATAACAGTGAAAAATGAGAAGTAACCTAAATACATAGCCACATATAAATGGCTGAGAAAATTATGATGCATTCATTCAAAGAAAATATATAAAATGTACTGTGAACTTCATACTCAACAGTAAAAAGCTAAAACTATTTCCTCTAAGATCAAGAACAAGACAAGGGTGCCCACTCAGACAGAGAAAGACAAATACTGTATGACATATAGACTCATATATCATGTAATTCTAAAAAATCACATGTGAAATCTAAAAAAATATAACAAACCAGTGAATGTAACAAAAATGAAGCCAACTCACAGATATAGAGAACAAACTAGTGGTTACCAGTGTGGGGAAGAGTATAGCAGTATGGGATGAAGAAGAATGAACTATTAGGTATAGAATAAGCTACAAGGGTGTATTTGAACAACACATGGAATATAGCCAATATTTATAATTATTATAAATGGAATATAACCTTTAAAATTGTGAATCACTATATTGTACACCTATAATATGGTACAGCAGCTATACTTTAATAAAAGTGATTTTTAAAAAAAGGAAAAATGTACCTTCAAAGAATTTGCAACAACACTGGAAACTACCTATGTTAATGTGCAAGGAAAAGGACAGGGGAAAATTATGACAGCATGATTTAACTAGGGTAAAAGAAATGAATTGATGTAATACTAGAAAGAAATACATCAAAAGGTTAAGAATCGTTGTTTTTCAGTGATGGAAGTTATGTCAGTTTTTTATTTAAGCTTTTCTATATTTTACAAATTTTCCATATTAAAAGTGTAGAGAATTGCCCAGTTGTCCAATCACTGGGACTCTGTACTTCCACCGCATGGGCGATGGGTCAACCTCTGATCCAAAGGAGAATCAAGATCCCACAAGCCACTTGGCGAGGCCAAAAATGGTGTATTAATTTTACAGTAGAAAAAGTGGTGTTTTGTTTAGAGCATGGAGATGGCCATAAGGAAACGGTTTCAGGACCCCAGTTACTGTTATCCACGTTTCAGTTTCAGTGTGGTTTGCTGCTTATTAAGACACAAACGGCCATATTTAGTGAGGGGCAAAATTAACTGGCTAAAACAGGTAACATGGAGAACTTCCAATATTCTACATTTCTTCATAAATTAGTATTTCTGAAAATTCCTTTAACATGGTTTTTAAAAGAAGAGAGAAAGGAGCAAGGGAGAAAGACAGAGGTAAAAATAGATATCTCTTTTAAGTGGTAAGAAAACATATGGTAGCCTGAAATATCGATTTTTTAGTTTTGCCATTCACTGTCTGGGTGACATGGCTACATTTATCTCATTGGTGCTTCCCTATCAATGCCAAAGCATCATGGAATAGATCAAAGACTAGAGGTACTTTTCCTGAGTAACTATGAGATGCCTCTCCCTGAGGAAAGTAATAAGGAGGAGGAAAGACCAATTAAGGACTTCATTGTCATTCCCCTGAAGAGCAGAGCTCCGTGATGGTAGAAGTCGTGTGTCTTTTTTTTAAGTGAAGTGTAGCTGATTTACAGTGTTGTGCCTCTGTCTACTGTACAGCAAAGTATTTCAGTTATACACATATATACATTCTTTTTATGTTTTCTTTTCCATTGTGGTTTATGACAGGATATTGAATATCCTGCCATGCTGCAGGTGGCTAGTACAAAGCACAGTGAGATTGTAGGTACTCAATTTCTGTCTGCTGGATGGACTTAGAGACAATCCCATTAACAGAGTTATTTGACTTTCTGGTTGTTTTTAATTTTTGGCTGTACCGCGTGGCCTGTGGGATCCTAGTTTCCTGACCAGGGATTAAACTTGTGTCCCCTGAAGTGGAAGGGCAGAGTCATAACCACTGAACAGCCAGGGAAGTCCCTATTTTCCTTTTAAAGCATTTCCAAACAAATAAAGATGGATTTTACCAGAACAACTAGGTCTTTCTTGAGTTTTTTCTTAAAATTTATATTGAGTGCTGTGTGGCCAGGCATCCGCTAAATGCTGGCAATGGGAAGAGGAAGGAGCACAAGGTCCCTCAAGCTGTGTGCATGTGTTTCTAGGAGTGAAAATTATTAGTGTAACTTTAGTATACACAACAGATGTTTTGTTTGTGTTTTCTAAAAACAAAACTGAACTTTTACATCTAAAATGACCTCTATCTTCCTCAAAGTAAATACCCAAGAAAACTATGAAACAATTTCAATGGTGCCAAGAAATAAGGTTGTTAGAACTTTGGCGGGGATTTGTCTTCAGATTCTACTGACATATGCTTTGAACGTCCTCAGTGTTAGCAAGAATTGCCTTATGTTGATAAATTTAAGTGTTAGAAACAGGTCATTTGATATCAGACAATGTATTTATTCTTACTGCGACAGAAATGTCTCATTTTTAAAATTAGTGAATGTAGAGCAGTTAGCTTAGTACCTGGATGTCTAAGCTTTGAACATTTATTTCTGTTTTCTCATTATTAGTAGTAGGCTAGTGGCTGACTTCGCTTGAGAGAAGTTTCAGCTAAAAGTGAAATATGGCTAGAATGTAATGAGCCCAATTTTCTTGTGGGCTTAGCAAATGTGTTCTGAAGATTATTCCTAGAGGGAAATCTCTTCAATGTTCAATGTTTATTTACTTGAATCACTCCTAGTATGTATGCATTTAATCATTTTTTTACTTTGTAGCCAAACCTTTTGCCCTTAAACATCAGTAGTGAGGAATTCCTAACACAATAACAATGTCTCCTTAAATGGTTTTTGAACTTGCATAGTTCTTAAAAAAAAAATAACACTTTCTTTTTGGTTTTTAATTGCTTGATGATTCATTGACTTTGAACTTGCCTGATCTTAAACGAACCCTCTCCTCAGAACAAGGTCAAATCAGTTCACTGAGCTGACGTTTGCTCACTTATTTTTTCAAAAAGGTTTTGTATTATTTCAAAAGACAAATCTACTTAAAATACACTCCATGTGGAGGAAACAGTGTGCTAATAGACTGATGCATAGTCGTTAGATCCGATTTTATGATTACTCAAGTTAGGAAATGCTTCACTTTATATTTGCATTGGAATTCGTTCATGCATCCAGTCAACAATATTAATTGAGCACCTTCTCTATGTCATGTGTTATTATTTGTCCATTGGCATTTGTCCATGAACAAAAACAATATCTCTGCCCAGGTAAAACTTACATTTGGTGGTGGGGTAGACAGATCAACAAAAGCATAGAAAATTAGTGATTTAGTCTGTTAAAAAGTGGAACATGCTCTGGGGAAAACACAGCAGAGGAAGGGGACTGTGCCAGTCAGGAAAAGATTGCAATTTTAAGTAGGATGACCCCATATGACCGAGACAGGATGGAGGAAGGTTATCAGTGATGCATTTACGATCTTGGGAATCCTAGATCCTGTCTTGGTCACATGAGGTCATTCTACTCAAAACTGAATATTAATGTTTTAAAATTATTTCTGTAAAATGGTTTCTGCTACAGGGTAATTCTCTCCCTCCAGTGTTTCCTTCTAGATCCATGGATGTTCACACTTGTATGAGAATTTAGAGGTCAGTGTATGCAGGTCTTCTATTACACCAAGTCTCTGAAATGCTAAGTCACTTGACTGAAGGCCATATAATCAGCGAGGGTCGAGTTAACAGCATAGATTTTCTGACACTGAGTTTGCTGTTCTTTCTATCCTGTTGAGAGGGATCCTAACGGTGAAGACTTCAGACTGGCTACTGTGGGGTGTGTGTTAGGGGCACAGGTGCAATCAGACTCGAGCTGTTTTACTGCACCTTTGTGGCAAGTTGCTCTCACTTGATTTTGGTTTTGCCTTTGGTCAGTTACACTACTGACTAGGGTTCTCGGTCTTAATCAATCGAAATTGATGAGAGGCCAGTCAAGAAATTTAGCCAAGGCATTATTACTAGGGCTCATGCTGCAGCAAAGAGGAGGGAAAACAAATAACAGGTTCCCTTGCTTGCTCGCAAGTTGGTGCCTTATATGGGGTGGCAGTAGGGGTGTCAGGGAGATCTCCTGGAGAAGGAAATGTCAATCCACTCCAGTATTTGTTGCATGGGAAATTGCATGGGCAGAGGAGCCTGGTGGGCTGGGCTATTGTCTATTGGGTCACAGAGAGTCAGGACTTAAAGGACTTGTTGTGACTAAAGAACAACAAGGGGTGGGTCCAGGGCTCAGGCTGGAGGGGTGGCTTAGGTACTTTGCCCACTTCTTTGGTGATATTGTGTGCAGGGGGCTTGCACAGTATCTTGTTTTTGCCTCCTACTATTCAAAAGTGGCAGTTAGGTTTTTGGTCTCTTCGTATCATGTTGTCCATAATTTGCCCCAACCACACATGCACATGAATATTTTGTTTCTTTTACTTTGTTTTCATTTTGTTACTCGGGATATTTGTCCAGATGCAAGCACTGCAGCAAATGGTCTGCTAACAGGTCTTAGCCTGCCTCATTTAGACTTGCCTGTTTTAATCACCATTTTTCAGCACCCAGGAGAAGGGCTATAGTTCGAGGGTACATTCTGCCTTAGTAGTGTCTGAAGGCCAATTATCTGGGATTCTAAAGCTGGCCAGCTGAGACCTGGGGTTTATTTTGATGTACATACTTGAAAATGCATGAAAAAAATATTGCTGATTCCAAGGTGCATTTTTGTTGTAGCTCAAAATTAAATTATGTATTAAAATACATTAAATGATATTAACATTTCTAATATTATTAGAAAACGAGGACACACTGCTAACCACAGTAGGGTAAAAGAAATTGCGAAACTTGTCATTTATCGCATGACCCTTTCTTGAGACACCGATGAATTCTGATTCTTATCTTTTAGTTGGTTTCCCTTGTGTTAGTCCATCTCTGTGAGGAATTCTGTAGTTCGACCAAATTTTTGACTGCCTTGTCTCTGTTACTTGACATAGCCTGCCATGACCTTGTAGCTCTTGTGTTGCCTCTAATCAACATCATATTGCATGTTCTTTTCCAGGAACTGGAAATTTAGTTTGCAATTAACATTCTGCTATCACTTCTAATTTTATTCCTCTTATTTTGCTGATTACTATGCATTACAGTCAAATAGTGCTCCCTCAAGCCAAGTATATTGGGGCTTCCTAGGTGGCGCTAGTGGTAAAGAGCCTGCCTATCAGTTTTGGAGATGCTAAGAGATGTGGATTTGATCCCTAGGTCAGGAAGATGCCCTGGAGGAGGGCATGGCAACCCACTCCAGTATTTTTGCCTGGAGAATGCCATGGACAGAGAATCTTGGAGGGCTACAGTCCATGGGGTCATGAAGAGTCGGATACAACTAAAGCGACTATAAGCCAAGTGTATTATCTTAATACTATTTCATCACATGACAAAGATGAACCTTCTTGCTATTTTACAGTCTAGTTTTCCTCACTCTCTGTTATCTTTGCTACTCTTAAATAGAGTAAATTCCAAAGATCATGTTTTAAATTTGCCACCTGGGTAGGTCAAATCATCTCACATTGAGTACTGGACATTTTTTTTGCTTTCTTTCTTTTTATTATTTATTTATTTATCTGACTGTGCTGGCTCTTAGTTATGGCATGTGGGATCTTTAGCTGGTCATGTGAGCTCTTAGTTGCAACATGTGGGATCTAGTACCCTGACCAGGGTTTGAACCTGGGCTCCCTGAATTAGGAGTGTGGAGTCTTAGCCACTGGACCACCAGGGAAGTCCCCAAGCTCTGAACTTCTGATCTTGTTGCCAGATTGGCTTCTCTTTCAGTTGCATATCTGACTCAGCACCATCATTTACTTCATATCAGAAACTTGGGGGAAGGGGCAGTCAACCTAGGCACCTGCTTCTCCCCTACTTTCTATATCAGACTTGAATCCATTTTCTCCTCAACAGTGATAATATCCGTGTAATCCCTGGAGAAGGGAAAGTCAACCCACTCCAGTATTCTTGCCTGGAGAATCTCATGGACAGAGAGTCGGACATGACTGAAGTGACTTATCACACAGGCACACACGCAATTTTTGTCAAACCATAATAACTACTATCCTCTCTTATCTGGGTTACTATCAGAGCTTACTACCTGGCTTCTCCATATCCATTCTAGATGCTTCTCATGCACTCTCCACAGCAGGCAAAGTAACTTGTAGAAATGCACATATGGCCATGTCACACACCCACGTAAAGACTTGCAATGCCTTTCTATTGCTCTCAGGTTCAATTCCCAATTCATCTCTCTAGTTACAGGCTACTTCTCTCTTTGCTCCTTCATGATCCAGGCATGCTGGCCTCTATCAGCTCCTTCGAGTTTTACCGTGCATGGTGTTCCTCTTGCCTATCCTCCTAGAGTGATCTTTCTCTACTTCTCTACCCTTTCCTACCCCTTACAATTGGCCAACATGCATTTGCATGGAAACACACACACACACACACACACACACACCAGCAGGTGGCTAATTGATTCATTCTTCTTGTTCAAACATCAGTTCCTCAGAGAAATATTTCCTATGTTTCCGGGTTAGATTTTTGTCATCTTGATAGTAGTTCACAGAGTATATTTCACTTCTCCTTCCTATTAAACATCACAATTGCAATTCTTGCTCATTACAAAATGTGTCTTTCCCATTGAGATATAAACTCTGTAAGGGCAGCCCATTTCTGCTTTGTCTTCTGTTTCCCAACAAACGAAGTATAGTGAACATGGTAAATATTTACTGAGTGACGGAATGGCTAAATTAATATTGTTGTTCACCCCCTTGCTTTTGCTCTCTTTCTACTGGGCCTTCCTCATTTTGAATCATCATTCCACATTTGTAGAGCAAGTTTGAAAGATCTTAATGAATTAATATCTCTATATTCATTTAGCATTCTTAGATTCCTTTAAAGATGAGGAAACTAAGACTCCGTGAAGCTTAAAGATTCCCATCTTTTTCATGAAGAAAAAGACATGCATGCTGGTGTGCTCAGTCGTGTCTGACTCTTTGCAACCCTGTGAAATGTAATCCACCAGGCTTCCCTGTCCATGGGATTACCAGACAAGAATACTGAAGTGGGTTGCCATCTCCTCCTCCAAGGGATCTTCCCAACCCAGGGATCAAACTTGAGTCTCCTGTGTCGCCTACATTGCAGACAGACGTTTTTACCCACCATGTCATCGGAGAAGACTTTATGAAAAAACAGGGCATTAATATATTTTTAAAAATGCTTAGGGCATAAAATTTTTTTTAATTTTTATTTATTTATTTATTTTTTTATTGTTTTTGCCATACAATGACATGATATCACCATGGGTTTACATATGCTTCCCCTCCAGAACCCCCCTCCCTCCTCCCTCCTCCCCGGGAAATCTCGCTGCACCAGCCCCGAGCATCAATCCTGGGCTGGCGACTGATTAGACATATGATAATTAACATGTTTCAATGCCCTTCTCCCATATCATCCCACCCTTACCCTCATCCACAAAGTCCACGAGAAAAAATTTTTTTAAATGCTTAAGGCATGACCGAAATTCTTTGAACTATGTATCAAAATTAATAGATTTGATTTTTAGTTTCATGTACATATCACAAATAAAAATCAGGACATATTATATTCACTTATAAGTAAATAAAATAATTATTCACGAAATAATAATTTTTGATTTATGACTTTTTGTATATAAAAAAAATGTTATAAAAGGGGAGTTCCCTGATGGTCCAGTTCTTATGACTCAGCACTTTCACTGCTGTGGCCTGAGTTCAATCCCTGGTCCGGGAATTAAGATCCCACGAGCCATGTGGTGTGGCCAAAAAATAAATATTTAGTTACACATAGAGTATATCACCTTTTCTGAAGAGAAAGACTGGAAAATTTCTGGAGACTGTTAAATGTTCAATATTTGTGACTAGCATTGGAAAGAATTTTACGCTTTACCCTGGTAATCTGGTGCCACAAGAAATACATGACTTACAAAATTTTTTATAGCAGTGCTCCAGATGGTTCTCTCAGACCTAAGAATCCCATAATAACAAAACCTAACAAATATTTATTGAGCAATTGTATTGAACACTCTAGGTGTAAAGAGAAATGAGTTAACCGTTGCCCTCAAAAGTGTTCCTAATGTATCAGAGGAAAGAAGGTAAAAATAATGACTAATATTTATCAAGCTGTAAATCAGATGTTTTTACACAATGCTGACACAATTAGGGCTATCATTATATTTATTTTAAAGTAAACTAAGACTCAGTGATTTTTAAAAAAGCTATAAAAAAACAGTCAGTGACCGATAGGACAGAAATTTGTGTTCAAGATCCCATACAGCAATATGAACTTTGGAACCCACATCGTTAACCACTTCTCTGTGTTTCCTCAGGTTCAAAATGACAGAATGTCTTCTTTGGAAAAATGTCTGTTTAGTTCTTTGGCCCACTTTTTCATTGGGTCGTTTATTTTTTTGGAATGGAGCTGCAGGAGTTGCTTATATATTTTTGAGATTAATTGTCCATTGCTTTGTTTGCTATTATTTTCTCCCATTCTGAAGGCTGCCTTTTCACCTTGCTTTTAGTTTCCTTTGTTGTGCAGAAGCTTTTCATTTTAATTAGGTCCCATTTGTTTATTTTTGCTTTTATTTCCAGTATTCTGGGAGGTGGGTCATAGAGGATCCTCCTGTGATTTATGTCGGAGAGCATTTTGCTTATGTTTTCCTCTAGGAGTTTTATAGTTTCTGGTCTTATGTTTAGATTTTTGATCCATTTTGAATTTATTTTTGTGTATGGTATTAGAAAGTGTTATAGTTTCATTGTTTTACAAGTGGTTGTCCAGTTTTCCCAGCACCACTTGTTAAAGAGATTGTCTTTTCTCCATTGTATGTTCTTGCTCTTTTGTCAAAGATAAGGTGTCCATAGATGTGTGGATTTATCTCTGGGCTTTCTATTTTGTTCCATTGATCTATACTGCTGTCTTTTTGCCAGTACTATACTGTCTTGATGACTGTGGCTTTGTAGTATAGCCTAAAGTCAGGCAGGTTGATTCCTCCTGTTCCATTCTTCTTTCTCAAGATTGCTTTGGCTATTCGAGGTTTTTTGTATTTCCATACAAATTGTGAAATTATTTGTTCTAATTCTCTGAAAAAGACCTCTGGTAGCTTGATAGAAATGGCATTGATTCTATAGATTGCTCTGGGTAGTATACTGATTTTCACTATATTGATTCTTCCAATCCATGAACACAGTATATTTCTCCATCTATGGCTAACAAACACATGAAAAGATGCTCAACATCACTCATTATCAGAGAAATGCAAATCAAAACCACAATGAGGTACCACTTTACACCAGTCAGAATGGCTGCCATACAAAAGTCTATAAGCAATAAATGCTGGAGAGGATGTGGAGAAAAGGGAACCCTCTTACACTGTTGGTGGCAATGCAAAATAGTATAGCCACTATGGAGAACAGTGTGGAGATTCCTTAAAAAACTGGAAATAGAACTTCCATATGACCCAGCAATCCCACTGCTGGGCATACACACCGAGGAAACCAGAACTGAAAGAGACACGTGTACCCCAATGTTCATCGCCGCATTGTTTACAATAGCCAGGACATGGAAGCAACCTAGATGTCCATCAATAGACAAATGGATAAGAAAGCTGTGGTACATATACACAATGGAATATTACTCAGCCATTAAAAAGAATTCATTTGAATCAGTTCTACTGAGGTGGATGGAACTGGAGCCTATTATCCAGTGAAGTAAGCCAGAAGGAAAAACAAAAATACAGTATACTAATGCATATACATGGAATTTAGAAAGATGGTAATGATAACCCTGTATGCAAGACAGCAAAACAGATGCAGATGTATAGAACAGTCTTTTGGACTCTATGGGAGAGGGCAAGGGTGGGATATGCGAGAATGGCATTGAAACATGTTAATTATCCTATGTGAAATCAATCGCCAGCCCAGGTTTGATGCTCAGGGCTGGTGCACCGGGATGACCCAGAGTGAGGGAATCTGGAGGGAGGTGGGAGGGGGGTTCTGGAAGGGGAACATATGTATACCCATGGCAGATTCATGTCAATGTATGGCAAAACCAACACGATAATGTAAAGAAAAAAAAATGACAGAGTGTTTCAAAAGTAGAGCTGAGATCTTTTCTCAGGAATCTATTGTGCTACTTAAAGATATATATATTTTTTGAGAGCCTATATATCCACATTTGACCTTTTCCAAAAAAAGAAAATCACATAGATTAATGCTAAATGCAGCTCTATTAGAGAGGATGAATATTTGAGGTACATGTTTTGTTGTTGAAAGGATACTTAGAATAGTCTCATCTGTGTGCCAAGGAAACCAATTCAAATTCATGAAAATGTAAAACCAACCTGTATCAACAATTGTTATATATTTTCAACAGTGTCTTATAAGTAAATTCAGGCCTGTTAAAACTACTGAGCAGGAGTATGTTTGAATGATTTAATAGGCAGTTTTCAGAGATAGTTTCTGAATGAGATAGCTCTCAGCATAGCCTTGAGACTGGGAAAACTGGTTAATTAAATCCAGAAAGGTGTTGTCATGTGCTCTATGGGTGGAATGTGTGTGAGAAGAGTTTTTTTTAGTATTTATAACTGCTACTAGCTTGGGAGTGATAGCAGGAAGCCTAGTTTACGTGTCTGGATTGTCTAACTCTACGTGTTCCTTGATTTTTTTTCTCTTCCATTATGGTTTATTAAAGAACATTGAATGTAGTTCCCTATGCTATATAGTAGAACCTTGTTGTTTACCTGTTTTTTTTTAAAATTTATTTTTCATTGGAGGATAATTGCTTTACAATGTTGTATTGGTTTCTGCCAAACACCAACATGAATCAGCCCTAAGTATACAAATGTCCCCTCCCTCCTGAAACTCCCTCCAATGATCCCCGCCCCTCCTATCCCACCCCTCTAGGTTGTCAGAGCACCAGGTTTGGGCTCCATGCATCATACAGTAACTTCCCATTAGCTATCTGTTTTAAATATGGTAATGTATATATTCCAAAGCTACTCTCTCAGTTCATCCCACCCTCTCCTTCCCTTGCTGTGTCTACAAGTCTGTTCTCTATGTCTGCATCTCTACTCTTGCCTGCAAATGAGTTCATCAGTACCATTTCCCTTGCTGTTGTCATTTAGTTGCTAAGTCATGCCCGACTTTTTGTGACTCCATGGACTATAGCCTGCCAGGTTCATCTGTCCATGGAATTTCACAGGCAAGAAGACTGGAATGGGTTGCTATTTCCATCTCCAGGGGATCTTCCTAACCCAGGGATTGAACCCACATGTCCTGCATTGGCAGGTGGATTCTTTATCATTGAGCTACCTGGGAAGCCCACCATTTTTCTAGATCCCATATATATGTGTTAATGTATGAGATTTGCTTTTCTCTTTCTGACTTACTTCACTCTGTGTAACAGGCTTTAGGGTTATCTACCTCACTAGAATTCAAATGTGCTCCTTTATATGGCTGAGGAATATTTCATAGTGTGTATGTACCACAACTTGCTTATCTGTTCATCTGTTGATGGACATCTAGGTTGGTCTCATGTTCTCGCTATTGTAAATAGTGCTGCAATGAACAGTGGAGTTTTTTTCAATTGCAGTTTTCTCAGGGCATATGCCTAGTAGTGGGACTGCTGGGTCACATGGTAGTTTTATTCTTAGTTTTTCAAGGACTCTCCATACTGTTCTCCATAATGACTGTATGAATTTACATTCCCACCAACAGTGCAAGAGGGTTCCCTTTTCTTCACACCCTCCCCAGCATTTATTATTTGTAATTTTTTTGATGATGGCCATTCTGACTGGTATGAGTATAGTAGTTTGCATCTGTTACTCCCATTTCAGGATTTCACAATTTATGTAGCTATTTCCTTTAAAGGAAGGAAAGGAAGTATCCAGGGAAATGGGGATAATTGTAAGAATGAATAAAAATATGGAATGGGAAAGCAAGGCTGCATAATATTAAGATCTTTTTCTCCCCCTCAACATTCAGACATTCCTTAAGCCCATAATTTTCACTTCTACGTTGGTGGAAGACAATGTTTTTACATAATACAGTGAAGATTATCACTGTCCTAAGCATGTCGTATAGTAAGAAGGAAAATTCCAGCCAAAAATGTAGATCTTTTCTCAGGATATGTGTACACACACACATACCTCCCCCCCACACACATACTCATGTATGTGGGCTTCCCAGGTAGCACTAGTGGTAAAGAACCCTCCTGCCAATGTGGGAGATGTAGATGTGGGTTTGATCCCTGGGTCAGGACGATCACCTGAAGGAGGGCATGGCAATCCATTCCAGTATTCTTGCCTGGAGAATCCCATTGACAGAGGACCCTGGTGGGCTACAGTGCATATGGTCACAAAGAGTCGGACACAGCCGAAGCAACTTAACACATGCGCGTGCGCACACACACACACACACACACACACACACACACACACGACTTCTCTGATAGCTTGGTGATAAAGAATCTGCTTGCCAATGCAGGAGATGTGGATTCAATCTCTGGTCCGGGAAGATCCCCTGGACAAGGAAATCGCAATCCACTCTAGTATTCTTGCCTGGGGAATCCCACGGACAGAGGAGCCTGGTGTGCTACAGTCCATGGGGTTGCAAAGAGTCAGACACAACTTAGCAACTGAACAATAACAACATATATTCCTGGAAACTCATCTTAGAAAAATAATTGTAAATACAAAAAGCTTTATGACAGACTTAATTATTACAATGTTGTTTGAAATACAAATGATACACTGGAAAATAATTATCCAACAGTATAGGAACAAAAGTAAATTATGATTTTTTACTATTTTCATATGTAAGAGGACTGTGGAATAACATAGCAAGGGTTTATCATGTAAAAAATAAAAACACAGGATACAAGATTGTTTTTACCATACAATTACAATTGTACAATACTGCTTGCACATAAAAAGCCCTGAACATTTAGGTAAAGAAAATGTAAATTATTATTTCCAAAATTTACAAATATATATGTTCTACTATTCTGCAAGTAGCGTGATATATTTTTGTAAGTGTGACACTTTTTTGTTTCACAAACTTTATTGAAAATAAAGCTTGTGTTTTTTTTTGACTTCTATAGAGTTTTATCAGATTACAAGGAACTGTCATTTAGAATGAAGAATTCGCATGATAATGTCATTTTCTGTTTAAATATTTGATTGTATGTTGTGTGCAAGGCATTGTGCTATGTGGCACAGCTTCTGTAGCAGATAACAAGGAATAAAAATTTGTCCTTGGTGTGAAGAAATTCACAATTAGTGAATAAATATAATCGTGCCATACAATAACATTTTTATAGTTAAATTTAGCACAGATTGTTATATTATGGACAATTCAGATAATGAATTTGTCTGATAAAGAAAGATAGATGTTCTGTTCAATATGGAACTGATACAATTCTGTGTTGAAAAAAAAATTCAGTATTAAAGTCAAATTTATAAAACTCTTGCCAAGCCATGTAACAGAATTTTGGAAAAACTGGCTGAATCCAGATTTGATGATCTGGTACTTACTCCAGGAAGAGCCATTAATAATAACAGCTTACATTTGTTGAACAATTACTCTACACCATATCCTGTTTTACCGGGGTCCAGCCCCAGCTGGTCCAGGGGTCTTGAGGGATGAGTGGCGTCGGTGAAGTACTGAGCTGAGTCAGTGTGTTGATGGAGCAGACTCTCACTTTATTGGTGTTGGTTTACAGTTTTATGCCCAAAGAACATCCCCATTACATCACATGTTACTCAAGGTTACATTTTGCTCTTATCAGGCACAGCTGTGTGGAAGCTTGAGGGAAAGGCTAGTCTTGAAACTGTTTTTATTCCAGTGACCTCGACCACTATCTGTCTCATTCTGTTCTGAAAATCTTGCCTATAATTATTGTCTCACACCAGCTATTTTATACCTATAGAGAAAATAAATGAGGGGTCAACTAAGGCAGGTACAGCTGATTGTGTTATGTCCGTACACTCCCGGTTTTTACAAGGAAAGGGAACAATGAGACAGTCTAGCAGCACTGCTTTAGCAATAAAACCCTATTAACCTTATATAACTACTATAATGAATTCCTATGCCTACACTATCCTAAAGCAATCAATGTCTCCAACTATTCTGGCTACAGCTATGAGCATTCCTGAGTCTCATCCCTCCTGGTCTCTTCAAGGAAGGGAGCCTCCACCGTGGAGTGGTCAGGAGAGTGGGAGGTGGAAAGGTGACCCAAGTACGAACCTGTCTGGTGGTGGCTTTGCCATGACCCCCAGGACGGCATGAACAGAGCTCCCAAGAAAAATACTTGGAGGGGCCTTGCCCAGGAATGCCCCGATAAGGAAAATCCACTTTGCAGTTTCCTTCTCAGTCTCGTGACTTTGTCATCTGAGTGAGGGGGCATCCTGATGGCTCCCAGCACTGTTTTAAGAGTTTCTCTTATTTTTCATTTAATCTTCCCCCAAACCCTATGAAAAAAGTGCTCTCATCAGCATCCCATGTTTAGAAGTCAGAAAATAGAAGTATTTAGAAATTATGTGATTTTCACAAGTCACATAGTATTAATACATGAAGGACCATGCTGAGAGCTACTACATAACTTCATGGTAAAGTCAAATTATCTGAGAATTTGACCATATTCACTGCATCCTTTATTCAAAAGGTAACAAAAAATGTTGCATAGATGAGATTGAGCACTTTCAAGGTGGTATAGTTAAAGACTACAGGTGGACAATAAGCACATGAAAAGATAACCAGCATTGCCAATTATTGGAGAAATGTAAATCAAAACTATAATGAAGTAGCATTGCTCAGTATGACCATCATCAAAGTCTACAAATAGTAAATGCTGGAGAAGGTGTGGAGAAAAGGGAACCCTCCTACCTACATAGTTGATGTGAACTTAAATTGGTGCGGCCATTATGGAAAATAGTATGGAGGTTCCTTTAAAAACTATAAATAGAACTACCATATGATTCAGCAATCCCATTTCTGGGCATATACCTGGAAAAGATGAAAGCACTAGTTCAGAAAAATATGTGCACCCCAATGTTCATATCAGGACTGTTTACAATAGCCCCATGTAGGCAACATAAATATTCATCAACAGGTGAATTGATGAAGAATATGTGGTGTATGTGTATGTATATATATGTATATATGGCATATTAGCCACAGAAAGAATGAAATAATGCCATTTGCAGCAACATGGATGGACCTAGAGATTATTGCACTAAGTGAAGTGTCAAAGACAAATATTATATGATATTGCTTACATATGAAATCTAAAAACTAGTACAAATGACCTAATTTATAAAGCAGAAACAGACTCAGATATGGAAAAAAAATTATGATTACCATAAAAAAAATGAGAAGGCAGGGTAGAGGGATAAATTGGGAGTATGGGATTGACAGACACATACCAACAGATATACACTATGTATAAAATAGATAAACACAAGGATTTACTATATAGCACAGGGAACTATATTCAGTATCTTGTAAGAAGCTATGATGACAAAGACCATAAAAACTGAGTCACTTTATTCTACACCTGAAACTAACATAATATTGTAAATCAACTATACTTCAGTTAAAAAGAAAGAAAGAAAACCAAAACATATTGTGAGAGGAATGAGTGATGTAATGGCTAATTTTGTATGTCCACTTGACTAACTATAGGGTTCCCAGATTAAACATTATTTCTGGGTCTGCCTTGCAGTCTTTTGGATGGGGTTAGCATTTGAATTGGTAGATTCAGTAAAGTATTATCATCTCCAGTGCGGGTGGACACCATCCAGTCCATTGAGGGCTTGAACAAAAGAGGAAGTCACTTCTTGTTTTTACTGCCTCAGAGATGAGCCGGGACTTCTCATCTCACCTTCTCCTGTTCTCAGACTGAGATTTACACTATTGTCTCCCCTGGTTCTCAGGCCTTTGGATGGGGAATGAATCGCGTCACTTACTTTCCTGGGTCTCCAGCTTGCATAGATTGTGAGACTTTTCAACCTTCGTGTTTATGTGAGTCTGTTCCTCATAATTTCTACACACACACACACACACACACACACACACACACACACAATCATTTCTGATTCTCCCAAGAGTCCTGCCTAATACAGGAAGGAGGCATATGGGTGGAAAAGCAGAGCAAAGGACAAGCCAATGGGAACAGGATATGGGCTGATTTGGGTTATATGTTCTATTTAATCCATTCCATCAGTTACAGTTCTGCTTGATGCTGCAAACAGGGAATCAAAAAATAGTAAAATTAGATTATCTAGCTCTTCTGGCCTGGGGTTCTGTTAAATGGATTTAGACACTGGTCTGATGGCTAAATTTCATTTAAGTGGGGAGGGAGCTTGGCCATAACCAGGACAATCCTGCATTCAGGCATTTGCCTAAAAATTATTTATCCATTGCTCGGGAAATTCCTACACTCTTGTCTGTTCTCTATCTTTCCTTTTAGATAGAAAATGATAATAACACAATCAACCAAAATTAAATGAGGACTGTATGTCAAGTAGGGACTCCTATATATCATACAGGAGAGTGTTTGTAACAACAATCTCATTTACTGTGTTGATGGTTAGAAAACACTAAACAATGACAACGTGTAGTTTTCTCATACAAAGCAAAACCACAGCAACATAACCGCCCCCACCCCCGCACCCCCCCCCCACCGCCCCACAAAATGAAATGTTTTTGTTTTTCTTCTTTTACAAGGTACAAGCTGGCTCAGGACATGGAAGTACACAGTACTGGCACCTATTATCAGGAACCTACTAAGGCGTGAAAGAACTAGAGTTTTCAATCAGAAAGTGTATGAAACCCTAAGTCTTTAGGGAAACTAATGAAACGTTGCTAAGTGCTACCAAATCACAATGTGGCAGCACTTCTTACTTGCTGTTTCAACGGTTCTCCACAGGGCAGCCGGGTGTCTTTTCAAAATACAAATCTGCTCTGGTCAGCCTTTTGCTACATACAGTTCCAAGGGCTTCCCAGGACCCTTAGGATAAAGATCAAATGCTTCCTGAGATCAAAGAGTTTGTGTAAAGCCTATGCTGTCTTCCTTTCTGGTCTTCTGTCCAACAATACCTCCTACTCCCCTTTATTCTAAGAGCTCCATCCACACTGACCTCAGGCAGAATGCATTTCCTCCAGCCATGGGACATTTGTATATGCTCTTTCTTCAGCCTACGTTCTACGTTCCTTCTCGCATCTTAAGCTCCTTTAACTAGTTAATTTCTAATTCTTCCTTTATCTGTGTTCATGTTGTGTCCAAACTCTTTGCAACCCCATGGACTGCAACCTGCCAGGCTTCTCTGTCCATGGGACTCTCCAGGCAAGAATACTGGATTGGGTTGCCATGCCATCCTCCAGGGGCTCTTCCTGACTCAGGGATCAAGACTGTGTCTCCCGCAGCTCCTGCACTGAAGGCAGATTCTTTATCACTGAGTCACCAGGGAAGCCCAGTTCTTCCTTCACACCTTAGCTCAATCATTACTTCCTTCCCTGACATCCCTGTAGGGACACAGTTATCACTGAGTCACCAGGGAAGCCCAGTTCTTCCTTCACACCTCAGCTCAATCATTACCTCCTTCCCTGACATCCCTGTAGGGACACAGTGTTGTTCAACTCCAGAGGCGCTGCTCACATTATATTCTATGGTAATAGTACTTTCTGGAGTCCTGTCCCTGCAGCCAAATAGAGTTGGGCATCCCTGGAGAAAGTGGATTAGGCATGGCTTTCTTGACATAAGAGAAGCCATTTTGGGCCTAAATTATTTTGTGATCTAAGCCTGGTCACAATGCTTGACCTTGAACTGTTCTCAGTAGTTACTGATCTTAAGAAAAAACAGAATACAGAAACAGGGCTTCCCTGATGGCTTAGTGGTGAAGAATCTGCCTGCCAATGCAGGAGACACAGGTTTGATCCCTGATCTGGGAAGATCCCACATGCAGTGGACCAACTAAGCCCGTGTGCCACAGCTATTGAGCTTGTGCTCTAGTGCCTATGAGCTGCAACCACTGAGCCCATGTGCTGCAACTACTGAAGCCTGTGAGCCTAGTGCTGGGGCTCAGCAACCAGAAAAGCCACCACAAGGAGAAGCCCATGCACTGCAACTAGAAGAGTAGCCCCCTCTTGCTGCAACTGTTAGGGGAAGCATACTGGCTGAAACCACCCACCCCGGCCAGGCACCATAGTAACAATTTGCTTGAATTGTTTTATGACAGGAAGTCCTAGTAAGAAACACAGAACTAATAAGCCACCATCAATTGGAAGAGTTCGGAGAAGGTCAAAAGGAGACACCACGTTTCTGACCACCTCCAAGAATCCTTCTCTCTGGCATCCATCTTGGCTGAGCCAATGCATGTGCCACCAGGAAGGTCTCTGAGTCAGAATGATTGGCCAAAGACAACCCAGAAATGAATCCCGTTACCATAGAATCTGAGACTGTGCGCATGTGGCAGAGCAGTTCTCCTGGGTTCTCCTACCCTACTGCTCTTCACTCAGCCCCTTCTTCAATAAAGTCTCTTGCTCTGTCAGCAAGTGTGTCTCCTTGTACAATTCATTTCTGAGTGTTAGACAACAGCCCATTCTGGTCTGTTTCTGGTAGGGCCAAGTTCCAGTCCTCCCTTCTTTGGAGGCCCAGGGCAAAGTCCTGTAATGCCTGGGTATCTGAAGATGGCAAGAGAAGTCTGTAAGGCCACCCTTTTGGCCCCTCTCTCCTGCCTCCTCCCCCCTTTTCTTTCAACCTGGTCTCTTTTCTCCCCTTTGAAATCTTTGAAGACCTGAGATATTTTCATTTTTTCTGTTAATACTTGGATCTGAACTTCTGTGACTCAATAGGAGGCTTTCTGAGAGACTGTAATCTTTTATTTAAGGGAGTGTCTGATTAGGATGTCTGGGTCTATGTATGTGTTTTATACTCTGTGATTTGTGTTGT
This sequence comes from Antilocapra americana, assembly GCA_007570785.1. NCBI lineage: Eukaryota > Metazoa > Chordata > Mammalia > Artiodactyla > Antilocapridae > Antilocapra > Antilocapra americana. Next base: position 17,583 of record SRVM01004482.1, on the reverse strand, counting down.
GATTTGCGATGGTCATTTTGCTTTGTGTGGTCATCATTTTGTTTAGACCTCAGAGAAAGTTGGTTTAGGTAAAATTCTTAAAAATCAGTTCCCAAACTGGTTCTTCTTTTTTGCGTATACAATTAGTAAAAACAAACTTGATCAAAAGACTTTAGAATTCTGATGCTGTGCCTTGAAACCAGGGTTCTCAGGAACACTTATCTAGATCATCTCTCTAACTCCTGAGATGGAGGGAAAAGCAGGAAGATGCCTTTAAAATTTTTATTTATTCCAACTTTTCTTTATAAACTACTGAATTTTATATTGTAATATCTGATTAATGACTAAGTTTAGAAAATGAAGCTAGATCTCATGTTGTGTCTGTCTGGATATATGTATGTCTCGGTGTGTGTCTTTGTCTCTGGATAATACTGTTGAGATTAATTTATAAATGAGTTCTATTTAACTGGCTTAAGGAAAAGTAAGTGCTTACACATGAAACAATTCCAGATTAAGCTAAATAAATTTCAGGTTAACATGAACTGGGAAGTATTCAGTATTAAATTAATATCTGGTAATATAGACATGTCTTTAGAACCATCAATAAGTATAATACTTCTGTTGTCCCTCTAGGATTACTAGAGGTCAAATGAGACTGTATTCTATCTGTTATAAATTTGTTAACAAGAAAAGGAACTTAATGGGAAAAAAGTTTTAAGGGAAGTGTTTTCAGTAAAAGAAGGTGTAAGAAATGAAAAAGTACTGAAATGGGTGAGTTATGCATGATGAAGATTTTCTAAAATTAGATTATAATTAATTGGGTAATTGGATTTTGTTAGAAACGACTCAGCCATAGGAAAACTGGTTAGAACCAACTAGGTCCAAGATGGTGGAATCAACTTTCATTAGACCTTGAGCTTCAATATGTATACCCATTGTAAAATATCAGCAAGTTAAGTGATATACCCACTAGTATTGGCTAAATTTAACTAAGTGTTCTTGACCCTTTTGATTTTTTGGACAAAATTTCCTAAATCAAATTCTATTAAAGTTCTTTTGACTTCAACTAACTTTGGGATGTTACAAAGGGCCCCTGAAACATTCCACAGAAAAATACTAAACTAAGTAGGTTTATTTGGTATATAAAATTACATGGGAAATATTATATTATCAATGAGTAATATATCCTTTTATGTTATATTTTATGGTAAATGTTACTAATATAGATATCCTAGAAATTACATGGAGTCCTAAAATTCTGATATGTCCTAGTATTCTAATGGGAAAACTGATGACTTCATGAAGGTTAACAAAAGGACTGAATTAACTAGTGAATATGCTTATAACTTCTATGGTTTCTATTTGAAAAAATTACTAGTTTGAATGTGTGTTTTCCAGGAGCCTTCTCCTCAAACTAAATATGACAGTAGTATGGTAAAGTTACACTGTATAAACAAATTGAAATATTTATCTTTTCTCTCTGTCTGACCCCTCCAAAAATTGGAAACTTTTTGGTTTCCAATAACTTTGTCAAATAATTTAGGAAGATTATCTCATTAACAGGTACAGAAATCTCAAGGAATTTTTGAGACCTTGAGAAAGGAGGAAATTTACCTAGATTAGGCAAAATCTATGATAAGCCTTTTGCATGTCTTTCTTAGCTGTGAAAAAACTTTTTTAAAAGTTCAGTCTGGTGAATGGATAAGGAAGTTGTGGTACATATACACAATGGGATATTACTAAGCTATAAAAAAGAATGCATTTGAGTCAGTTCTAATGAGGTGGATGAAACTGGAGCCTATTATACAGACTGAAGTAAGTCAGAAAGAGAAACACCAACACAGTATATTAATGCATATATATGGAGTTTAGAAAGACAGAAACGATGACCCTATACACAAGACAGCAAAAGAAACATAGATGCAAAGAACAGACTTTTGGACTATGGGAGAAGGTGAAGGTGGGATGATTTGACACAATAGCTTTGAAACATGTATATTACCATATGTAACATTGATGGCCAGTGTAAGTTCAGTGCGTGAAGTAGAGCACTCAAAGCCAATGCTCTGGGACAACCGAGAGGGATGGGATGGGGAAAGAGGTAGGATGGGGAAATACAGGTACACCGATGGCTGATTCATGTCGCTGTCAAAAACCACCACAATATTGTAAATTAATTAGCATCCAAGTAAAATAAATGAATTTTTTTTAAAGTTCAGTTTGAGACTCTATAAAACTTTCAGCAAAGTAAAAAGTCTGTGATCAATTATGGTTATATAAATCAACAGGCCAAGTTTATTGAAATCAGACCTATTTCATAAACAAACTAGTCTTAATTTGGTTATATTTGGTAAAAATGAGGGTGATTTTAGGCAGAAAATGATGTTTCAATGAATACTAAATTCCAGTTTGTTAATGAAGGTCTGCATTTACTAAGACTCATTTCCTGGATAGTTCTTTGCTGTTAGGGTATAGTAATGTAAAATTTAATTAAATTATTAGAAGACACCCTAAGTTTGTTTCTGAAGCTTATCTCAGTAATCTATCTTTGAACAAAGATCAGGTGCCTCACGACTTGCAACCAGAACTAGAAAAAGACAAAAGCGACTGTCTCCAACATGGATGGAAGAACCTTTTTATCAGGTACTCTTAGCTAGCTCATGCACAGTTAAGGGGAAATGGCTCTTAGATTAATTCCCACTTCCAAAGGCCCTTACACTGGACTAGTGTATAGAGAGGACTGCTGACCTGAATTCACCTTAAAACGGCGCTCAGAGGAAACTGCAGTATACTAGGATGAGAGGAAGATAACATCAGAAGTAGACAACTTGCCCAAGATGCTAGACCTGATTCATATGATCATTTATAATGCTTTCTTAACTTCTCCAACCTTTACATATATATCACATATTTTTCTATTATAGACATGATCCTATGCTAGTTAGAAATCAGTAAAATTGTTGGGTTTGTGGGCAATTACCTATGTCTAGCTCTGGGTTGCCTTGGTGAATTTCTCTACTCCAAGGCTCTAATTGGTTGGACATGAGCAAATTTACTTTAAAAGGAAAATTATAGTCATATTAAGGTCACTATTGATATTACTAGATGGAATCACCTCACCTGGCCCATTAACAATGCTTGCTCTGACTCTGGCCATAGATTTAAATTTTTTTTTAGGGTCACTCAAATTCAATCAGAATGATGAGCTAAGTCTCAACCAAATCCTCTAGTATATTAAAAGGAAATCTCCCACAAGTATGGGATAGACTTATATAGATAACACCAAGCTATGATAATTTAAATTTAAAATACCCTCTAAATGGTCATGAAATGCCCCCCATAACAGTCTAGTTTATGATCATGAGGGGATTCTGCCAACTAGAAACTGGCACTTTCCATCTACCTCTACAAAGATTAAATCATGGCCACTGCATCTGTAGACCTTCAACACCCCTTAAAGGAGTACAGAGCAGAGATAAGGAGTGAGGCTCTCTGTGCTCTGGGAAAAACTGGCAGAACAGGCCTTCAGATAGTTAAGATATTTTCAGGAGGAGATTTTATGAGTCCCAATTCTTGCATCTTCTCATACCTAGAGAAATACTAACATCATTATTAATGGTGACATCTACTTTGGCTATTAAGGAGAATATTACAATTAAAAGTAAAAAAAATACTGAATGGGGGGAGGGACTAAGATGGCGGAGGAATAGGACGCTGAGTCCACACTCTCCCCAACAAATACACCAAAGGAACATTTAAATACCGAACAAACTCCATAAATCAACATCTGAATGCTGGCAGAGGTCTTCAGGCATCTGGAAAGACAGCCCATTGCCGACGAAAGAAGGTAGGACCAAAGGAAAAAAAAAAGTAAAAAGAGGCAAAGAGGCAGGGACTGAGATTCATCTCAGAAGGGGAGCCTCGAAAGAGATAAAGGTTTACGAACGTCAGGAAACATTCTCACTGGTGGAACTGAGAGATCTGAGGCGAATCTCAAAGAGCATAAAAGCCGGGACTTAGAAGCCGATAAATAGTTAAGACCCTTGGAGAACGGAGCGGCGGCTGGTCGCCCCATCCCCCACGAGCCAGCGGACTGCTCAGGGAGGGGCGGGCCACGCGCTTAGGGGGAGGACTGAGATTGAACGCCTGGGGCAGACTGAGGGTCCTAACCGAGGGTGCTAACCGGAGATAGACCGCTGGGTAGCCTTCCCGAGGAAGACCCTCGCCAGGCTCACGAACAGAACAAAGGGGAGCGGGGACTCGGACCCCGGCGCGAGACAGCCGGGTGGAACAGGGAGGCTGCGGGCTACGGAGAGCGCCCCTGCGAGGCTTCTGCCCCCAAACCGCAGGCAGAATTGGGTGCTAGCCAAGACCTCTGGGGACTCTGGACAGTCGCCACCAGAATTCGGCGCTTCTCATATCTGAGAAAACGCCCCCAGCCGCACACTGAAAAAACCGAGCAGCTGGGCCGGGGGAGGGGAGAAGCCGCAGCCCCCCAACTGCGTCACCAGAGTGCGCTGCCAGAGTCTGCCGCTGCACATCTGAGAAGACACGCCCAGCTGCAAGCAGAAAGAGCCGAGCGGCTGGGCCTGGGGAGAGGAGAAGCCACAGCCTCCAACTGCGTCATCAGAGTGCACCGCCAGCCGAGAGCCTGAGCAGAGGGGGCGGGAAAAGCGCAGGCACCACGAGCGGGGCAAATCCCAGAGCGCTGAATAGACACTGAAGGGGCCAGCAGAGGTCGCCAAATCAAGCAGGACAGACCGCTTAAGATTCCAACCAGGAAACTCTGACAAAACACTCATCCAACCCCTCCCATAGTGAGGAAACCCCACAATAAAGGGACAACACACCAAGATAAACAAGATGAAAAGGCAGAGAAATACCCAGCAAGTAAAGGAACAGGATAAATATCCCCTAGACCAAACAAAAGACGAAGAGATAGGAAGTCTACCTGACAAAGAATTCCGAATAATGATAGTGAAAATGATCCAAAACCTGGAAAATAAGTTGGAGTTTCAGTTCAATAACCTGCAGGCAAGGATTGAGAAGATGCAGGTAAGCTTTAACAAGGACTTAGAAGAAATGAAAAAGAGTCAAAATACAATAAATAATGCAATAAATGAGATCAAAAACACCCTGGAGGGAACCAACAGTAGAATAACAGAAATAGAAGACAGGATAAGTGAAATAGAAGATAGAATGGCAGAAATAAATGAAACAGAAAGGAATAATGAAAAAAGAATTAAAAGAAATGAGGACAATCTCAGAGACCTCTGGGACAGTATTAAACGCACCAATATTCGAATCATAGGAATCCCAGAAGAAGAAGACAAAAAGAAGGACCATCAAAAAATTCTTGAAGAAATTATGGTGGAAAATTTCCCTAAATTGGGAAAGCAAATAACATCTCTGGTCCAAGAAACACAGAGGGTCCCAAATAGAATCAGCCTCAAGCGGAGCACCCCAAAACACATATTAATCAAATTAACAAATATCAAATAAAAAGACCAAATATTAAAAGCAGTGAGGGAGAAGCAAAAAATAACCCACAAGGGGAATCCCATAAGGATAACAGCTGATCTCTCAATAGAAACACTTCAGGCCAGAAGGGAATGGCAGAGCATTCTTAAAGTCATGGAAGAAAACAAACTACAACCCCGATTACTGTACCCAGCAAGGATCTCATTCAAATTTGAAGGAATATTCAAAAGTTTTTCAGATAAGCAGAAATTGAGAGAATTTACCAATACCAAACCAACCCTCCAACGAATGCTAAAGGATCTTTCCTAGATAGGAAACACGGATGGGATATATAATCTCGAATCGAAAACAATAAAACAGAAGAAATGGCATCAGGATCATATTTATCAATAATTACCTTAAATGTAAATGGGCTGAATGCCCCAACCAAAAGACAAAGACTGGCCGATTGGATACAGAAGCAAGACCCCTATATATGTTGCCTACAAGAGACCCACCTCAAATCTAAGGACATATATAGACTGAAAGTTAAAGGCTGGAAAAAGATATTCCATGCAAATAGAGACCAAAAGAAAGCAGGAGTGGCAATACTCATATCAGATAAAGTAGACTTTAAAATAAAGGCGGTGAAAAGAGATAAAGATGGACATTACATAATAATCAAAGGATCAATCCAAGAAGAAGAAATAACAATTATAAATATTTATGCACCCAACATAGGAGCACCACAATATGTAAGGCAAATGCTAACAAGTATGAAAGGGGAAATTAACAACAACACAATAATAGTGGGAGACTTTAATACACCACTCACACCAATGGATAAATCAACTAAACAGAAAAGTAACAAGGAAATTCAAACTTTAAATGATACAATAGACCAACTAGACCTAATTGATATCTATAGGTCACTCCACCCCAAAACAAGGAATTTCACTTTTTTCTCAAGCGCACACGGGACCTTCTCCAGGATAGATCACATCCTGGGCCATAAATCTAGCCTTGGTAAATTCAAAAACATTGAAATCATCCCAAGCATCTTTTCTGATCACAATGCAGTGAGATTAGATATCAATTACAGGAGAAAACCATTCAAAACCTCCAACATATGGAGGCTCAACAACACACTGCTGAATAAGCAACAAATCACAGAAGAAATCAAAAATGAAATTCAGTTATGCATGGAAACAAATGAAAATGAAAACACAACAGCCCAAAACCTATGGGACACTGTGAAAGCAGTGCTAAGGGGAAGGTTCATAGCAGTTCAAGCTCACCTTAGGAAACAAGAAAAAAATCAAATAAATAACCTTACTTTACACCTAAAGCAACTAGAAATGGAAGAAATGCAGAAACCCAGGTCTAGTAGAAGGAAAGAAATCTTAAAGATCAGGGCAGAAATAAATGCAAAGGAAACAAAAGAGACCATAGCAAAAATCAACCAAGCCAAAAGCTGGTTCTTTGAGAAGATAAATAAAATTGACAAACAATTAGTCAGACTCATCAAGAAACAAAGGGAGAAGAACCAAATCAACAGAATTAGAAAAGAAAACGGAGAGATCACAACAGAAAACACAGAAATACAAAAGATCATAAGAGACTATTATCAGCAGCTATATGCAAATAAACTGGACAACCTGGATGAAATGGACAGATTCCTAGAAAAGTACAACTTTCCAAGACTAAACCAGGAAGAGATAGATAATATTAATAGACCCATCACTAGCACAGAAATTGAAACCATAATCAGAAATCTTCCAAAAAACAAAAGCCCAGGACCAGATGGCTTCACAGCCGAATTCTACCAAAAATTTAGAGAAGAGCTAACACCTATTCTACTCAAACTCTTCCAGAAAATTGCAGACGAAGGTAAACTTCCAAACTCATTCTATGAGGCCACCATCACCCTAATTCCAAAACCCGACAAAGATGCCACAAAAAAAGAAAACTACAGGCCAATATCACTGATGAACTTAGATGCAAAAATCCTTAACAAAATTCTAGCAAATAGAATCCAACAACACATCAAAAAGATCATACATCATGATCAAGTAGGCTTTATCCCAGGGATGCAAGGATTCTTCAATATTCGCAAATCAATCAATGTAATACACCACATTAACAAATTGAAAAATAAAAATCACATGATTATCTCAATAGATGCAGAGAAAGCCTTTGACAAAATTCAACATCCATTTATGATAAAAACCCTCCAAAAAGTAGGAATAGAAGGAACATTCCTCAACATAATAAAACCTATATATGACAAACCCACAGCAAACATTATCCTCAATGGTGAAAAACTGAAATCATTCCCCCTGAAGTCAGGAACAAGACAAGGGTGCCCACTCTCACCACTACTTTTCAACATAGTTTTGGAAGTCTTGGCCACAGCAATCAGAGCAGATAAAGAAATCAAAGGAATCCAGATTGGAAAAGAAGTAAAACTCTCTCTGTTTGCAGATGACATGATCCTCTATATTGAAAACCCTAAAGATTGTACTGGAAAATTACTAGAGCTAATCAGTGAATATAGCAAAGTTTCAGGATACAAAATCAACACACAGAAATCCCTGGCATTCCTATACACTAACAATGAAAAAACAGAAAAAGAAATTATGGAAATAATTCCATTCACCATCGAATCAAAAAGAATAAAATACTTAGGAGTATTTCTACCTAAAGAAACAAAAGACTTGTATATAGAAAACTATAAAACACTGATGAAAGAAATCAAAGAGGACACAAACAGATGGAGAAATGTGCCGTGTTCATGGATTGGAAGAATCAATATAGTGAAAATGAGTATACTACCCAAAGCAATCTATAGATTCAATGCAATTCCTATCAAGCTACCAGAGGTCTTTTTTAGAGAATTAGAACAAATAATTTCTCAATTTGTATGGAAATACAAAAAACCTCATATAGCCAAAGCAATCTTGAGAAAGAAGAATGGAACTGGAGGAATCAACCTACCTGACTTTAGGCTATACTACAAATCCACAGTCATTAAGACAGTATGGTACTGGCACAAAGACAGAAATATAGATCAGTGGAACAAAATAGATAGCCCAGAGATAAATCCACGCATCTATGGACACCTTATCTTTGACAAAGGAGGCAAGAATATACAATGGAGAAAAGACAACCTCTTTAACAAGTGGTGCTGGGAAAACTGGATAGCCACTTGTAAAAGAATGAAACTAGAACACTTTCTAACACCATACACAAAGATAAATTCAAAATGGATCAAAGATCTAAGCATAAGAGCAGAAACTATAAAACTCCTAGGGGATAACATTGGGAAAACACTCTCTGACATCAACCAAAGCAGGATCCTACATGACCCACCTCCCAGAATATTGGAAATAAAAGCACGAATAAACAAATGGGACCTAATTAAAATTAAAAGCTTCTGCACTGCAAAGGAAATTATAAGCAAGGTGAAAAGACAGCCTTCAGAATGGGAGAAAATAATAGCCAATGAAGCAACGGACAAACAATTAATCTCAAAAATATACAAGCAACTCCTGCAGCTCCATTCTATGAAAATAAACGACCCAATCAAAAAGTGGGCCAAAGAATTGAATAGACGTTTCTCCAAAGAAGACATAAAAATGGCTAACAAACACATGAAAAGATGCTCAACATCACTCATTATCAGAGAAGTGCAAATCAAAACCACAATGAGATATCCCTTTACACCAGTCAGAATGGCTGCAATCCAAAAATCCACAAGTAATAAATGCTGGAGAGGATGTGGAGAAAAGGGAACTCTCTTACACTGTTGGTGGGATTGCAAACTAGTACAGCCTCTATGGAAAACAGTGTGGAGGTTCCTTAAAAAACTGCACATAGTCCTGCCATATGACCCAGCAATCCCACTGTTGGGCATATATACCGAGGAAACCAGAATTGAAAGAGACACGTGTACCCCAATGTTCATCGCTGCATTGTTTACAGTAGCCAGGACATGGAACCAACGTAGATGCCCATCAACTGACGAATGGATAAGAAAGCTGTGGTACATATACACAATGGAATATGACTCAGCATTAAGGAAAAATTCATTTGAATCAGTTCTACTCAGATGGACGAAACTGGAGCCCATTATCCAGAGTGAAGTAAGCCAGAAGCAAAAACAACAATACAGTATATTAACGCATATATATGGAATTTAGAAAGACGGTAACGAGAACCCAGCATGCGAGACAGCAAAAGGAACGCAGATGTATAGAATAGACTCAGGGCCTCTGTGGATGAGGGAAAGGGTGGGATGATATGGGAGAATGGCATTGAAACATGTTAATTATCATATGTCTAAGCAATAGCCGGCCCAGGATTGATGCTTGGGACTGGTGCAACGAGATTTCCCGGGGGGAGGGAGGAGGGAGGGGGGTTCTGGAGGGGGAGCATATGTAAACCCATGGTGATATCATGTCATTGTTTGGCAAAACTAATAAAAAAAATGTTTAATAATAAAAAAAAGGAAAAAAAATACTGAATAACTATGGTTCAGATACCCAAGGAAATAACTAGATGACGCTATGGGTATAATTTAAGACTAGTCCTTGTATTGCTAAGAACTTGAGCTTTCTGAGTTGGGTCAGATTTGGATGCCACTAGACATTCTCGAAACAATGTTTGCAGGCAGCTAGTAACTGCAAATTTTGATAAAACTAAACAACTGGCTACCAGGCTACAAGTCTCCTCAAAGTGTCAGGTTCAGATTGGGCTTTTCTTCTGAAAAGAAATGAGATTTTATTTTTTCTATTAAAATTCCAGTTGTCACTCCTCCAACTACTTCTAACTGGGTCTGTTAAATCAAAATGACAGATCAAGGGATTGAGATTTTAATCATACAAGACTCAGATCTAGGACTTGGAACTCAGAAATACTTCCAGTTCAGTGTCTATTCTCCAAACTGAGGCAGCCCCATGCCCTATTTTGACAGGAAGCTATCAGAACCATAGTTGCCCAGTTCCCTGAATTAAAATTGAGCAGCAGTCTGGGGTCTTGGGGTCTTTCTGTGCCCCCTGCTTCCTGTTTGTAGGATATTATTCATATTATTATTCATATTATTGTAGGCTTTATTCAGCCTCTTTGACCTTCCCTGAGTTCCAAAGGGCAGATTCAAATAGTTGATAATAGGGGAAGGGAGGGAATGGTGGCTTAGTGGTAAAGAATCTGCCCAACTAAGCAGAAGACTCAGGCTTATTACTGGGTCAGGAAGATCCCTGAAGAAGGAGATGGTGACCCCCTTCAATATTCTTGCCTGAAGAACCCCATGGACAGAGCAGTCTGGCAGGCTACAGTTTATGAAGTCGCAAAGAGTTGGATGTGACTTAGTGACTACATAGCAGCAGCAGGGAAGGCAGAAACAAAGGAGGAACTCAAGAAACAATAGTACAGCAATAAAGCAGGGTCCTGGTTCCTCCTCAAAGGATGTTAACAATACCTTGGAGTTTTTCTGCAGGAACTAAGGCCCCCACTCAAGTGGAGGATGATGACTTCATCCTAAGCACAAGATTCTTAGAACTTCACCTTGTTACTTTACCACCAACCAATCAGAAGAAAGTCTGAATAGAGTGGAGAATAATGAAGACTCTGAACCTCTCCCCAAATGATTCTCTTTTTAAAACTTTTATTGTTGAGCTGGATCTTCAGTGTTGGTTTTTGGACAAAAGTCTAACTTCTCCCCAGATTTCCAGGGTATAAAGCAAATTTCTTTTCTAACCAACACTTGTCTCTTGAGTATTGGCTTTGAGTGGTAAGCAGCCAAAGCTAAAGTTCCTTAACAACATGATTAATTTGACCCTGAAAATTCAAGGGGGCAGTCATTTCTATCATGGTCTTATAGTCAAGTGATACCAAATGTATCTTGGTAAGAATACTAGAGCAGGTTGCCATGCCCACCTTCAGGAGAGCTTCCTGACCCAGAGATCAAACCCACATCTCTTACGTCTCCTGCTTTGGCAAGCGGGTTCTTTACCACTACCACCACCTGGGAAGCCCGTTAATAACAACAAGCACACTTAAAAAGATAATTGTGCAAAAGAAAATATATTTCCTATGAAAAATTATAACCATTAATAGTTAGATATATAATGAAAGTAAAAAGCCTAGTCATACTATCACTGGAACTTTGTAATAAAAGCTCCACCGAGTAAAATAAAAGAATATGCAAGGGATTGAAGACACATACCGTGGTCTTAGAACACTGCAAATATTGCAGAGAAGTTTATATTTTTAACCTAATCTATTAATGCAGTGCATTTTCATCAGAATCTCCATAGCTTTCTTTGGGGAAGAATGTGTCAAAAATGATTCTAATGTGAAGAACAGACACTCTATGTTACTTAAGAATTTTCTGAAAGAGTTTAATTAGGAGATAAGCCCTACTTCCCTGGTGGCTCAGGAAGTAGGCCTCCTGCAATGTGGGAGGCCTGGGTTTGATCCCTGGGTCAGGAAGATCCCCTGGAGAAGGGAATGGCAACCCACTCCAGTATTCTTGCTTAGAGAATTCCATAGACAGAGGAGCCTGGTGGGCTACACTCAACTGAGTGACCAATACACAAGCCCTACTAGATAGTTAAAGAAAAATTATAAGGCTTCGTTCAATACTTACCAGATTTTGGTACCACTAGCTTACAAACGATAAGTCACTGGATCAGAATAGAAAATCCAGCAAAACTCAAACATATGTAAATATTTAGAGCCTAGTAAAGGTAGCATTTCATGTCTATGGGAAGGAATGCATTATTTAATACCAATGTTAAAGCATTAGTCACTTGGAAAAGTCAGGCTTTTTCATCAATTATTTCTTACAGCAAGATAAGACCTATAAGTATCAAATATACTAATGCAAAAAACAAAAAGGAACAACACATTACGAAATGTTAATCATTTTTATAATTTAAGCATAAATAAGTTTTTCTAAGCATGAAAAAACACAAAAAACATAAGAATAAAATCACATAAATTTTATGCAGTCAGCATAAAAACACAAAGCTTTTGGAAGGCAGGAAAATGTAAACAAATACAAATAGTGACAAGTAGTGAAAATACATATCGACTGTGTATAGCATGAGACCATCTGGATAAAATTAAGTACATATATCTTTATTTTGTGTCTGGAGAGATATCTCGAAAAAAGTTGCTGTGAAACATTTATGTTCATTGTCTCTGTGGATTTATTATCATGAGCACATATATTTACTGCAAATGTAAAATTACTATTACAATTATTCAGTTCAGTTCAGTCGCTAAGTCATGTCCGATTGTTTGTGATCCCATGGACTGCAGCACTCCAGGCTTCCCTGTCCATTACCAACTCCTAGAGTTTACTCAGATTCATGTCCATTGAGTCAGTGATGCCATCCAACCATCTCATCCTGTCGTCCCCTTCTCCCGCCTTTAATCTTTCCCAGCATCAGAGTCTTTTCAAATGAGTCAGTTCTTTGCATCAGCTGGCCAAACTATTGGAGTTTCAGCTTCAACATCAGTCCTTCCAATGAATATTCAGGACTGATTTCCTTTAGGATGGACTTGTTGGATCTCCTTGCTGTCCAAGGGACCCTCAAGAGACTTCTGCAACACCACAGTTCAAAAGCATCAGTTCTTCAGTACTCAGCTTTCTTTATAGTCCAACTCTCACATCCATTCCATACGTGAATATTGGAAAAACCATAGCTTTGACTAGGTGTAACTTTATTGGCAAAGTAATGTCTCTGCTTTTTAATATGCTGTCTAGGTTGGTCATAGCTTTTCTTCCAAGGAGCAAGTGTCTTTTAATTTCATGCCTGCAGTCACCATATGCAGTGATTTTGGAGCCCCCCCAAAAATAAAGTCTGTCACTGTTTCCATTGTTTCTCCATCTACTTGGCTTGAAGTGATGGGACCAGATGCCATAATCTTAGCTTTCTGAATGTTGAGTTTTGAGCCAATTTTTTCACTCTCCTCTTTCATTTTCATCAAGAAGCTCTTTAGCTCCTCTTCACTTTCTGCTATAAGGGTGGTATCATCTGAGTATCTGAGGTTATTCATATTTCTCCCGGCAATCTTGACTCCAGCTTGTGCTTCATCCAGCCCAGTATTTCTCATGATGTATTTTGTATATAAGTTAAATAAGCATGGTGACAATATACAGCTTTGACATACTCCCTTCCCTATTTGGAATCAGTCTGTTGTTCCATGTCTAGTTCTAACTATTGCTACTTGACCTGCATATAGATTTCTTAGGAGGCAGGTCAGGTGGCTTAGTATTCCCATCTCTTTGAGAATTTTCCACAGTTTGTTGTGATCCACACAGTCAAAGCTTTGGCATAGTCAATAAAGCAGAAGTCAATGTTGGCAAATTTAACATTTCAAATCAGTAGGGAAAAGATTAATCATTTAATAAGTAAACTTAGACAAATGTCTAAGCATTTGGAAAAAATAAATATATATCCTAATTTCACACATTCAAATATTCCATATAGATGAACTTTTTACTAAAATTTTTTCTGATATTAAAAACAATGTGCTAGATGTTAAATGCAATGAAAGTGATATGTGTCTTCCTGGAGCCACAGCACCTATAAATTTTTACAGAAATAATTTTTTAAATGAAAAAAAATAGATGAACTATTTTTTATATAAAAAAGAAACCAAATACCAGGGAGCATTGTCTCTGGCAGATCTGCGGTGAATCTTGGAGAGCAATATAGCTGGGAGTAAAAGCAGATTAATAGCTAAGCCCTGCAAGGTACGTCTCTGGCTACAAGGCACAGCCGAGCGGCAGCACGGGCGCCCCACCCACCACTAGCCGAAGGGGACTGCTCCTGCTCAGGGAGGGGCAGGCCAAGCGCTCAGGGAATGGAGCAGCCCGAGGGACCTAACCTCCCAGGAAGAGCCCCCCACCCTCCCCCCAGGGCCGCGCACAGAACAAAGGGTGGTGCGGAGTCAACAGAGAGGCAGCTGGCCGGGTGGAGCTGGGCAGCTGTGGGCTGCGGACCCGGCCCAGCCCCCGCCCGAGAGCAGTGGGCATAACCCAGCCCCAGGGAGGCTAACCAAGACTTCTGGGGATTCTGGACAGATCGGTGCTGTACACACCTTAGAAGGCATGCTCAGCTGCACGCCGAGAAAACCGAGTGGCTGGGCCGAGGGAGGGGAGAAGCCCCACTCCCTAACTGTGCTGGGCGGATGACAGAGAGCCTGAGCAGAGGGGGCGGGGGAAGCCCTCTCACCAGGAGCAGGGCAAACTCCAAAGCGCTGAATAGACACTTAAAAGACCAGCAAACAGAGGATGCTGAGGCGAGCGGAGCAAACAGCTTTGAAACTGAGAGGAGCAACAGATTAAATCCCTGCAGGTGGTGCAGACTGCATAGAAAGGAGTCTATAGACTGTGAGAAGGAGAAGCCGGACCAAGGAATTATCTGAAAATCTACAGACCCTTCCCTACACTGCACGCTCCAGCACCAGAGAAAGCCTTAATTATAACTGTACTAGGAACATCTTTTAAATTCTTAAAACTTTTACATATATATATATATACCTTTTTCTTTTTTTTTTTTAGAATTTTTAAGTCCCCTATGACCTTGCTATTTTTTTTCTTTTTTCTTTCTTTTCCTTTATTTTTATTTTCCGTTTTTTGTTTTTTTTTTAAATCTCCTCTTTCTGCCTTATTGTATTCTCCGTCCTATTTTTTCTCTTACCTTTTATATCTCCACTTTTTCCCCCTGTTTTTATTTTATTTTATTTTTTTTAAACAATTTTTAAAAATTTTTTTTCTTTTTTCTCCCTTAGCTTTCTTTCTTTCTTTCTTTTTTTTTTAAAGTATTTTTGAGAATCCAATCTTTACTCTAGATTTTTAATCTTTGCTCATTAGTACTTAGTATCAACTTTGCACCTTTTAAGATCCAAGCTCCAGTACCCATTGCTACCTGGGAGTGAGATCATTGGCTTGACTGCTTTCTCCCCATTCTTATCTCTTGCTAGTAATAGTGAGGAAACCTAGACCCACCCACCAGAAAACCACACAAGCCTTCCCATCCAGGAAACTTCGACAAACCACACATCCAACCCCTCCCACAGAGCGGAATCCCCACAATAAAGGGACAACACAGCAAGATAAACAAGATGAAAAGGCAGAGAAATACCCAGCAAGTAAAGGAACAGGATAAATACCCCCTAGACCAAACAAAAGACGAAGAGATAGGAAGTCTACCTGACAAGAATTCCGAATAATGATAGTGAAAATGATCCAAAACCTGGAAAATAAGTTGAAGTTGCAGCTCAATAACCTGCAGGCAAGGATTGAGAAGATGCAGGTAAGCTTTAACAAGGACTTAGAAGAAATGAAAAAGAGTCAAAATACAATAAATAATGCAATAAATGAGATCAAAAACACCCTGGAGGGAACTAACAGTAGAATAACAGAGATAGAAGACAGAATAAGTGAGGTAGAAGACAGAATGGCAGAAATAAATGAAACAGAAAGGAAAAATGAAAAAAGAATTAAAAGAAATGAGGACAATCTTAGAGACCTCTGGGACAATATTAAACGCACCAATATTTGAATCATAGGAGTCCCAGAAGAAGAAGACAAAAAGAAAGACCATCAGAAAATTCTTGAAGAGATAATTGTTGAAAACTTCCCTAAATTAGGGAAGCAAATAGCCACTCAGGTCCAAGAAACACAGAGAGTCCCAAATAGAATGAACCCCAAGCGGGACACCCCAAGACACATATTAATCAAATTAGCAAATATCAAATACAAAGACCAAATATTAAAAGCAGCAAGGGAGAAGCAAAAAATAACTCACAAGGGGAATCCCATAAGGATAACAGCTGATCTCTCAATAGAAACGATTCAGGCCAGAAGGGAATGGCAAAACATACTTAAAGTCATGGAAGAAAACAATCTACAACCCCGACTACTGTACCCAGCAAGGATCTCATTCAAATTTGAAGGAGAATTCAAAATTTTCTCAGACAAGCAGAATTCAGCAACACCAAACCAGCCCTCCAACGAATGCTAAAGGAACTTGCCTAGATAGGAAACACGGATGGGATAGATAATCCGGAACCCAAAACAATAAAATAAATGGCAACGGGATCATACTTATCAATAATTACCTTAAATGTAAACGGGCTGAATGCCCCAACCAAAAGACAAAGATTGGCCAATTGGATACAGAAACAAGACCCCTATATATGTTGTCTACAAGAGACCCACCTCAAACCTAGGGACACATATAGACTGAAAGTTAAAGGCTGGAAAAAGATATTCCATGCAAATAAAGACCAAAAGAAAGCAGGAGTGGCAATACTCATATCAGATAAAGTAGACTTTAAAATAAAGGCAGTGAAAAGAGATAAACATGGACATTACATAATGATCAAAGGATCAATCCAGGAAGAAGAAATAACAATTATAAATATTTATGCACCTAACATAGGAGCTCCACAATATGTAAGGTAAATGCTAAAAGTATGAAAGGGGAAATCAACAACAACACAATAATAGTGGGAGACTTTAATACACCACTCACACCAATGGATAAATCAACTAAACAGAAAAGTAACAAGGAAATTCAAACTTTAAATGATACAAGAGACCAACTAGACCTAATTGATATCTATAGGTCATTCCACCCCAAAACAAGGAATTTCACCTTTTTCTCAAGTGCACACGGGACCTTCTTCAGGATAGATTACATCCTGGGCCATAAATCTAACCTTGATAAATTCAAAAATATTGAAATCATCCCAAGCATCTTTTCTGACCACAATACAGTGAGATTAGATATCAATTACAGGAGAAAACCATTCAAAACCTCCAACATATGGAGGCTCAACAACACACTGCTGAATAAGCAACAAATCACAGAAGAAATAAAAAATGAAATTCAGTTATGCATGGAAACAAATGAAAATGAAAACACAACAGCCCAAAACCTATGGGACACTGTGAAAGCAATGCTAAGGGGAAAGTTCACAGCAATACAAGCTCACCTCAGGAAACAAGAAAAAAAATCAAATAAATGACCTTACTTTACACCTAAAACAACTAGAAGGGGAAGAGATGCAGAAGCCCAGGTCTAGTAGAAGGAAAGAAATCTTAAAGATCAGGGCAGAAAT
>ML660619.1:21307-31675 GCA_007570785.1 Antilocapra americana | reverse complement strand
GGTCTCACTGAGATGGGCTTTCCCCAAAACACTAACACCTGCACAGGGAAAGGGATAACATCTATATACTATACTAAAAATGGAGAAGAGAATGACAACCCACTCCAGTATTCTTGCCTGGAGAATTCTGTAGGCAGAGGAGCCTGGTGGGCTGCAGTCCATGGGATCTCAAAGCATTGAACACGACTGCATGACTGATAGGCTGTAGTCCACAGGGTCGCTAAGAGTCGGACATGACTGAGAGACTTCACTTTCACTTTTCACTTTCATGCATTGGAGAAGGAAATGGCAACCCACTCCAGTGTTCTTGCCTGGAGAATCCCAGGGACGGGGGAGCCTGGTGGGCTGCCGTCTGTGGGGTCACACAGAGTCGGACACGGCTGCAGTGACTCAGCAGCTGCAGCAGCAGCGTGACTGAACTGACCTGAACTGATTGATGTGAATGATTCTCAAAAATGCTCTCATCATCATCAACTGGAACAGCAGAAAACTGAAAACCATCTAAGGGTAATACAGGAAAACAGGATGGAAATGATAATACTTAATGCAGGCAAAAGCATCAGGCAATTAGCAATATTAAAAACAACTATCTTCTTTCAGCATAAAATTCTGTCTTTCAATAGAATTTATATCTGCAATATCACAATATGTATGGATACAATTAAGGTTTTTAAGACTCAGCGTCATCAATGAGGGAATATCTTAAGGCAATCCATGGAGTCAACAAAGTCAGTTTTAGCCAGAACTTTGATAGAGCCAATTCCCATCTTCTCTCACCTGCCTCTAGTGTGTATAACCCCTCAGATGAGGAGAGAGCATTCTAGAAAGAAGGAAAAAGTGAGCTTGGGCTGAAATCCAGGCTCCACATCCACCCTCCTGGTTTCCTTTCCTTTTAGATGCCATGGAACACGAGGGCCAAGCTCTGAAACCAGAGAAGCTGAACACACCTCTTTGTCATAGGAGTGGCATTCATTCCCTAAGGAGTGAATAGGTATTTTGGGTGTCCCTTTGGGACTGTCTCCCCAAAGGAGATATCTGTAGAACAGAGACTGGAGACTTCCCCCTCCCTCCTTCTCCTCCCCACTGTCTTTACTTCACTCTATCTCATTAATTCTTAGACTAAAATGTAATTCTGCAAAAGCATTTACTTATTTTTAAATCCCTTTGATTAACAGTAACTCTTGGACATTTTTTTCCTTTAGTAGAGAGCCATCCATTAAGTTCAAATATTTGAAATTGCCCAGTGATCCTGTGTTGAAAGAACTGAGTTTAAAGAAAAAGCTGGAGATTCGGAAAGTAACCACTTAGAAATTAGGCAATAATCCCACCTGGTGTTGACAAAATTCTTTTTTCTATAATTAGTTGTATAGTTCCCCAATATCACTTTCTCAACTGCCTCAATTAATATCTTATCCTTTTCTAAAAACTCTTTTCTTCATTTTCATTTAAGATCACTACTAGTCTTTATCTAGCATGATTTAACTACTCCAATTTGGTTCAATTTATGTTTTAGGAATCAATCTGTTAAGTACTGTGTAGAGAAAGGATCAGAATACCAAAGGTATAATTAGGTAGGGCTGTGATCATGTTATTTTTACTGGCCATTCAATGGAACAGGCACATGGATCTATTTAAAATGTTATAGGTAAAATCGCTTTGAGATCACACAAAATGACAATGGTTTACATATTCACAACATCCTAATAATCACTGTCTTGTTTCTATGCTAAGGAATTCAGAAGTCTTCTGTTTCTATGCTTTTGAAATCATAATTGCTTCTTACTGAGAATATCCTATTTTATTTAACCAAACTCTTCAAGGCTCCTTTATTTCATCTTTGCACCAACCCTATGAGTAGATGTTATTTTCTTTTTGAAAATAAATATAAGGCTGGAAAAGGTTAAATAATTACCAAAGTGAAATCCAAAAGCCAATCACAGAACTTAGATTTGAATGTCAGTTTGTCAGCATTGAAAACTTATGATCACTTCTAACAAAACGGAATAAATAATTTTAGTCTTAATTTTAAAAGCAAATATAGTCTTATATTTCTACTCATTTTCTTATTTGTTAGCTTTGTTTTCAGAATGAAGATGGTGAATCATGTCATCATAAAACTTAAAGTTTTTTGACAAAGAATGGTTTCTTTAATATTTTAAACAGCTTTATTGAGATACAATGTCAATGCCACAAAGTACCCACTTTAAGTGTACAACTCAATAGAATATATTTATAAAGAATATATGTTGATAGTTGTACAATCATTACCACAATCTAATTTTAGAACATCTCCCTCATAGTATATATACTATGTGTATATATATGTATATATAATATGTATGTATATATGTGTATATGTAAAGAAGTATATATACAATATACATAATATATACATATATACACTTATTTATACATATATACACACACACATATATATATATATATACACACACTTTCAGTCATTTTATTCCTACCCCAAACACTAAGCAATCAATTTACTTTCCATCTCTATGAATTTGCCCTTTTACTAGTAGAGTCACATGTTCCTGTTTTGTCTGGCTTCTTTCACTGAATACAGCATTTTTGAGACTGATCTCTGCTGTTACACTGGTCAGTATTTTGTTCCTACATATTGATGAATCATATTGTAGCATATGAATATTTTGATTTCCTGAACCATAGGTGAAGATTCTAAGTACTATATGCTAGTACTTACAGACCCCTACAGTTCATGGGGTCACAAACAGTTGGACACAACTGAGCAACTAACACTTGCAGAAATTTTTTAATATCTCAAAATCATTATCATCATTATCCATGCAAAACTGTGTTATTTTGGATTGTGTCCCATGTTAAACAGTTCAGTATATGAATTCTGAATATATATATACAAATATACACACATATATCTATAGTTTTAATTATTTTGTTTCAGCTCATAATCTAAATTTCTATACTATAAAAAACATTTACTGAATTCATGAAAATCAGCCCAGCACTGAAATTATTTATAATTAGTAATGTGCCCCAATCTTTCCTTTCTCAATTGCCCTTACTATAAATTGAATATTCTACCTTGTATGTAAGTAATTCCAAGAAATCTTCAAGGGGTTTGTGCATATCCCTATGATTCATTAAATCACAGACATTAGGAAGAGATATAATCTGTTGTTGTGGCTGTTGTTGTTGAGTTGTTAAGTCATGTCCAACACTTTGTGACCAGGCTTCCCTGTGCTTTACTATCTCCTGGAATTTACTAAAATTCATGTCTTATGAGTTGGTGATGCTATCTAACCAACTCATCCTCTACCACCCCTTTCTCTTTTTGCCTTCAATCTTTTCCAATGAGTCAACTCTTCACATCAGGTGACCAAAGTACTGGAGCTTCAGCTTTAGCATCAGTCTTTCCAATGAATATTCAGGGTTGATTTCCTTTAGGATTGATTGGTTTCATCTTCTTGCAGACCAAGGGACCCTCAAGAGTCTTCTCTAGCACCACAGTTTGAAAGCATCAATTCTTCAGCGCTCAGCCTTCCTTATGGTCCAGTTCTCACATCTGTACATGGCTACTGGAAAAAACATAGTTTTGACTATATATTTAAGTTCTTTATTCCTCCTTTAATTGTATTATTTGCTTTGTTGTTGCTGTTCCTGACGATGCAGTAGATTTTATAAACTGGTGTATGTGTGTGTGTGTTTGTGTGCATGTGTTTTAAGTAGAATTTTATGCTGCGTGCTATACTAAAGTTTTAAACTTAGGAAAGATTTAAAGTGCTTAATTTTTTTTTTTTGCAATCCCAGTCATTACAACATTGATTTAGAAGGAGCTTAGAAAAGTGGTTGGAGTTCATTCAGATTTGACTTACATATATCTTCAACTTTAATGAGACTATATATTTGAATTAGTGTATGTTGTTTTGTATCCCATGTTACACTCTTGTTTCTGTTTCATCTAAATACATATGCCATTACATGGTAATTTAAAGGAATAAGTGGTATCCATTCATTCACTTAATAAACTCACATAGAGTGCTCACTAGGTACAAGGGCATGTCCAATACATCCAACAGTGAATAAGACAAACATGATGGAACTTTCCATTGCATAGAATAGAAATCTACTGAACAAGCTTAAGTATTAGTGTGATAACTATTTGTCATAATCATTAGCCAGCTTTTACAAGATATCATAACATGAGGGTTCGTCCATCAGTATCTAGCATTAATAGGACAGCAAACTATACTAAAATTGTTTGAATCTAGCATATAGTCTAAGACACACTTCCAAAGCATAGGAATAGGATTCTGTATGATCTTAGATTTTACCTGTCATGTTAGGAGGGAAAATGGAATCCTCACACTGCACATCAAACCATTGTCTGCGGTGTAAACAGACTTTATTTTGTTCTTTTTGTCTCATGCTTTTTGTAATGGCAGCAATTTATTTATTTTGGATTTTCACTTTTTGTTTTGTTTTAATGGTTTCAAGTGATAGGGATACTTTTGGGAGTAAAAGTGGAACACAAACCTACACATCAGTAAAATGTCATAGAAAACAAGGATTGATGTGTCCATGGGATCGCCTGTAAATATTTTCCTTCTTTCTCTCTGGATTCTGGAGAAAAATGAGAAATAATGAACAACTTGAGTATTTAGGGAGGCCAAGTTGGAAAATGTAACTTGGTGGGAAAAATACACATGATCATTGAACCCAGTAATCAGGACATCGTCTCTTCAAACAACACTGGACAATATGGCTTTCCCAACTCTTTCACTCTAGAGGGTAATCTGGGATATTGTCAGTATGATAAAGTAAGAAACAGTGATAGTAGGAGTTAAGAAGGCTTGATACTAGAGCTGTATTTACCCCAACTATATGTGTTATGAAGGGCAAGATATTTATTGCTATATCTCAGCGCCACCATGTACAGAGGGGTACAATGGGTTATGGCACAGAATTAGTGGAGATAATAAGAAAGTCAATATATAAACATGACCGATGTTTGTGTATATTTTGCTGGTTATTTACTGAACAATCTCTGTGTATCATGAGCTCTGAATAGAACTCAATATAGGCCATGTAGGATAGGCATAAACAAATACATAATAATTAAAATATTGAAAGCCAAACGGAAGGAGAAAATGTGGAAAACATCAGGAGAAAAATAACTCATCTTCCCTTATAGTAACCTGCTACAACATGGATGAACCTTGAAAACATTATGCTAAGTTAAAGAAAGCAGTCACAAAAAAATATACACTTTATGTGGTTCTAATTCTATAAAGTATCCAGAACAAGCAAATTTATCGATACAGATAGCAGATTATCAGTTGCTTAGAGAGGAAGATGATAAGGATAATAATAACAGAATGATAGCTAAAAGATCATTAGCTAAAATGATAGCTTTTTGTGATGATAGAAAAGTTTTCTAAAATAGACCATGGCAATGGTTGAAATTCTAGAATATACTTAAAAAAACATTAATTGTATAGGTTAAATGGATGAATTATTTGGTATGTGAATTGTATTTCAATACAACTGGTTTAAAAATTGTGGCAATTGAAAATGCTTGATACACTGTTAGAACAAGAATATGTATATAATATGACTAACAACTGTATAAGTACACATATGTAGACAGGTATATGGATGATACAGTTAAAATAATTATAAACAGGAAGTCAGAACCTTTTGTTTCAGTTTAGTCACTAATGAGAGAGAGAGAGGAGAAATAACAGAATGTTGATAATGATTATCATTTGGATGGTAGGATTAATTTGTAATTTCTAGTCACTTTAGTTTTTACATTTTTCCTGTTTTCTTCAAACCTACTTATTTACATGAGGAAAAAAGTTATTATTTTTGATGAACCAGGAATCTGGAATTCAAATTCAGTCTTTGCTTTAATGACAGAAAATCTGAACTCATTATTAAAGAATCCAAATCATGGTCATAAAGAACAGATACACTGACCTAAGACTAGAGGATCTGTGAAAATACCTGTTAGTAGATATGTGGATATCACCTGGCTTCTGAAATGTAACCAAATTTCTTAATCTCAGACTTGAATATATAGCACTCATCACAATATAGATGAAAAAGTGATGGAAATTAATGCAACAAATTTAATAAACTAGATTTATTTTAAAAAATTGGAGACTACTCTGTGTAAATTGAAAAGAAGTTCCTGGAAGTAGTAGGCATTTAAGCTATCTCTGATGACACAGAGGCATAATTAATAGCACAGAGTTAAAACCCTTCCATTAACATCCTGGCTCAGCAACCTTCTAACTCTGAACTGCAGAAGTTTCTTAACCTCCCACTGCCTTAATATATTCCTCTGCAAATTGGAATAATAATATCTACTCTATATGACAATTAACATAATAACATATGTCAGTATTTATAAAGTGAACAAAATAGTGTCTCACATATTATAGTGCTATAGAAGATTTTGTTGAAAAAAATTTTATATGAATACTACATACTAATGACCAAGAATCCATTCAACCTACTTGTCCCAAATCACACTTAGCAGTCACACCAACTCTAAGAGACTAGGTGCCCCTGATGAACACAAGGCAAATTTATAAGCACAGGTACTGACAGAAAAGCTTGCACTCCTTAAGTATGTACTCCCTGGGTGAGTGCTTTTCTCAGAGCCAACTTCACATCCTTGTTTCTCAAGCTGTATATCAAAGGATTTAAGGATGGGGTGACAATATTATTCAACAATGGAACCACAGATTCCAACCAAGTACTAGAGGCAGGCCGGAGATAAATGAGGACCACGGGTCCATAGAAGAGCAGGACGGAAGTCAGGTGGGCACTGCAGGTGGAGAAGGCTCTGTGCCTGCCTTCTGTGGAACTGATTCTCAGTATAGAGATAATGATGCGAGTATAAGAAGTGAGAACAAGAAGGAAACACAGGAGCGCCACAACACCCACGTTAGTGAAACTTACTGTCTGAGCTAGAGAGGTGTCTGCACAGGCCAGGGGCAGCACCACCAGGATGTCACAGAAGAAATTGCCCACCTCCTTGGGGCCACAGTAGGGTAACTTAAACACAAGAAATGTGAGGACAGACGCATGCACGCTGCTCCCCGTCCACGTGCTCAGAGTCAGGATGGCGCACACCCTGGGGTTCATGATGACCGTGTACCGCAAGGGGTGGCAGATGGCCGCAAAGCGGTCGTAGGCCATCACAGTGTACAGGAAACACTCCGTGCAGCCCAGGAAGTGATAAAAGAAGAGCTGGCGGGCGCAGCCCTGGTAAGAGATGGTGCGGCTTTGCCCCAGTAGGTAGAGCATCATTGTGGGGGAACTCACGGAAGGGAAAAAGATGTCAAACACAGACAGGTTGCCCAGGAAGAAATACATGGGGGTGTGGAGGCTGGAGGAAGTGAGGATGGCCAGGAGAATGAGCAGGTTCCCCACAAGAGTGAGCAGGTAGAAGGTGAGAAAGAAGACAAAGAGCGTGTGTTCCAGCCCCTGTGTGCGAGGGATTCCCATGAGGAGGAACTCGGTTACTGCAGTGTGATTCCTCATCTTCACATCTAGTCACACCTGGAAGATCAGACAGTGGTCTCACTGAGATGGGCTTTCCCCAAAACACTAACATCTGCACAGGAGCCACGGGAAAGGGATAACATCTACATATTATACATTAAAAACCTCTAGATGGGAATCAGTCCAGTTCTCGCTAATTAATGGGCAACATCCAGTCATTTTTCATCTGTATCCTCTGAAGGATAGTAGATAGCACAAGAGAAAGAATAGAGCCGAGGGCAGAGGATAAACCGCACCCTCGGATTTATCTGAGTTTAAATGTACACTCAGTGATGTTGGACAATTTTGAAGTCTCCAAATCTCCTTGGTATCTGGTTAATAGTTGAATAATGTAATTCTTATGAAGAATAATGCTTTAATGTATATAAAACCCCTAATATAATGGCTGCAACTACCCACCCTCATTAGAAAATTCACTCAAGGTACTAATATTCTGATTTTAATGCTCCTTTACGCCACACACCACTTGGCTTTAGCTGACCTGTGCCTATAGCACTTTGGAATCACCTATTGATTAAAATGATTCACAAAAATGCTTTCTCCATCATCAGCTAGAACAACGGACAACAAAGAACCATCTAGTGGAAATAGAGTGAAACAGGATGGAAATGATAATATTTAATGCAGGAAAAAAGCAACAGGCACTTAGCAATAATAAAGATAGCTCTCCTACTTCGATGTAACATTCAGTCTCTCAGTAGGAATTATGTCTGCAATATGACAATATATGCCATCCCAATGAAGGTTTTTAAGACTCAGCATCATTAACTAGGGAATATCTTAAGATGGAGTCAACTAAGTCAGTTTTAGCCCATACTCCAATAGAGCCACTTCCCATCTTCTCTCATCTGCCCATGGTGTGTATAACCCATTAGATGAAGGTACCTACAGATGGAAGGGAAAGAGTGGACTTGGCTAAAATCCAGGCTCCACATCCACCCTCCTGCTTTCTTTCCTTTAGATGTTGTGTAACAGAAGGCCAGGCTCTGAAACCAGAGAAGATGAATGCACCTCTTGGTCAATTTCAGCCAGTCAGAACTGAAAATCTAGACCAACAGTGCCTGTGGTGCCTGAGAAAAGGAGAAGCATCAGTTCCCTGAGGAGAGATGGTTGGGGTGTTCCTTTGGGATCCACTCTCTCCCCATGTGGGACAGTTGAACCACAGAGAGCAATTAATCAGAGACTTTCCCCTCCTTTATTCTTTCTCCCCAGTGTCTCTACCTTATTAATTTTTAAACAAAATGTAAATATGTAATTTACTTATTTTCAGTTTTCAAATCCTTCTGACTAACAATAACTCTTGGACTTTCCTGGTGGTACAGTGGATTAGAATCTGCCTGTCAGTGCAGGGGACACTGGTTCTATTCCTGGTCTGGGAAGATTCCACATGCCACAGGGCAACTAAAGCCAGCACTCTGGAGCCCTCGAGTCACTACTACTGAAGCCCATGCACCTAGAGCCTGTGCACCTAGAGCCTGTGCACCTAGAGCCTGTGCTCCACAAGAGAAGCAACAGAGTAGCCCACTAGAGAAAGCCTGTGTGCAGCAACAAAGACCCAGCGCAATCAAAAATAAATTTTAAAAAAAAGATTCTGAGTTTCCAAAGCAGGGAGGAACCAGTATCCCACACACTGTATAGCCAAAAAAAAAAAAAAAAAAAACAGTAACTCTTGGGCATATGTTTCCTGTACTGGAGATCCATCCTTTGAGTTAGATATTTGAAACTGCCCAGTGATTCTGTGCTTGGAAGAACTGGATTTAAAGAAAAAGCTGGAATTAGGGAAGTAACCGCTTGCAGAAATGAGACAGCCAATCCCATTTGTTATTAACAAAACTGCTTTTTTTTTTTCATCATTAGCTGTATAGTCCCCCAATATCAGTTTTTCATCTTCCTTAATTAACATCCTTTTCTAAAAATTCATTTGTTTATTTTCTCATTTCTTTATTCTTTTTAAAGATCACTACTTGTGTTTATCTCAGCTTGCTTTAACTACTGTAACTTGATTCAACATAACATTTTAAGAATCAGTCTGCTGACTGCTGTGTAGAGAAAGGATCAGAGCAGAAAAAGATAAAATTAGGTAGGGCTGTGAGCACGTCATTTTTACTGGCCGCTCAATGAAACAAGCACATGGAAGAGGTAGTACATACAGACATGGGCTATACTCAGCCACAGGAAACAACAAATTGGGTTGTATGTAGTGTTGTGGATGACCCTATGCTGGGCTAAGTGGTTTCAGTCATGTCTGATTCTTGGCAACCCCATGGACTGTAGCCTGCCAGGTTCCTCTGTCCATGGGATTCCCTAGGCAAGAGTACTGGCGTGGGTTGCCATTTCCTTCTGCAGGGGATCTTCCCAACCCAGGGATCAAACCCATGTCTCTTATGTCTTCTGCATTGGCAGGCAGGTTCTTTACCACTAGCGCCACCTGGAAAGCCCTAGAGTCTGGCATACAGAGTGAAGTAAGCTAGAAAGAGAAAAACAAATATCATATATTAATGCATATATATGTAATCTAGAAAAATGATCCTGTTGAACTTATTTGCAAGGCAGGAAAAGAGATGCAGGTCTAGAGAACAGTGGGTTGGGGTTGGTAGGAGAGGGAGGACAAACTGGGTGATTAGGATTGACACTAGTATATACACTATAGTATGTATTAGTATATACACTACCATGCATAAAATAGATAGCAAGTGGGAAAGTGCTGTATAGCACAGGGAACTCAGCTCAGTGCTCTGTGATGACCTAGAGGGGTGGGATGGGAGTGGGACGGAGTCTCAGGAGAGAGAGGATATACAT
>ML660619.1:0-21207 GCA_007570785.1 Antilocapra americana | reverse complement strand
CACAACATTGTAAAGAAACTATATGCCAATAAAATTTTCTAATAGAAATTTTTTATAGCTAAAATCCCTTTGGGATAATACAAAATGCACTAAAATGGTTTAAGGATTTTCAGCTTTCTAAACATCACTATCTTTTTTTCATGCTAATGAATTCAGAAGTCTTCTTTCTTCATGGTCTTGAAATTATAATTACATTTTATTCCTATTTTTTTTAATCCAGACTCTTCAAGGCCCCTTTATTTCATTCCGGCATCAACCCTATGAATAGATATTATTTTCTTTTTAAAGATAAAATAACACTAAAAAAGTTTAAATAATTGCCAAAATTAACTCCAAAAGTCAATCACAGAACTTAGATTTGAATGTCAGTCTGTCTGCATTTAAAGCTTTTGATCACTTCTAACAAAGTTGAATAATTGATTTGAGTCTTAATTTAAAAAGTTATATGTTATAGTCATATATTACAATTTATTTTCTTATTCATTAGCTTTGTTTTCAAAATAAAGATGTTAAGTTATATAATCATAAAACCTTAAAGCTTTTGGACTAGCATTGATTTTTTTTTTAGTATTTTAACAAGTATATTGAGATCTAATTTGTATGTCATAAAATACCTATTTTATGTGTACAACTCAATAAGAATATATTTACAAAGAATATGTATTTATAAAGTTGTACAACTATAATCACAATCTAATTTTAAAATATTTCCCTCATACTAAAAGAAAAAGACATGTCCATTTACAATCATTTCCATCCCTACTCCAAGCTCTAGGCAACCATTAATCTATTTTTTGTCTTTATGAATTTGCCCTTTTGGGATATTTTTTACAAATGAAGTCACGAAATGTGTACTCTTTTTTGTCTGTATATGAAAAATAGAACAGCAAATAATATTCAGAAAGCAAGATGTAAGGACAGCTATTATTATATAGAATTTATGATTCTTCAGTACTTTTTATAAGCCAGTAACCATTCAGTTCTAGATTCAGACTGTCTGGGAGTAAAAACTTCTCTGGCCTTAGTTGCTTTGCCTATGAAAGGAGGATATGTATATTTACATATCTGTGTCTTAGGATTTTGTGAGTTAAATTAGTCAATATGTGTAAAGTGTATCATATACATTGGACTATTTTAAGTGTTAGCTCTTATTCTAGGTGTTTGAGTGGATAAATCTAAATAGATAATCAGCCTAAAACTCATTTGATTAAAGATTAAAATTTAAATGTTGAAAGATTCAAAAACAAGTAAATTATATTGTTAGTGGTTTAATTTTAATTAATTACAGATCTATTGGATTTTCAGGAAATGGACCAAACCTATAATGAATAGAGAATGCTGGCTCAGAGAGACTTTCCTCTGCCAATTTACAGAAATCCAGTCTCCCATTTTATAAGAATAGATTAACGGCCAACTTCTCACTTGAGACATATGAGTAGAATTTTAATGCCAAATTTTCTCTGATGGCCAAAAGCATAAAGCTTCAAATGGGATTGTTTTGTACTGAGAAGACATGATTAAAGCCATAGAAGTTATAAACCAAGTTTAAACGTGAATTTACCAAACTGTGCAATTCTACTTTAAAATTTCATACCTTGTTGACCTGGTTGTATTAAATGGCCAGAAAGAGATGGTGGGAAAATAGAGTAAGGCATATATTTTGGGAAATAAGGAAGGAAGCCAGTCTGTGTTCCTTGCTTCTTTATGGTAATCAATCAAAATACAGTTCCAACAAGAACAGACTGTGTAAAGCAGAAAAGATACACTGTTTTGGCAAAAAACAGAGAAAGGCTGAGTTAATTTGGAAAGCTTCCATGAAGTGGTACATCGTGGCTCAGTCCACCAGTCCCCGACCACACGACTTAGGACCCCCAAGAGATGTCACAAAGCATCTTCACCCAGCTCACTATTTCGGCAGCAATCCCGTTGTACAACTAGTGTATCTGAAGCAACTCCTCAAAGAATTCCAGAGAGGAACTGCCACCATACCTTATGCCCCAGAACATGGACCACTTGAGTTAATACTTTCCTCAGAGCCAGCTTCACATCTTTGTTTCTCCAGGTGTAAATCAAAGGATTAAGGGAAGGGGCAACAATATCATTTAACACTTGGATAACAGAGTCTAACCAGGGGCTGGAAGCAGGCCGAAGGTAGATGAGCATCACAGGCCCAGAGAACAAGATAGTTGAAATCAGGTGGGCACTGCAGGTTGAAAAAGCTCGGCGCCTGCCTTTGGAGGATCTGATTTTGAAAATGGAAAGGACGATGCAACCATAGGAAGTAAGAATAAGGATAAGGCATGTAAGAGTCACAAAATCCACGTTAGTGAAGCTTACCAGCTCAGCTAGAGAGGTGTCCACACAGGCCAGGGATAGCACCACTGGGATGTCACAGAAGAAATTGTCCACCTCACTGGGGCCACAGTAGGGTAACTTAAAGACAACAAATGTAAGGATACTTCTATGTAGGCAGCCACCCAGCCAAGAGCCCACTGTCAAGCTGGTACAAACTCTGGGGTTCATGACAACCATGTACCGCAAAGGGTGACAGATAGCCACAAAGAGGTCATAGGCCATCACAGTGTAGAGCAAGCACTCGGTGCCACCCAGGAAGTGGTAAAAGAACAGCTGGCAGGCACAGCCCTGGTAAGAGATGGTCCAGCTTTGCCCCGTTAGGTAGAGCATCATTTGGGGGGAACTCAAGGAAGGGAAAAATACGTCAAACACTGACAGGTTCCCCAGGAAGAAATACATGGGGGTGTAGAGGTCAGAAGAAACCAGGATGGTGAGGAAGATGAGCAGGTTTCCCAGTAAAGTGAAGAGACTGAACATCAAAAACAGGATGAATAGCAAGTTCTCCAGCCCTCCAGTGTTAGGAATTTCCAACAATATGAACTCTGACACAGAAGTGTAGTTCTGCATGTCTATGCATCAGGCAGTCCTGGAAAAGCAAAGCATTCATGATATAAGACCACAAATAACTGAGAAAATATCTTCCCTAGTAGCATTATTTCTCAAGCAGTGACTGTGAGCCAAAAAAAGGTCAAAGAGGAAAAGGAAACCAGTAATAAATGCAGGCCTGCAGCTAAGCAATGTGTTGCATTTGGCCTCAGTATTTTTCATATGCAAAATTACATGGAATAATTTATCTGTATAGTTGACAAACCTCACAGTAATCAACTCTTATTATAGGTTTTAGGTAGTTTCTCCCAATCCAGTTTATCATTACACAAACTGGTATATTACAGAAGCATCTTCTCCAAGGAAAATTTGTCATCAGATGGCAAACTTGTTTTGTATTATAAGCCAAGTCACAATTAGTTGCTTAATAGACCAACTGGGCTTCTCTAGTGGCTCAGCTAGTAAAGAATTTGCCTGCAAATCACGAGGCCCTGGTTTGATTCCTAGTTTAGGAAGATCCCCTGGAGAAGGGATAGGCTATCCACTCCAGTATTCTTGGGTTTCCCAGGTGGCTCAGCTGGTAAAGAATTAGCCTGCAATGCAGGAGACTTGAGTTTGATCCCTGGGTTGGGAAGATCCCCTGGCGTACTGCATGGCAACCAACTCCAGTATTAAGGACCATGGCTGCTGGATCATGGTAAGAATATATTGAGAGTCATAAGAAACTGCCAAACTATCTTACAAAGTGACTGTGCCATTTTGCGTGTCTACCAGAAACGAGAGTTCCTGTTACTTCACATTCTCACTAGTATTTGGTATTGTCAGTGTTTTAGGTTTTGGGCATTCTAGGTTTGTAGTGTTATCTATTTGTTTTAATTTGTATTTCCCTGATGACATAATGTCGAACATCCTTTAATGTTCTTATTTTCCAGCTTTATATTTATCTTCTTTGATGAGGTATCTGTTAAGGTCTTTGGGCTAATTTTTAATTGGGTTGGTTTTATTACTAAATTTTAAGAGTTCTTCATAACATTAGTCCTTTGTCAGATGTTGTTTTTACAAAAAATATTTTCTTTCATTCTGTAGCTTATCTTCTCATTCTCTTAGCTGCGTCTTTGGCAAAACAAATTTTTTTTTAAATTTTAATGAAGTTCAATGTATCAGTTATTTCTCTTATGAATTATGCCTTTGGTGCTATATCTAAAAACTCCTTGTCATATCAAAGATCATTTAGATTTTCTCCTAAATTATCATCTAGGAGAGTTCAGTAGTTTTGCATTTCACATTCAGGTTTGTTATTCATTTGGAGTTGATTTTTGTGGAGGGTATAAGGTGTATGTCTAGATACATTGTGTGTGTATGTGTGGGTGTGTGTGAGAGCGAGAGAAAAGAAAGAAGCATAGTGTAAGCAGAACAAGAGTTGAATAGAAGGAGGTAAAGTTTTAGACAAACGCCAGCTAATGGAAAACACACCTAACATGGGCAGAGGGGTTTTTGTCAAGTTTTGAGGCAAGAATATGTTTCTAAAGCCAAAAGTCCATATTGGCGTAAGATGCTATGACATAAGGACAAGGTTCTGCACCTCGTGCTCTTGAGTCCAAACACAAAGTTTGCACACTCAGCCCTGACATGTAGTCTGGTCCTGAAATGCTGGATTTGTGATATTTTCAAACTGGAGAGTTTCTGTTGAGACGCTATCCCCAGTGGCCCAATCTTAGACTTAAGAATCGTGAATGAGCAAAGGGAGTAATTAGAGGGCCTCCTGCCTATCCTAACACCCATTTCCCATTACACATCTCATTATTTCATAATATATTATATACTCATTGTAAATGCACCATTACAACTTCATAAACTATCTGGCAAAATATTCAAAAGAGTGAGAAAAATACCAGTATCTTTCCTCGACCTTATTTAATATTCTCTTTCCAATTGCTGTAAACACATAGTTATATTTTTAACTACTTACAATTATACCCTATATGTAGTTTTGCATAATTCCTTAACTTAACTTTTTGATTAATAACTTTTCTTGTATTTCTAAAAATAAACACACATAGGTAGGTAGGCAGATGGGGGTGTGTGTGTGTTAGTCGCTCAGCCATGTCCGACTCTTTGTGACCCCATGGACTGTAGCCCACCTGCCTCCTCTGTCCATGAGATACTCCAGGCAAGAATACTGGAGTGGGTTGCCATTTCCTTCTCCAGGGCATCTTCCCAAGGATCAAACCTGGTCTCCTTCAATGCAGGCAGATTCTTTACCAACTGAGCAACCAGGAAAGCCTGAGATAAAGCTGGAGAGCCCACATAAGAAATGATTACCCAGGGCTGGATTCGTCACTTTCAATATTGTGGTCTCTATATTAGGAGGTTTACAAAACTCTAAGAGGGTTTTTAGTAGCCTTGTATTTGAGTGTATTATTGGGAAGAGGGCATATGAAGAGATAACACCGGCTGTCATGGGGAGGGTGGCTGGAGGAGCTGGAATACATTGAGGAAAACAAATAAGGAAGGCCCTTGGACTGTAGAAGTTTGAGATACTTGGTCAGGAAAAGAGAAGAAAAGATGGTAACTAAGTCAGAGGTATGCTACTGGGAATGTATGTGGATTAACATCCTGCTTTAGCCTAACAAGATGACATTGGAATAGAATTTTTTTGCATATAAATTTCTGTACCTGAAATTACCCTGAGAACTAAACCTGGATTCTAATAATCAGGTAAAGCCTCCACACAGGTATCTCCTGGGAACACCGAGAAGATCAGAAGCAATAAAGGACAGTAACAGTATGAGAATGAGAATAATAGAACCCCAGTCTTTGGGATCAGAACCTGTTTTTACAAATTAGATTAGGCATAATCTATAAACAACATAATATATAATACATCATGGTTTTAGAAATGACTGTCCCATTTTTCTGTGAAGTAATTGCTCTGGATTTTTTTCTTCAGAACTTTCTGTTCAGATATCCTGCCTCAATAATTGCATATTTAGATGTCTCTTTAAAAAAAAAAGGCTTATTTTAAAAAAGAAGTGTTATAAAGCCCTTGTAAAATTATGAAGGTAACAGAAAAACATAGGCTTCCCTGGTGGCTCAGGCAATAAAGAATATGCCTGCAATGTAGGAGACCCAGGTTCGACCCCTGGGTCAGGAAGATCCCAGAAGAGGGAATGGCAACCCACCCCAGTATTCTTGCCTGGAGAATCCCATGGACAGAAGAACCTGGCTTGCTGCAGCCCCTGGGGTTGCAAAGAGTCGGACACAACTGAGCAACTGAACTGAACTGGACTGACTGAACTGCAGATGGAGTTATAAGGAAAAGGGGAGAACCAGCAAACTCAAAAAGCACAGGATATGCGAAAACTAAATAAGCAGCCTAATTTTTAAACTGTGCTGAAAGACATAAAGCACAAAATTTACTGTCAACCGTTTTCAGTGTGCCGTTCAGTAGTGCTAAGTATATTCACACTCTTGTGCAACCAAACCTCACAGCTTTTTCATCTTACAAAAGGAAACTCTGTATCCATTAAACTATTTTCCCTTTCCCAAACCCCTGGCAACCACCATTCTACCTTCTTTTTCTATATTTTGACAACTCTATAAACCTCATATACTTAAATCATACAGAAATCACATAATATTTGTCTTATTTTGTGACTGCTTATTTCACTTAACCATAATCTCTTCAAGTTTCATCCATCTGGTAGCATATGTCAATTTCCTTCCTTGTAAAGATAGGAGTGCAATTGCCTGTATGTATGTGCCACATTTTGATTGTCTATTCATCATTAATGGACACCTGAATTGCTTCCACCTCCTGTCTCTTGTGAATAATGCCATGATGATGAGCACGCTATAAATATCTATTCAAGACCCTTTTGGACATAATTCAGAAGGATAATTGCTGAATCACAGGGCAATTTTATTTTTACATTTTCTGAGGGACCACCATACTGCTTTCCATAGTGGCTGCGCCGCTTTATATCCCCACCAATAATGAACAATGGTTCCAGCCTCTTCACATTTCTTATCTTTTCTTTTTTTTTTTTTCAGTAATAGCCATTTTAATGGGGTTGGGGTATTTCTCATGGATTTGATTTAAATTTCTCTAGCAGTAGAGATTGAGCATCTTTTCATATGCTTATTGGCCATTTGGGTGTCTTTTTTGGAGAAATGTCTAAGTCCTTGACCTCCTTTTTAATCAAGATATTTGTTTGTTGTTACTGTTGATGGAGTACAATATTAAAAAGCAGTGTGTGCATATGTATGTACACATTATTTAAATAAAATTTTATGTTGGGTGCTGTACTGAAACTTCACATATAGGGAAGATTGAAACAGCTTTGAGTTTTTTTCAGTGCTAAGCAGTAATTATTAGGAGGCAAGTGGTTGGAGTTCATTCATATTCAGCTTTCATACATCTTCAAATTTAATGAAATGAGAATACGTATTTCAATTAGTGAATGTGGTTTTTATGTATCCTAATTATTTCACTCATGTTTTTCTTTTATGTAAATGAATAGGTAATTACATTTAATTTGAAAGTCTAAGCAGTATCCATTTATTCATGCAACAAACCCACCCACAGCGCCTAGTAGATCACTGGGCCACGTCCTGTGGGTATAACAGTGAATAAGACAAACATGATGGAATTTTCCATTGTATAGAAAAAAAATCTACTGACCAAGTTTAAGTACTGGTGTGATAAGTATCTGTCCATAATCCGTATCCAGGCTTTATCAGATATCATAGCATGTGGGTTTTCATCAGCATTAATAGTCCATGGGGTCCCAAAGAGTCTAACACGACTGAGCGACTTCACTTTCACTTTCACTTTCAATAGGACATCAAACTATAGTAGAATTGCTTAATACAGCATATTGTCTAGGTTATATCCCCAAAGCATAGGAATTTTTATTGTTATTGTGATGTTAGATTTTACTGGTCAGGTTAGGAAGGGCCTTGAAACTCACTGCACATCAAACCATTGTCTACGTTTAAATGGGCTTCATTTTGTC
Organism: Antilocapra americana; assembly: GCA_007570785.1. Classification (NCBI taxonomy): domain Eukaryota; kingdom Metazoa; phylum Chordata; class Mammalia; order Artiodactyla; family Antilocapridae; genus Antilocapra; species Antilocapra americana. The sequence goes on along the minus strand of ML660619.1, from coordinate 13,288 downwards.
CTTTTTGTCTCACGCCTTTTGTAAAGGCAACAGTGTATTTAATTCGGGGTTGTATTTTTTGTTTCATTTTTAAAGGTTTCAACTAGAATGGAAACTTTGGGGAATAAAAATGGAATACAAAATAACCACAAATTAATAAAATTTCATAAAAGCTAAGGGCAGTAAATACTGCTCTCTCTTTCTCCCTGAATTCTGGAGAAAATTGAGAAATAATGACCAACTTAAGTATCACTGGAAGCCAACTTGGAAAATGTTTTGGTGGGAAAACAGAATAAGCCTGGTCATTGAGCCCAGTAATCAAGACATCTCTTCAAACAACACTGATCAGGAAGGCTTTCCCAACCCTTTCACTCTAAAGAATAATCTGGGATGCTGTCAGTACGGTAGAGTAGGGGAAAAATGACAATAGGAGTTAAGAGGGCTTGAGCTAGACCTAGCTTTACTGTAATTAAATGTGTTATGAATGGCAAGATACGTATTTCTAGATCTCAATGCTACCATGTACAGAGGGATACAATGAGTTGTGGCACAGAATTAATAGAGATAATAATAAAGTCAACATATAAACATGACCTATATCCATGCATATTTTACTATTTATTTATTGAATGCTCTCTGTGTATCATGAGCTCTGGAGAGAGGTAGTGAGGTTGAGTAAATTGCCAAGCAGGTCCTTCAGGGCAGCCATGTGGTAGAGGGATTAAGAGTAAGAGCTATTTAATTAACAAGATCTGAGTGTGAGGTCTGATTTGCCACTTAGTGTGCAAACTTGGCTCCATTATTTAAAGCTTCTAATCCTCCAAGTTTTTTTTTTTTTTTGAAATTGAAACTCCTTTATGGGGGTGATATGAAGATTACATAAGATGGTATCTGAGGAATATTCATCACAGATCATGGTTTAGCAATTGTGATTAATACTATTGTTAGCAACATGGACAAACTGAAATGTGTATAGGTAGAACTGAGGAATGATTCTATTCTAAGTGAAGTAAGAAAAGCTAATTTGGCACAGAGATGGCTGTTGAAGGATGATTTTTGGATTGCCATAGAGCTTCACTACTTTCAATCAGTCAAAATTGGCTGTCTATTATAAGAAATCTGTCTCAAGCTTCTTGCAATTTCCCTTGGATTCCTTCCCCAGGATTAATGCACTGAGAATAGTATGAATTATGAAGTCACTTATGGGGCCTCAGGGTTTATAATTACACACAAAAATAGAAAATCTTATTAGGCAAATTTAATGCTTTAGAGAAAGCATTTTTCCATTGATAGCATTTGATTGTTTATTACTTATTTGATTCAGTAGGTGGGTGATGTTAAGAGTCAATACATTTTAAATCTATTATAAAACCTTTAATTTATTGCAGAACAAAAAATATTACATTGTGGAAAATCCTTTTTAGGGAACTTTTCACCTCTTTGTTCCTTAAGGAATAGATTAACGAGTTCAGCATGGGTGAGACAGTATTATTTAATAGTTGCACTGTGACATCCAACAAGGGGTTGGGTGTGCGATGCAGATAGACAATGATTATAGGTCCAAAGGCACAGAGAATGGCAGTGAGGTGGGCACTGCAGGTGGAAAAAGCTTTCTGCCTGCCCTCAGCCGAACGGATCCTCAAAATGGCAACCCCAATGCGTGTGTAGGAGGCACAAATACTCAACCAAAACATTAAAGCCAGAAAGCCAACACTAGTGGAAGCTACTCCCTGGGCAGAGGAGCTATCAGCACAAGCCAGGGGTAAGACAGCAGGAATGTCACAGAAGAAGTGGTCCACTCTATTGGGGCCACAGTAGGGTAGATGAAAGGTGACGGATGTCAGGATGGTGGCCTGAAGACACCCCACCAACCAGGCTGCCAAGACCAAACCAACACAGACTCCAGGTCTCATGATGAGCTTATACCTCAGTGGGTGACAGATGGCAACAAAGCGATCATAAGCCATCACAGAATAGAGGCAGCCTTCTGTAGAACCCAGGAAATGATAGAAGAAGAGCTGAACAGCACATCCCTTATAAGATATGGCTTGGCTCTGGCCAGAGAGATAGACTAGCACCTTGGGACAGAGTACAGAGGGGAACAGCATGTCCAAAATCGATAGAAGTCCCAAGAAGAAGTACATGGGAGTGTGAAGGGTCGAGGAGGAGACAATTGCTAGAAGGATGAGTAAATTTCCCAGCAGGGTCAAGGGGTAAATGAAGGAGAAGATGACCAGGAGCACAGTCTCCAGCCCCTCTGTCTGAGGTATTCCCAGTAGGATGAACTCATTCAGCCCTGTGTGGTTCCTCATGTTCCTGGGAGGAAGGTCTAGGGGAGACCAGAGACAGGAAAGCTCGAATGTGGAGGCTGACTGTGGCAGACACAATACTGATACAATCATCATCGCTAATCTTTGTTTACACATAAAGATTATGTTGAAATTAAGAATCAGAAATTCTGGGGATAATATTTAGGGGCTAGCAAAGCAGATGTATATCACATTTCTTTATGAATAAAGGTCCAAAGCAATATGAAGTTTTAACAAAGTGAAATACTGGATGTACTAGGAGAACAAAGACATCAATACTGAGCAGATTGAATTGAATTAAGTCCACAACCAATTATACAACAACAACAAAAAACTCCTAAATTTAAGATCAACCTGAAAACATGTGGAAGCCTGACCCTCCTGACTCCTCTACAGAGCTAGTTACTCAAATATGTCCTCAAAAACTCTAAATATTCATCAAAAGTCAATTTGGGCACCCACACCTCTGTTGAAAAGAATGGACTGTGATACAGTTTAAGGAGCAGTAAGATTTGGGTGTATGAAATCATTCTAATTGGATATATTTCTTAGTCTGAGCATGAGGTCTCAAAGAGCCAGACACGACTGAGTGACTGAACTGAACTGATGGTTATTTGCCTGAAAAGAAATTAACAGTGACAAATTTGATTATTATCTGGGTGTTTAGTTTGTTTAGAGATTAGTAGATGTTTAGAGACTGTGTAGATGATAGGTTTTAGTGAAGTCATCATATATAAAGACGAATTTTTGGAATATTTGATGTTTGCTAACTACTAAAATTTTGAAATCCAAAGTATTTCAATTCTGCAGACTTTTCTGTGTCTTCTGATTGTTTTAAATCCTACTTTTAATTTTATTGTGGTAATAAAACTTCACATGAGATCTACTCTCTAAACAGATTTTTAAGTATACAAGGTAATATTAACTACGAACATAATGTTTTACAGCATTGGTGATACTTTGTACCTATTCATTAGCAATTTCTCATTTCCTGTTGTCTTCTAACCCTGGTAGCCATTATTTTGTGTTTTGCTTTTAAGAGTATAATTGTTTTATTTTAAAGGAAAAACTCATTATGTCAAGAACATGAAAGAGCCAGTAGGGAGTGCTGCGGTCAGCTGTCTGATACAATGGTTGAGCTCCTGAATTTCTCAAGAAGAGATGCCACAATACTATGCATAAAATAGATCGCTAATGAAAACCTACTGTAGAGCATAGGGAACTCTACTCAATGCTCTTTGGTGACCTAAATGGGAAATAAATCCCCCAAAAAGGAGGAGACTTATATATATGTATAGCTAATTAACTTTCCTGCAGTGTAGAAACTAACACGATATTGTAAAGCAACTATCCTTCAATAAATCAATTTTTTAAAAAAAGAGAGATGTCTTTTTCATTTACAGTTTTTATTGTTATAATTTGATTTTTTGAGATACAAAATGTATTTAAAAATGTCCAATTATAATGCCTTAAACTTCTAATTATAGTTCCTGGTCAACTTCTCTGATCTTCTTTTATAATTAATATTATTAATAGTTATTGATTGATAATTTTGTCTTCTAAAAAACCTGAAAAATGGTAAGATAATGCTCTCCATGTACTCAAGTTGTTTATAATCTTGGAATCTCAATTTCTCATCTTTATATAAGCAGAAAGTATTCCCTACACCAGTAATCTCAACCTTAACCAATCAGTTAAATATATTGTTCCAAGCAGGATACTTTTGAGAGTTAAAGAAAGTGTTATTAATAATTAAGGCAGAATAAGAGAGGTAAAATAACATCCTTGTTCAACCATTGAATAGTCTCCTTTCCCTCACGTGTGTCCTATAAATCTTTATTTTGACATGTTCTGATATAACTGTGCCCCTTGAAGATACAGGATATTCTTATAATTGTGCTGGATAAATAGAGAGTAACCACTGAATATTTTTTATGATTAACTGAGATAATATTTACCTCGCAAAATTGCTATAAAGATTAAATGTGATGATGCTCAGGAAAGATTTTGATACACGGTAAGATGCTGTATAATGGTTCATTATAATTGTATTTTCTATAGAGATATCCATGCTAAAGAATTTGGGAAGGAGTTACCTGTGTGAAGATCAGAGTTAGTATCTTAAGCCTAAACGAAGTCACCAGGAGAGACAGGGTAAATTATGAACAAAGAAGGAATGAGAGATCAAGCTTTGAGAAGTACTGCATTTTAGGAAAAGGAGAAGAAAAGAGAGCCATTTAATAAGAAATATATACATTCGTCATATGATTTGGAAGAGGTCTAGAGAATGACTTTTGCATACCATTTATCATGAAAATTATTATTTTCTCCATGTCTTATAAATGTATTTTCTCCATTGTCAGGGAGAATATGCAACTAATTTTTATTCTTAAGCAAGTGTATGGTTCTTTAAAAGTGACTGATGCTGAATTAATGATTAAGGAACAATAATAATGTATTTCTGCATGCTATTTTGTGGGGTGAATGGAGGGAAGGACTCTAATCATTGCACAAAATGGGAAGGAAGCTCTTAGTCATGATTGCTCCAACAATGCTAGTCAGGAGTCCTTAGTGGAGTAAAAGTAAAAATTAAACAATATGAGAAAATGCACTGAGCAGTTACATGGCTCAGTTAAGGAAAACAAATGTTTTTCTCACCTTTAAGTTCAGTTTCTTCTATAGATTTGTGGGACTCACCATTCTGAACATCTCTCTTCCCTGGGTGTCATGGAAATGGATTTGGGCTCTCTAAGTGTAGACCCCAAATGGTCTTTTCCTTTCAGGATTATACAGAGAGAGGATAGTATGTATCGGATGGGTCACTCATAATCTAGGGTGATTTCTTCAGAATTAGCAGAAGTAAGATCTCCTACATTTGTAGGGTTTTAAATGACCTCTTACTCCCTCTGGAGCCCCATCCATGAAACATCCCAGAACTCAGGGAGCAGGAGCCCTTGAGCACAGGGAGCAATCAAATGCTGGATGTTGAGAGAGCTCGTGACTGAGAAAAGACTACATGGTAATCAAGATAATCTTCAAGCAATTAGAAATCAAAGAAGTTGTGGATCCCCTGTGGTCACCCTTATGTTCTATTCCGGTTAGACATCCAAGAACCCTTTTTGTTCTTCATAGACCTCACAGATTTGACTTCCTTCTCTGTCATTTTTTGAGTCTCTACCTATTCCCTTACTTTTTATGGTTGTAGAAGAAATTGTAACATAATGAAAAGATTGTTCACCTTGGAAGTTTCTGGTGTGAAGAACAAATCTGTTTCTCATTAGCTGTAAGTCCTTCAGCAAGCCAGTGCTCTTCGCTGAGCCATAATACAGTCCTTCATAGATTTAAGTTATTTCATAGGGAAACTGGAGATTAAATGAGATAACACATGTACACTTCCTGGCACATACTACTTAATTATTTGTATTGAAATTGGATGGAACATAGACTTGTATTCATTGCTTTCTGTTCTTTTACCCCTTCTCTTCTTAATATATAATGAGTTTTTTCATTGTTCTGTTTTTGTCAGTTTGGTTTGATTTCCTTTATCAACTAGTAATTATAGTGTGGGGCTTCCCTGGTGGCTCAGACAGTAAAAAATCTGCCTGCAATGAAGGAGATCTGGGTTTGATTCCTGGATTGGGAACATCCCCTGGAGAAGGGAATGGCTACCCACTTCAGTATTCTTGCCTGGAGAATTCCATGGACGGAGGTGCCTGATGGGCTACAGTCTATGGGGTCGCAAAGAGTTCAACACTACTGAACAACTAACACTTTCACTATAACTATAATCAAAGAGATGGTGAGAAACCAAACCAAAATGAAACAAACAAAAGAAAATAATAGGTATAGAGTTACAAAAAAAAATAAAGAGTATCAGAATGTTTTTTCATAATAATGGATTGTTTTCTATGGAATCTAAAGAAGATTTTCCAGGTTCTCAGGATTCAACAGGTCAGTCCAAGAAAGGGAAAGTAGAACTAACATTTAAAGAGAGCCCACTTGTGAAAAACTCTTTCAAAATCTTATTTTTATTTACTTCTTACAACATCCAAACAGGATAGCTATTATTAGTTTACTTTATAAATGATGACATGGTCATCAGAGAGAGTAATTTTTCCCAAGATTACACAACATTGAGTAGGAGAGGTAGGGATTGAGCCACAGATTTTTTTAATCTAAAGCTCACAGACTTAATTCTGGGGACAGAGCCAAGTTGATGCTAAAACATCAGAATCTGGTCCTAGTTTTCTCTCCATGTTTGACCCTCTGGATGTGCAAGGTATACCCTTTTCTAGTCCTCAGAGAGTAAGACTCTTGAGCTTTACCCTGCCCATCTCCATTCACATCTCTTTATGACTCTGTTTTGCCCAAAGCACATTTGCTTGTGGTTGATGATGACAGTCACTCTGAAGAAATGATTGGTATCTTCTAAGGAATTTCTGACAAGCAATAAGATGCCTTTTTGATGACACCCATTATTCTTGTCAGAAATTAAAACTCTTTGTCTTACCATGTAGAATATGTACCACTGATTTATAATAAGAGCTCGTGTAGAGTAGTAGCTAGATACATATTTTTAATTCATTCTATCTACTATTCATCCACCCATGATATATTTCTTCTGAGCCCAGTTTTCATGTGATCTCTCCAAACATAAACCTTACAAGTTACTAGTAATTATATAAAAATGATGCTTATTATTTGTAACTTTGATCACAGATAGGTGAGGTAATAAAAGCTTATAAGACTGTGTTTCTTTTTAAGCATTTGTCCATTAAATGTTTTTGAAATCTATTTAATAATATCTATAGTAGATAACCGACTTAGTGACTAAACAACATCAACAACAGCATGGCTTCCCAGGTGATGCTAGAGGTGAAGAATTGGCCTATCAATGCAAGAGATGTGAGAGACATGAGTTCGATCCCTGGGTCAGGAAGATCCCCTGGAGAAGTACATGGTAACACACTCCAGTATTCTTGCCTAGAAAATTCCATGCACAAAGGAGCCTGGAGAGCTATAGTCCATGGTGTAACAAAGGTTCAACATGACTGAGCATGCACACACACACATAGTAGACAACAGACTTAGTGACTAAACAGCAACAGCATAATAGGTAACAATAAAAAGGCCTAACAGTATGCAGAAATTGGGATACATATGTATTTATTCTTGGGGCTTCCCAGCTAGTGCTGGTGGTAAGGAACCCATCTGCTAGTAATGCAGGAGACAGAGAAGCTGGTTAGATCCCTGGATTAGGAAGATCTCCTGGAGGAGAGCATGGCAACCCACTCCAGTATTCTTGCCTGAAGAATCCCACGGATAGAGGAGCCTGGCGAGCTGCAGTTCATAGGGTCGCAGAGAGTTAGACGCAACTAAAGCCACTTAGCATGCATGCATGCGTATTTATTCTTAATTAACATCTTGGGCACTTATTTACTTATAGGTTTTCAAGTTTTGAAAATACATAAAGGGCAGGAAGAGAAATCATGATGACAGAGTAGGATGACTTAGAGCTCACAACCCCCACAAACACATCAAAAATACACCTACATAACAGAACAATTCTCACTGAAAACTAACTGGAAACTGTCATGAGGATTTCTGTACAATGAAGGATATAAGAAAGGTACACACATAAAAAGACTTTGAAGTTCCATTAGTGTTACTTTATTTATCATTAGCAGAATCATTCATCTTTTCCAAGTAGGAAAAGAAAACCAAAGCTCATAACAACTAAAAAAAGAGATGAATATATTTCTTAATGCTATTCTTAATTAAGAATAGGAAAAGGAAACTGTGAAAGTGGTAGCAAATAAAGAAGACGTACTTTTTTTTTTTAGTATATGGAGACTTTTACTTTTTTATTTTTTTTTTAAAGTTTCTTTACTTTATTGTGTTGGTTTTGCCATACAATGACATGAAACCGCCATGGGTTTACATATGCTCCCCCTCCAGAAACCCCCTCCTTCCTCCCTCCCGACTCCCCCCCACCTCCCCGGGACATCTCGGTGCACCAGCCCTGAGCATCAATCCTGGGCTGGTGATTGATTTCACATATGATGATTAACATGTTTCAATGCCATTCTCCCATATCATCCCACCCTTGCCCTCTTCCACAGAGTCCACGAGTCTGTTCTATACGTCTGCATTTCTTTTGCTGTCTCGCGTGCAGGGTTCTCGTTACCATCTTTCTAAATTCCATATATATGCATTAGTATACTGTATTGTTGTTTTTCCTTCTGGCTTACTTCACTCTGGATAATAGGCTCCAGTTCCATCCACCTGAGTAGAACTGATTCAAATGAATTCTTTTTTAATGCTGAGTAATATTCCATTGTGTATATGTACCACAGCTTTCTTATCCATTCGTCAGTTGATGGGCATCTAGGTTGCTTCCATGTCCTGGCTATTGCAAACAATGCAGCGATGAACATTGGGGTACACGTGTCTCTTTCAATTCTGGTTTCCTTGGTGTGTATGGCCAGCAGTGGGATTGCTGGGTCATATGGCAGGTCTATTTGCAGGTCTGTTTTCCATAGTGGCTGTACTAGTTTGCATTCCCACCCACAGTGTAAGAGGGTTCCCTTTTCTCCACATCATCTCCAGCATTTATTGAAGAAGACGTACTTTTAAAAATTGAAAAATGCTTGAGAAAAAACTCAAATTTCCTTCCCCATAGTGAGAAAGAAATAGAATGAGAAGGCTACCAATAAAAATATTGTAAATAAACACACAGAATCTCTTCTCCTATGACTACTTGCACCTTGATTCTAATCCATACTTTCCAACTGGGTCCTTAAATGTATTATTTCATTAACTTATTCCATCAAGTCCTTATCATCATAGAAAAGAGTGGGGCCTATTCAATTAGAGGGTATGAGTTTCAGTCCTACCCCCATGCTTACTAACTTGGACATGGCACTTAAACTGTCTATGCCTCAGGTTTGTAATTTCAAAAATAGTGATGATAATAATAGCATCTCTTTCATTGGGTTGTCTTGATGATTAAATGGAAGAAGCACATAAAATGTTTAGAATAGTACATGGCACGTGGTATATAATCAACAATGTCAGTTGACATCATATATGTTCTCAAAACTTTCCGCAAGTCCCCCACCATAACATTCACAAGGCATTTTTCCCTTTAACTCCTGTGGCCCCTATACACTGTAAGCTCTATAAAGACTAACATTTCTTCTGTCTTCTTTGCCACTTCTCTTGTAGTGCTGTGAATACTGCAGAGTACACAGTAGGTACTCCATAAATAACTCTGTAAATTACGTTGTTCTCTGGTGAAAGCCTTCCAAATGTTTCTCACATACTCAGCATTAGGGTCAGCAGACACTGACTTCCATCCTTTTCCCTCAGCCACAACACACGTTCAGAGCTTTTTAGGTTTTTATTGAACTATATGCTGAAATGTAACAATGCCAGTTATAATTCTAGCTTTTCCCATATACTCCTTCTTATTTGGCCATATACATAGCTGGAGAATATGTTCTGGAAGCATACATCTGGAAGCATACATCTGGAAGCATACATTTCAATGCCGATCTCCTGTATCATCCCACCCTTGCCCTCTCCCATAGAGTCCAAAAGACTGTTCTATACATCTGCGTCTCTTTTGCTGTCTTGCATACAGGGTTATTGTTACCATCTTTCTAAATTCCATATATATGTGTTAGTATACTGTATTGTTGTTTTTCCTACTGGCTTACTTCACTCTGTATAGTAGGCTCCAGTTTCGTCCACCTCAGTAGAACTGATTCAGATGAATTCTTTTTAATGGCTGGGTAATATTCCATTGTGTATATGTACCACAGCTTTCTTATCCATTCGTCAGTTGATGGACATCTAGGTTGCTTCCATGTCCTGGCTATTGTAAACAATGAGGCAATGAACATTGGGGTACACGTTTCTCTTTCAGTTCTGGTTTCCTCGGTGTGTATGCCCAGCAGTGGGATTGCTGGGTTATATGGCAGTTCTATTTCCAGTAATGTAAAACATGAAACTTGAGAATTTTTAAATATAAAAAAGATTGTGACAGAGTTTCCATTGACAGATGAATGGATAAATATTGGCACTTATGTGTGATAAATTGCTTCACTCATGCCTGACTTTTTATGACCCCATGGACCATAGCCCGCCAGGTTTCTCTGTCCATGGGATTCTCCAGGCAAGAATATTGGAATGAGTTGCCACACCTTCGTCTAGGGGATCGTCCTGACTCAGGAATTGAACCTACATCTCTTATGTCTCCTACACCGGCAGGCAAGTTCTTTACCACTAGAGCCATCTGCGAAGCATATATATATATATATATGTCACAATGGAATATTGCTCAGCCACAAAAAGATAAAATAAAATCTTGCCTCTTATGATATAAATGGATCTAGGTGAAATGAGTCAGAAAGAGAAAGGCAGATACTGTATGGTCTCACCAACTTGTGATCTCTAAAAATAGATAAAACAAAAACCAGATTCACAAACACAGAGAACAGGTGGGTAGTTGCCAAAGGGGATGGTGTTGGGGGAAAAGAGAACTAGGTGATGGGAATAAAGGAATACAAATGTCCAGCTGCAAAATTAAAAATCATGGAAATATACAGCATCGTGAAAATGGTTGATAATATTCCAATAACTTTGTATGGAGACAGTTACCACATTTACCATGGTGATCAGTTCATAATGTAACAATTTTAAATTACTATGTCTCACACCTGAAAATAACATAGTACATCAAGGATATGCCAATAAAACAAAACAGCAACAAAAAGAAAATCTTGAAAGAAACCAAGAGTCAAGGATATTTTACCTACAGGGAACAGAGATAAGAATTATAGAGAAACTCACTGGGAAATGGGAAATCAAAAAAGAGTGGAGTAAAATGTTTAGTGTTGAAATACAAAAATCACCAGCTTAGAATTTTAAATCCAATAATGTTATCCTTCAAATTAAAGGTAAAATGATGACATTCTCAGATAAACAAAATCTGAGAGAATCTGTTGTCCTCAAGCCTGTCTTGCAAAAAAATATTAAAAGTAGTTCTTTAGGCAAAAGAAAAATAATCTAGGTCAGATGCTTGAATTGACATTTTAAAAAAAGCACCAGAGAAAGAATAAATATTAGTAAAATACTATTTTTCTTATTTTTAACTTACCTAAAACATAACTGTGAATTTAAAATAATAAGAGTAATACTGTAAAACAGTTAGAGGGAAAAGTAGTCAGAAGACACTTTGACATAAATTGCAGCAAGATCTTTTTTGATCCACCTACTAAAATAATGAAGAATAAAAAAAGGGACCTAATTAAACTTAGAAGATTCTACACAGCAAAGGGATCTGTAAACAAAAAGAAAATACAACCCTCAGAATGGGGGAAAAGGTGTGTAAATGAAGCAATTGAAAAGGGTTTAATCTCCAAAATAGGCAAACAGCTCATGAAGCTCTATGTCATAAAAAAAAGAACAACTCAATCAAAAAATGGACAGATCTAAATACACATTTCTCCAAAGAAGACATACAGATGGCCACAAAGTACATGCCATGATGCTCAGTATCACTAATAATTAGAGAAACACAAATCAAAACTACATTGAGACATCATCTCACACCAGTCAGTATTACCATCATCAAAAAATCTACAAACAACAAATGCTGGAGAGGGTGTATAAAAAAGGGAACCCCCCTACATGGTTGGTGTGAATGTAAATTTGTGCAGCCACTATGGAGAACAGTACATAGGTTCCTTAAGAAACTAAAAATAGAACTACCATATGATCCACCGATCTCATTCCTGGGCATAAATCTGGAGAAAACCCTAATTTGAAAAGATACATGCATACCAATGTTGGTTGTAACACAATTTACAACAGCCAGGACACGGAAGCAACCCAAATGTCACTCAGAGAACTCAAATAGGGGCTCTGAGACAATCTAGAAGGGTGAGATGGGGAGGGATCTGGAAAAGAGATTTGAGAGGGAGGGGACATGGGTGTACCTATGGCTGGTTCTTGTTGATGTTTGACAGAAAACAACAAGATTCTGTAAAGCAATTATCCTTCAATCAAAAAAATTAATTTTTAAAAAAGACAATGTGGTACATATATACAATGGAATATTACTCAACTATTAAAAAGAATGAAATAATGTCATTTGTAACAACATGGATGGGCTCAGAGATTATCATACTAAGTGAAGTAAGTCAGACAAAGAAAGATAAATAAATATGAGTCATTTGTAAAATCTAATTTTTAAAATGATATCAAGGAACTTATTTACAAAATAGAAACAGACCCAGATTTCATAAACAAACTTATGGTTACCAAAGAAGAAACATGGTGGGGGAGAAGAGGGAGAGGGAGGACCCTGGGCTTAACACACACACACACACACTACTATGTATAAATTAGATAACCAACAAGGAGCTACTACATAGCCCAGGGAATGCTACTCAATATTCTTTAATAAGCTAAATGGGGAAAGAATCTGAAAAAGAATGAATATATGTATCTGCATAACTGAATCAATATGCTACACACCTGAAACTAACACACTTTAGATCAACTATACCCTAAAAAAATTATAATTCTTCGATTTTAAAAAAAAAGATTAAACCAAATTACATGGAGCTATGCAGTTTAAGATGATATATGTTTTCATTTTACTAAATTAATGAACTGGAAAATCATGTTTAAAAACATAATACGGTTTTTTATAATAAAATTCCTCAGAAACATTAGTCAAACAAATATTCCAGAGTAGCAGGCTTGGATAAAGTTTAACACCGAGAAACATAAATGGAATACATTTCTTATTGATCACTAAATTATATTACTAACTTTGTTAATTGAGTGTATCTTCATTACCGAGATGATCTGCTCTGTGAACGCACTACTTTATCTTTAAGTGTCAACAGAGCTTTCTTCACTTCCTTGTTCCTCAGGGTGTAGACCACAGGGTTCAGAAGGGGCGTCATCACAGTGTAGAAAACAGC